>JARKIA010000410.1:0-107453 GCA_029289565.1 Mycena galericulata | reverse complement strand
TTGAACACCCGCGCCCTCTTCCCCGCATCCCAAGCCACCGCATCCGCGCTCTCGAGCGCCGCGCGCAACTGCGTCGTGAGCGCGCGCTGGAGCGCGCTCGCACGCCGCGCTTGAAGACCGGCTTGAACAGCGTGAGCGCGACGGGGTGGTTCCCCTGCCGCACCCCAATCTGCACGTCCTCCGCGAGCTGCACGTCGCGCGCTCGATGGCGTGGAACGCCTGCCGCTTTGCGCGGTCCGCCGGGGGGAGGAGGCGGAGGTGGATGTCCGCGGAGAGGCCGTGCGGCGGGAGCGTGAGCGTGAGGAGGCCGGTGAAGGTGCGCGGCGCGCCCGGGGCGTGCCCGCCGTGCTTGTCTTTGTAGAAGAACGACACGTCCTTGAGGGCGAGCTGCACGGCGTGCAGATTGATCTCCGTGCGCGTACCCGTGCCGACTCCCATGTCCGCGCTCACGCCCTCGCCAACCTTTACGTCGACATCAGTCGTGCTCCGTAGCTTGACGTGCGCGGGGCTGATCTGCAGCTCGAAACGTCGAGATCCTCGAGCACGAGCTCGACGTCGTCGTCCACATACTCCGTGCGCGGGATGGGGAAGCCCTTCAAAAGGGCGAGCGCACGCGGTATACACCGCGACCATGTCGCGCCAGAACCACGGCGCCAAATCCATCTCCAGGGCCGCCTGTTTGCCCGCCTCGGCGAACCCGCGTGCGGCGTCCGCACCCAGCTGCGCGTGGGCTTCGCACCCGCTCGCGTCCGCGTCGCTCGAGCGCCGTGCCGAAGGCGCGCACGGTGTCCTTCAACCCGCCCACGCGCGCCCCGCGTCGGTGTTCTCGTCCAGCAGCGCGCGCCCGCGCTCCTCCAAATCGCGCCGCGCCGCCGCCGACTCCTCCGAGCCCGGGTATTCCGGATCGTCCAGCCCCCGCCGTGCGTGCGCAAAGGCGCGGTCCACCCACGCTTTCACCTCCGCCTTGTGTCCGGGCTCGCGCACGGCGTTCGCGAAGCGCTGCGTCGCGCCGAGAACTGCGTCCACGGAGCTCTCTGGCTGCGCGAAGCGGTCCAGGAGCACCTTGAGGGCGGCGAGCGCCTCGCGGACGTGGTCCTGCTCCGGCGTCGGGGTGGTGTCCGCGAAGAAGGCGTCGAGGGTGAGGGGCTGGGACGCGTCGGCGTCGAGCGCTTTGTTGACCCACTTTTCCAGGGTGTCCAGGAGGGTGGAAAGCGAGTCATGGTATTGCGGGTCGTTTTGCGCGGTTTTGCAGGCCTGCAGGAACTAAGCCGCCGCCGGGATTCTCAATAGAGGCAATTGAAAAAACACACCTTATAATAAGCGTTGTACTGCATGTCGCGCAGGCGCTCATTCGTCTGACCTGAGAGATCCTGGGCTTTCGCTTTCGTTGATTGATGTGCACCGATGGCGGTGGAGCCGTGTCTTTCAACGTGTCCATGCGGTTCTCGAAGGTGGCACGCGTGTCGCCCCCTCCTCATCGAGCCGCGCCTTGTCGCGGCCTAGGTTGTCACGCTTTCCTTCCTCGACCTCCTGCTCGACGTTCCGCAGCCCCTCCTTGGTTTGTCCGGCTTGCTCCTCGACGATCTCCGCGACATCAGCAAGGCCCAGACGCGCGAAAGAGGCGAAGTCTCCTAGAAGGAAGTTGTCTTCTGAGAAGAGGCTCTGCCAGAAGAGCGTGAGCAGCGTCCGCAGCGAGGAGCGGACGGTGTCGATGTCCGACGTGATTTCCTCCTTGTTGACGTTTGGCGCGCCGACTGCGGCGTTGACGTCTCCTTCGGTGAGATGCCATATGATTTCCTGTAGCAAATTATCGCCTGGGGACAGTCAGAATTCCTATTGAATAGCTCGTGCGCGAGAAACGCACCATTTTTGTTCGAGTTGAGCGTTCGGTAAGAGTTGAGCACGTTGTGGGTATCGTCGGCCAAAACGCGGCCTTGATCGCTCAACGCGGCCTCGTTGTCCCCAGACGGCTGCGCGGCGGGGAGCGCGGATTCGTTGAGCCATACGATGAAGGCATCGGTCTGTTGTGTCGACGGAAGTTTTCCTGCGTCAAGGGCAGCGGTGATAGAGACCAGCTTTTCCATGCTGAGTTTTGCCTTTGCAACAGCGTCGAGACGGCTTAAGTGGCATAGAACTTGAAGACATGACGTCTAGGTGAACTCATCGCATGAGTTCATGCATGACGCCCAGAGATCTTGGTGGAGAGGGGGAATCTAGTCTTTTCCATAGCCAAGGTGTCACGAAGGATGTTGCGGAGGAGGAGAACGGCAGCGTGGAAGGAGAACGTGGTCCGAGAGTTTCGGGGTGGGGCTGAGTTCCCGAACAGTTAACAGGTCTGGTGGTTCCAAGCTATGCTCGAGTTCCCGAAAACGTATCGCGAGCTGGAGTACTAGTTGTCTGAGAAGTCGCCAGCCGCGCATTCAAGTTGTATGGCAAGCGTGCCGGATGACCGAGGAATCATCAAAGGACTTTGGAAAGACTTCAACGGGCAAGATATAGGCTGACGGACGAAGACTACGATATTTCGCTGCACAGAGAGCTTTGTAAGTTGTTCGCTCACTGAAGATGCGCACCCTCAAGGTTTGTATGCATTATGTAGCTCCGGGGTTTTGGGCACATTTATATTTCGGGTCGTGTCGAGGTCATTGATGCAGAGCCCGTATAGTTTTCTGGTCGAGGCTTTGTTCGAAAGCAGCGTCCAAGTCCCATTCCTGCTTTCGACTTGGGATGAGGAGACGAGTAAGGCAGCAGGCTGAAGCTGGCCCGGGAACGCACGACATCAAGCACGTCAACAAACATAAGCAATGCAGAGCTTGTTGATCGGGAGAGAAAAGACGCGATATGGCACGACCTGGGTATCTGAACGCGCCAAATTCAATTCACGGGCTCTTTATATATGAATTCATATTATGGAGGTTTCATTTCGGTATTCGAGAAGACTAAAGGAGGGTTATTGGATTTATTGCAGTCGTGTATCGAATATGGCTGTGCTGTGATTGTCGCGTTTTTCCTAGGCCAAGGCGGCACTGAAGGCCGCTGATGTTGCCGCCGCCGCGCCTGCGCCCTCTGCCGTCCCTGCGCTCGTTCGCAGTTCTTCCGCCTCCTCGCGCGACCAATCACCCGCCACACCCCGAAATCCTGGGAACGCGAGCCGTCCGTGACGATCAAGCAGGAGCCCGTATCCCCGGACCGCTGCGATTTACGACGCCTACTCCCGCACCCTGCGGCGGAGACCGAGTCCAAGTCGGACGCGATGCTCGCGAAGATGTCGGAGGACTCCGACTTTGCGGCGGCGCTGAAAAAGCTCTAGGAGCGCGAGCTCGAGGAGGCGAATATTATTGCGCGATAGAAAACAAGGATGAGTGCCTGATGTGCTCCGGTTGAAGGGAGCTGTATTATACGTTCTAGAGATGTTTATGTATCGTTTCTCATCTGTACTATGTTGTACCTGTATTATCATTAATGTTATTCTGTTCTCGATCAACTTGACCAAGTCAGGCAGTAAGGATTTGCTGGTGCATGTCCGCGTCCCAGGTTAAGTTATACGTCTATGATTATTTCCAATTTTGTACAGTAGGCATTGCTATTACACTTCGACGAGAAAATTATGGCTATTCACTGCTTTACATAGGAGGCGCGGTGGGCACCTCCACTTTGAATCCTTTGCTCTTCCACTGGTTCTCGACCTCGATGAAACGATCGACCGAGTCCAATATCGTCTCCCTCCACGTCTTGTACGAATCAAGCTTGATCCCAAACGACTTCTCCAACGGCGTGAGGTCCAATCAATCTTGTACGTCGGCCAGACGGGGACCTTGCTCGGGTCGGCGAGGCGGCCCGCGCAGCTCAGGACGTTCCTCAGATATGTACTTGATGGCGTCCCGGAAGTTGGATTGGTACGGCGAGGCGGTGGGCACGCGCTTGGGGTGGTCCGGCGTCAGCGGGTTAAGACCGGCGATGTGGATTCGGGCCACATCGCGGATGTCCAGCACGCCCGGTGAATAGTGGTAGTTGACGTTGTCCGACCGCAGACGAGAGCTGGTACACAAGCCGTCGGTGGAGAAGGCAGCAAAATCAGGCTCCGGGACGATGTGCTCGAAGCCGGGCGCGAGGGGACCAAAGATCCAAGGAGGACAAACTGCAGATGTAGGATTAGTTAGATGCTAACCCGCGAGCTCAAAAGACTTACAGATGGTGATATCCATCTCAGGGTGCTTGTCTGCAAAGTCAAGTACGGCCTGTTCGCCAAACTTCTTTTCGGCAATGTAAAGAACGAAAGCGTTGCCCTCGACAGCCTGTTCTTTAGTCACTGGGGACCCAATCTAAATCATGGAATGAGCCTTGAAACTGGACAGAGGAATCGAATCCTTACCATTCGGGCCGTATGCGTTCTCGGGGAAAGTCACCATCGAACCGGTAGCAACGAATTTTTTGATACCGGCTTTGTGCGCCTGCCGCAAGATGTGGAGGGATCCCTCAATTGCGCTCTGCAGTTTTGGTCGGCATCTGTAAACTGGAACGAGAATAATAAAAACGCGTACGTTTAACGCAGTCTCGCTATCAGCTCGACCAGGGATTGGCGCCGCGGTGTGGATGATTGCGCCGACACACCTTGAAGACCGCCGTGTAATCCGCCGTCGCAATGTCCGTGATTTCAACAACCTCAAACTGCGGATATTTTTCGAGGGCCTTCTTCAACAGGGGGACTTTGCGACCACGGGCAGCTCTGTGAAGTGTGTAAATTGAAATTCTCGTCATGGGACTGTAAGGCTTACCCTCGAACAGCGTAGCCTGCTTCAAGAAGTTGGTATACGACTTGGAAGCCGAGGAATCCAGAGGCACCAGTAACCTATGAGGAGAAAATTTAACGAAGAAAGTCAGTACATATGAGATTGCTACTCACAAAGACGAGAGGCTTTGATTCAGTAGACATTTCGAGTATTCAATTGGTATTGATTGACTTGCGGTAATAGAACAATGTCGGGGAGAGCGGTGAAGATGGAGCAATTAGATTCCCTGCGTTGTACTTATAAAGTCGTCTCGGACATCCAAGGTCCTTCGAAAACAGTATCTCTCTTCGGGCTTACAGTGTGAGCCCGAAGATTGCGTTACATGATCAAGGATATTCCTGGAAGATCTGTCATCAAAAGGCGCAGTTCATATTGTGAGTAGTAAGCCAGATGTAAGCTCGACAGCTTGAATGGCCGAGGAACGATAGTGAGGGATTTTGAGGATTGGCAGCTACCGCAAAACAGGAAAAGTGGTAAGGTGGGATAACAGCATTGATCGCATCAATCATCAAATCCATCAAACATATCGTATCGTGTCCCCTTTCGGCCAAGTTGAACGTGTCCAGCCGTCCCGAGCATGTCCGACCAAGCGCACACTGAAGGCAGTCATGGAACCGAGCGTCAAGATAGGGCGTCCCCCGAGCCCGCTGATCTCCATGGTCCCGATGCCAAGAAACCGAAATTAGTTTTGCCAGCTGTGTCCTTCGGCGCCGAGGTTCTCCGTGCCATGGAAAATAATGGCGAGTCTCTGGCTGACCAAGTGAACGAATTACTCTGAAATCTCGAATCTCTGGAAGCCAAAGATACGGGGATCCTTCCATCCATTGACAGGAGTCAACCGATGGGTCCGTGTTCGCTTTCAATTGTCTGTTCTCGCTGCTGACGCGAAGCTGCAAATTCTTCAGCGTACGGAAATTCAGAGACACCCCAAGAATCCAACAACAATGCTAATGTTTGGCGTCACTGAGGTACAGGATAATATCGCGTTGCACACCTGTGAATATTATGTTCAAAATTTCCCACTGACAGGTAGGCCATCGAATTATTGCCCACATCACCGGTTTTCTGCCGTACTTGTACTATCCTATTTCAACAGAATCCAAGTCAGAGGAACTGGCCATCCTCAAGCATCAGCTCAATGTGAGGTCGTTAGTGTCCATTTTCAGCGACATACTGAAACAGGAACAGGGACAATTTGAGGAGCCTTCAGTGCACGAGATTGATATCGTTCAATCACGTATACGCTCCTCCGGACAACTTTTACCGTTCTTGAAGATCACCGCAAATGGGGAACAGAGCCTCCAAAAGATCAAAGATAAGTATCCTCCTCGGTTCATTGTGTCCACTCCGATTGACTTGGTGGATTTTTACATGTCCTCGATCGCGATGCATTTCAGTTTCGACACTTTTTCGTCGATGCAGAGTGCGTTTTCGAGAGTCAGCTAGACAATAACTTGCATTTTATGTACGACCACAACGTGAAGAAATCGTTTTTAGACTTCTCTGTTCTCGAAGATCCAACTTTTTTCTCGTAGATCGAACCGTTGGGCTGGGTCGAGGTACCTCGAGATAAATTCAAGGCCCTATCGCCAATTGGATTTCGTCGCCCATTTTGTAATTGAAATTCAACCGTGGGAGTCACTCACCGATCATGGTTGACTAGCTGGAGCGATGTCTCCCCGCATTTTCCAGCACAATGCCGGCATAACGAGACAGCATGGCGGATCTTGAGCTTCGACATTGAAACCACCGTCCCAGAAGACAATACATTTCCAAAATACACTCAAAACGCGGTCATCCAAATAGCCAACATGTTGACACGCAGCGGCGAGCAAAGGTGACTCGGAACCTGTTTGCCTATCCCTGGCGCGGGCGTGCATGAGTTTTCCGACGAATCCTAACTGCTTCTCGGACGAGGGACTAGGACGCCTCTACGAGAAATATCATGTTCCAATTTTTGTACCCTTACTATTACACATCGACGAGAAATCCATGGCTGCTTTACATAGGACGCGCGGAAGGCACCTCCACTTTGAAACCCTTGCTCTTCCACTGATTCTCGACGTCGATGAAACGATCGATCGAGTCCAAGATCGTCTCCTTCCACGTCTTGTACGAATCAAGCTTGATCCCAAACGACTTCTCCAACGGCGTGAGGTCCAAATCAAGCTTGTACGATGGCCAGACGGGGACCTTGCTCGGGTCGGCGAGTCGGCCGCGCAGCTCAGGACGTTCCTCAGATATGTACTTGATGGCGTCCCGGAAGTCGGATTGGTACGGCGAGGCGGTGGGCACGCGCTTGGGGTGGTCCGGTCTCAGCGGGTTAAGACCGGCGATGTGGATTCGAGCCACATCGCGGACGTCCAGCACGCCCGGTGTAACCTGGTAGTTGACGTTGTCCGGCCGTAGGAGCTGGTACACAAAGCCGTCGGTGGAGAACGCAGCAAAATCGGGCTCCGGGACGATGTGCTCGAAGCCGGGCGCGAAGGGACCAAAGACCCATGGAGGGCAAACTGCGGATGTAAAATTAGTTAGATGTTAACCCGCGAGTTCAAAAGGCCCACATATGGTGATATCCATCTCAGGATGCTTGTACGCAAAGTCAAGTACGGCCTGTTCGCCAAACTTCTTTTCGGCTATATAAAGAACGAAAGCGTTGCCTTCCACAGCTTCTTCTTTGGTCACTGGGACCCAGTCTAGATCATGGATTAGCCTTGGACTGGACAGAAATGAATCGAATCCTTACCATTCGGGCCGTATGCGTTCTCTGGGAACGTCACCATCGAACCGGTAGCAACGAATTTCTTGATACCGGCTTTGTGCGCCTGCCGCAAGATGTGGAGGGATCCCTCAATTGCGCTCTACAGTTTTGGTCGGCATCTGTAAACTGTAACGAGGGGAAAAAACGCGTACGTTTAACGCAGTCTCGCTATCAGCTCGACCAGGCAGTGGCGCCGCGGTGTGGATGACCGCGCCGACACCCTTGAAGACCGCCGTGTAATCCGCCGTCGCAACGTCCGTGATTTCAACAACCTCAAACTGCGGATATTTCTCGAGGGCCTTCTTCAACAGGGGTATTTTGCGGCCACGGGCAGCTCTGTGAACTGTGCGTAAATTAAAATTCTCGTCATGGGACTGTAAGGCTTACCCTCGAACAGCGTAGCCTGCTTCAAGAAGTTGGTATACGACTTCGAAGCCGATGAATCCAGCGGCACCAGTGACCTACGATGAGAAAAATTTTACCAAGAAACTCAGTATATGAAATGAGATGCTACTCACGAAGACGAGGGGCTTTGATTCAGTAGACATTTCGACTCGGAGTATTCGACTGGTATCGATTGACTTGCGGGAATGGAACGATTGCGGGGAGAGCGATGAATATGGAGCATTGGATTCCCCGCATTGGACTTATAACGTCGTCTCGGGCATCCAAGGTCTTTCGAATCCAGCTTCTCTTCTTGCTTACAGAGTAGTGCTTTACAATGATCAAGGATAGTCAATATTCTTGGAAGATCGTTATCCAAGTGCGTAGTTCGTAATGGGAGTAATCAGATGTAAGCACGCCTTGCATGGCCGAGTGACGATAGCGAGGGAACTCGACTCGGATTAGCAGCGACCGCAAAAGGATAGGTGGGAGACACCCGGACAGACCTGGGCCGGGAAACCCCCGATAACACCATTGATCGCTTCGATTATCAACCATATCGACCATTTTAGCCCAAGCGAACGTGTTCACAAAGCCTTCTCGTCCAGTTATCGTCCCCGATCATGGCCGAAAAGACACCTTCTGAGAACAGATGTGGCAGCCAGCACATAGATCAAGCGCCCGTTGATATTTCGTCAGACGTGGAAGACAATACAGGACTCGGAAAGAAAGCGCATACCTTCATAGCAACGGTGTCGCTATCCGCACGCCCAGGAAAAAGCACTCAGGATAGATAACGTCCCAAAATCTTTCAAAGCCTCCTCGTAAGCCGCCGTTGTAACGTTGGTGATCTCGACAACTTCCAACAAGTGATATTTTCCAAGGGCCTTCTTCAATTAGGGGAGTTCCGGCTCTGGCAGCTCAGTGAAAGGAATTTAGTCGGTTATCTTTGCACTACGCAACTAACAATGTTGCTTTTCAACTATGAGAGAGACCTCTGGGAACGCGACTCATGTCCAAGTTGAAGTATTTCGAGAATTTTGTTTTTGAAACCACAAATGGTGTGGGCGAATACCAACAGCTGTTGGACATTGTCGAGATATTGAGTCGTTGATAGGCTTGAAAAAAACCCATTCAATTTGTATATGGCAGCAAATTCAAGAATCGAACCGTGGGAATTTGGCAATAACTGTGTCACTGCATCATTTTGAAAATCCACTTTAAGTCGATGTAAATTCCGTGTGCGATCCAGATCCCCCCAGACCTATCCATTACCTCCCATCCCAACGTTATTTTCGGGGGCTCCATAGGATTCACATACACCACTCGCGACGCCGTCGCCGAGCCGCTATGATCTATCCTCCCTGAAGGCCTCGGACGTCCATAGGATCGACACAGCTGCACGCTACGTGACCATCAAGGAACCTAGGTGAGTCTGAGAGCCTCCTGAGTAGATCCTCCGTGCGACGCGCTAGGTCTTTAGCATCGACGTACCAAGATCCTGATTTTGAGCGAGGGTCGCGGGCTCGTTGGCGCCGGCGGCCGTAGACAAGTCTCTGCGCGAGAGCTATGAGCGGCTCGCTCTTGGATCTGACACGGTAAGTATCTTCGTACGCGGTGTTGTCTGGAGATGGCTACTGAAAGATTCGATGGAAGGGCTTGGTCAACGTCCTATATTGCCACGCGCCGGATCGCATGACGCCCCTGGAAGAGCAGGCGACAGGTCTCAATGCGCAATGCAAGAAAGGGCTTTTAAAGCAGGTCTGGGTCTTCTGAAGTAGTGCAACCCTGTTCCTGGCCTGTTTAACCTTTCTGCAGCTCCGTGTGTCCAATTTTCCACCCGAGATGCTCGAGCGGTTCCTCGAGATCTGTGGCCGCGAACGTAAGGGATTCGTGAAGCCGACGTGTATCAGGGGCCATATAATCTCGTATCCCGCACGAGCGAGCCACATTCTTCAGGTTCCCGATTCTGCGCCGACACGGAATTGTGTTCAACGCGTACAGGTGCCATATGCACCGACCCTGCTGACGAGCCCACTCGCAAGGGGATTCCTCACGTAGAGGTTTACGACGGGTGAGACAGAGGGGACGCACTTTGCCTGGGGGGCTTTTTGCACCCAAGCTGCCTAGGCAGTTCGACGTAACAGTGTTATTGAAGTATGATTGACGATGCCCCGATTTTATTCGGTCGCAGTCTAAGGATGTCGGCGTGGGGCTTAGACTTGATAAGTACATTTATGGGCAGATGCGATGCCAAAGTAAGGTCTGCCGTGGACAAACGCTTCAAAACTTCGTCATTCAGATATTTCAACCGAGAGACTCACGATACATGATCTAATCGCTGGAAGATTAATTCAACTGCAGGAAAATAAAATACAGTGGAACATTTACGACGCCGGCTATGAGCCCGAAACCGTGTGCCATATAGCATCCACGGCCGCAACCACCTCTTCCGGCAATGGCCCATTCCGAATCCCCACAACGTTCTGCACCAGCTGTGCCGGCGAGCTCGCCCCGAGGATCACGCCGTCCCCGGACCCAAGGGCGGAGTGGAAACACACCCAGCGCAGGCTCACCTCGACCTTCGACACACCGGGCGCGTACGTGGCGAGCGACTCGTCCAGCGCGCGCACGGCATCGTGCATCACGGTCTTATCGAATTGCGCGCGCAGCATTGGCGCAAAAGGGCTCCCCTCAGCAAAACGCGTTCCCTCGGTGTCTCCCGAAGTGAACTTTCCCGTGAGGAATCCGCCTCCGAGGGGGCTGGTCATATTGTTCAGTGTCAGCAGAGCCCGTGCGTACGCGCGCGGTGCTCACCTGTATGCGTTGAACACAATTCCGTGCCGGCGTAAAATCGGGAATAGCGTAGCTTCACTCGCACGGGAGACGAGATTATACTGTCCCTGATAAACGCTTGGCTTAACGAAGCCCTTGCGCTCGCAGATCTCGAGGAAGCGTTCGAGCATCTCGGGCGGAAAGTTGGACACGCCGAGCTGCAGAGAAAAGGTAAACAGTCTTTACTATATTGCTGCAGCGAGAGGACGCGCACCTGTTTGAAGAGCCCTTTCTTGTACTGTGCATCGAGACCCGCGGCCTGCTCTTCCAGTGGCGTTGTGGGATCCGGGGCGTGACAATACAACACGTTGATCGCCTGCATGACATCCAATTTCGCATCAGCGAGTCACGATTGCGCGACGGGAACGATGTCTACGACTAACTTACCGTGTCCGTTCCAAGATCGAGCCGCTCATAACTCTCCCTCAACGATTTTTCCACAGCCGCGGGTGCCAACGAGCCCGCGGCCTCGCTCAAAATCAGGATCTTGGTATCGATGGTGAAGCCCTGGCGCGCCGCGGCGGTTGCGCCTAGGAGGCGTTCGGACTCGCCGGGGTTTGCGCTTGGGTAGCGCGCGGCGGTGTCGATTCTGTGGATGTCCTGGGCCTTCAACGCAGTGAGGAGGTCGGCGAGGGCGTCGGGGGTGGTGTATGTGCTGCCGATGGAGGCGCCACCGAAGATAAGGGTGGGGGAAGGATGGGATGTCATTGGGTCGGGTTGACTACAAGGGCGAAAGTGGGATTTTATACTAGTACCCTGAATGACCAAGAACTTGGGTCACGGATCCGGATCGTAATGAGGCTTATCAAAATTTCCCAAGCCAGTATGGGTCGCATAAGTTTTTAGCCTGCCAGTGGGTGACTACGCAATATGCGGAATGAGGAGGAGGAATCAGCGTGAAATGGAGACTTGAAGTGTTGTATCACGCCGACTCACCTGCGGTTGTGAATCCCACGGTTCGAATCACTGGCGAGTTCCCACAAATATGTATTCCTCGGGCGGCTCGCCGACCTGGAAAGCATCGTGCAGTGCATTTATACATTGTTTCAATAAGACTGAATTCACTGCGTTCAAAATCAATCAACTTACGGTCTCGCCTCAATAGTTGACTTGATCGATAATGTAGGAACCCAGACACATCAATCTTCAACTGTTGGTTGAAAGTGGTGAGGAGCCGACGGCGTGGATGTTTCAGAGACGCGCAGCACGTCAAAACGAGTGGAGACCTAGTCAGTCGAATAGGAAAATCTTCCCATCGGTAGATAATAAGGGCATGATTCGTCAGACGAGGTAGCGTCGGGGTCATTATGCGAGCTGGAAAACACACTTTTCATCCAGCCCTCGAAATTAAATTGTTGAGAGAAGAGGAGGAGGAGGAGAGTATATTCCTGCAGAGCGGTTCCTTCAAATCGTCTAATCGTTTGACTTGATCCAGGGCCAACGAAAATTCCACCTTTTATATTACAGTAGTCTGCTGCGTGCCAATCAGGAAAAAAGACTTGTCTAGGTAGCGCTGGTAGCGCTACGGTAGCGCTACGGTAGCACTACCAGTGCTACGATAACAAGTCTTTTTTCCTGATCAGTGCCTGCGATAATTAATCGTCCGCCCTGGGATTCCTGAATCCCATCAAGATCACCCGACCGTGTGGGGCATCGTGGATGCGGATAAATCGTGTGTCAAACAGCGCTGCTAATATAAAAAGTTCAGTGGCAGCTGGCCGCTGGCAGTGGTATGTTGATCATTCATTCTGGACGATGGCATCACGGCTCACCCTCCGACGGCCAGACCTCCAGGTTTCGTAGATTTCTATCTCCGTACAGGCCGATCTTTTAGGTAGCTTCATGGAGGAAAAATCCCAAGGCCTGCACCGGGAGAACGACGGCGAAAGAACAAGAGCCAATTGAAAGCGTGGAAAAAAGATTGGGTGGTTGTTTGACTGTGCTTGGCGTCAACAGCGGCTTTGTTTGAAACCGATGTCCACGTCTTGTTTGAAACCCACGCCTTCACCGTCTCCCCCCATGTCTGAACAAGATAAAGATGCCCCCATGGCCGCCGCCGACACGCCCTCTGGATTGACGGAGACGTCGACTCCGCCTCCCAAGCCCAAGGAGACCGCAGAGCTTCAAGAAAAATACCGGAAACTGAAGCGACGCTTTTTCGAGCTCGAGGAGGTCCGTGTCGTTCTGTTTTCCCCCGGCCTCTGTTGACGTTTGTCAGAAACACAAGGAAACGAGCACAGAGCTCCAGCGTTCGGGAGAGCGAAACGTGAAGATGCGGGAGGAGCGCAAGTATGTCCACCTACGCGACGACGCGCCGGATATACGAACTGACTTTTTGGTCGGCAGCATCTTGCTGGACCGTATTATCGAGTTGGAGGCTCAGCCCGGCGTTGTTGCGGGCGCGGGCGGGCCGACATCCCCGACAGACGGCACGTCTGGGGCGTTTCCGCGCAGTCTCCTGGATTCCCGGGCGCGCACGTCCTTCACGCAGAATCTGCGTGACGCCGCCGCCGAAGACGAAGCCGACGCGGATGCTGATGCCGACATCGACCCCGCCCTCGTGACCCAGCACGTGGATTCCCCGACGCCCGCCCCGAACGACGCGCCCGCCGCCCAGACGCGCGGGAAGATAGCCGACGCGGCCGACAACGCCGAGACCGTCCCGGCCGATACGCCCGTCTTGGTCTCCAGCACCGGAACCCGGCTGCGCATCAGGCCTGTTGGTGATGATCCCTCGGCGGATCCGGCTATTTCCCCGGCCTCCTCGTCCCACCCACCGTCTGCCGATCCCCAGCCCCGCTCCGTGTCTCCGGATAGCAGTGGTATGCCCGTTGACGACGAGAACGACCAGTCGGGCGACTACTCTCCTCCGACAAAAGGCACGAAAAGGGCCCGTGACAGCACAGACTACAACGGCGATCTTGTCGCGGTAGCTCCCGAGCCAAAAGTCCCTCGCCGCTCTTCGCGTCGCAGCGGCGGTGCCACTGCTGCCCAGACCTCTGCACCGCGTACCAGAGTCATCCAGGCCGCGACCACCAAAACGCGTGGCAAGGCTGCCGTTGCTGCTGCTTCATCACCCGGCCCCACCGCAGAAGATGACGCCCAACAGGGGTCGTCGGAAAAGCCCGCGGAGCCGTCTGCACCAGAGACTACCTCGACCAATAGCAACGGGCACAATACCCAGAACGACCCCGCCGCCGCTAGCTCGTCGTCGGCGGCCAGCCCTGCAGGAGCGCGCCAAGGCCACCTCGCCTTCAACCCGTACTTACCCTACCTCGCCCCAGGCGCGCCCATGTCGCCCGCCTCGCCGTATCCGTACGGGAACCCCTATGCGTACTACATGCCCGCTCCGATGCCCGGGGGCCCCATGCCGCCGTATATGCCGCCGCCAAATTATGCGCCGCCCCCGCAGCAGCGCCCGCCGGCGGAGGCTCCGCGTGCGGCCAAGCCAAAGCGACTCAAGGCGCACACGGTGACGAGTAAGAGCTATAGCATTCCGATGGTCCCGCGCGACAAGAAGGGCAAGCCCATGCTGCCGCTCAATGTGGGCATTATGACGGTCATCAGCCTCGGCGACGTGTGCATGCGGGAGCACTTCCACACCGAGCGGTATATCTTCCCGGTGGGATATGAGGTGACGCGGTGAGTCTCCCTCTTTTCTCCCTCCCGCATCAATCTGATGTCAATTTTTTTTCCTCGCAGGCGCTACCTCTCCACGGTAGACCAAAATGCGGAGGTGGTGTACCACTGCACGATCCTCGACGGCGGGGACGGGCCCAAGTTCCAGATCATCCCCTCGGACGTGCCGGACCGCCCTGTCATCGCGGGCACCGCGACGGGCGCGTGGTCCACGATCGTCAAGCAGGCGAACGCCATCCGCCAACGGCAGCACTCCAACTCGGTGTCGGGGCCCGACTTTTTTGGGCTCGGACAGAACACGATCAAGCACCTCATTCAGGAGCTCCCGAACGCGGACCGCCTGCGGGACTACGTGTGGCAGCATTTCGTTGAGGGTGGCCCGCTGGGCGGGCGGCATGCGGCGGTCATCCCTGCGCTGCCGGAGGAGTATGACAAGGCGATGCCGGTGGGGCCGTATTACCCACCGCGGCCGAGGATTCCAGTGCGGGAGCGGGAGGAGGGGGAGGGGAGCACGAGGGGGAGTTACTACCCGCCGCATATTGTGGCACAGGCGGCAGCGAAGCAGCAGCAGCGTCCGCCTCCACAACAGCAGCAGCAGCAGCAAGGCCCGCCGCCGCCGCAGGAGTACGACGGCGGCGGAGGCGTGGGCGGGCGGCAGGTGATGCCGCCGCCTCCCGGGGGCGGAAGCTATTATCTTCCGCACACGCAGCAGCAGAGCAGCGGAGAGGCGAGCGCGGCCGCGGCGTATCCGGGGCCGCCTCCCGGCGTGCCGAATGGGAACGGGGGCAGCTCGTTCGCGAGCATCATGAATGCGTTCCCGACGCAAGGGCAGGATAGCACGAACGGCGGTCCCGAGGGCGGGTCATGACGACTCGTTTCGGTTGGTTGATTGGTCTCGTCCTCGTCTTCGTGCCTCTGGTCTCCGCTCCGCTGCTTTCGTGTCTTTTGCTGTCTGTCCTTGAGTCCCCTTTGTCTCTAATCACTCCGTTTACCCTTCCCCCAAGCCAAAATTTCTCTCGACTCGGCTGTACTGCGCTTAATACACGCCCCTACCCACCACCCTCCAGCCGACAAAAGTTTACTTGCAGCCCGTATGATACAGCCGAGTACTCGATGTCGTGATATCCAATTCAGTGTGCGTGTACGATATTATAATGGCGTGGTCTGGGCTTGTTCTCGCGTCTTTCCTTCCTTCTCTGCCCACCTCTCTTCTCTTCTTCGTCCCATTCCATCAGACTCACCAGCCCCCTGCCACCTGCGCGTGCCCCGCTCAGTGCGACCCCAGGGTGCGTGCGGTCCTAGTCTCGGATCCGCATTCGAACTCGGCGGCGTCCCGTGCGGGAGGAAGCGCGCGTCTTTACTACGGCGTGCGCGGACTGCAGGGGCGCGGGGGCGAGATCGACTGGGCCCTGTTTGTAACGTCCGCCAGCGAGGACCGTGCTGGTGGGGGTACTATGCGGGGTCGATATTCTGTTCCCTTATTTATTTTTGGGACCTGGAAGAAGGGACGATGTTTGGCTGAGACGAAGCGCTGTCCGCATGTGGAATTATCTGATAGCTTTTGTAATTCCTTACCGATGGCGGACTCGAACACTACTCAAGCCGGTGGTGAACGATAAGCATCCGCCGGATCTGGCGGATCCGGCGGACGAATCCTTTACGACAACGAATGTTCTCCAAAGCGGACCAACAGCGGTCATCATGAGATTTCTCGCGGTACTCGGTACGTAGAATATTCTAGCAAATAGGTATATAAGGAGTGAGTAGGTGGCACTCAAGAGCTTCTAACCAGCAGCTTAAATAATCAGCTTTCGGCTAAATTGGTACCAGCATGGCGTCCTTCAAACCATCCAAGATCGTCATAATCGGCGGCACAGGCACCATCGGGACATACATTACAGCGTCGATCCTGCGCGCCAAGCCAGCGTTCCCGTCCGTCTCCCTCCTGACTTCCGCCAACACAGCCAGCACCAAGTCGGAGCTCCTCGAGAAGTGGAAGGCGCAGGGTCTTTCGGTCGTTGTGGCCGACATCTCAAAGGAGGCCGACGTATCTGCGGCATTCGCCGACGCCGACACGGTCATCTCGTGCGTCGGTCGCGGCGCCCTGCAGCTGCAGCTCGACCTGCTAAGGCTCGCCGAGGAGAGCGGGTCCGTCAAGTGGTTCTTCCCCTCCGAGTACGGCACCGACGTCGAGCACAACGACAAGAGCCCGAACGAGAAGCCACACCAGGTGAAGCTCAAGGTGCGCAAGTATGTGCGCGAGGAGATCAAGAGGGTGAAGGTTACCTATGTCGTGACGGGGCCGTACTTTGACATGTGGGTCGATACGATGCCGGGCATCGAGCAAACGGGGGGCTTCGTGAATGCGAAGAAGGAGGCGTATTTGATTGAGGGGAGCGCCAAGATCGGGTTCTGCACCATGTGGGAGTGAGTCTCCCCTTTCTAATAAACCAAGGGACAAACGCGCTAACGCCGTCGAAAACAGTGTAGGCAAAGGCGTTGTCGCGGCCCTTACCCACCCCGAAGAATCTTTCAACAAGGCGCTCAAGGTGCAGTCGTTTGTGGTGTCGCCGGACGAGGTGTTGGCAGAGTACGAGAAACAGTCCGGGGCCAAGTGGGCGGTGACGCGGATGTCGCTCGACGACCTCCGCGCGCTTGAGACCAAGCTGTGGGAGGAGGGGAACCCGCGCGCCACCGGAGCCACGCTGCGGAGGATATGGGCCGAGGGCGGCACACTGTACGCGAAGAATGACAACGAGCTCATCGGCCTGAAGCCCGAGGATATGGAGTCCTTGGCGGTGGGTGTGAAGAGTGCATTGGCGGGAGGATACAGGACTGAGAAGTTTTGAATGAAAGTGACAAAAAAAGACTAAGCATGCGCTGAAGGTGTACGATACTGGTCCAGGTCCTATAGGATGTTTCTCCTCGTTCCGAAGTCGGGATCCCCGGGAATTGTACCCTGCAAAAGATGCGTGGACGCGTTGTCGCTCTGACTGAGAAAAGCTGCAAACCGCGCCGTTTCCACGAGTTTTATGCTTTAGGGTGCCCTCGACGCGTAAAATCGCGTCTTCTGTCTATCTCTTGAGATTTTGAGGTGGGGAGCTGGCTGCCAGAGAATACCGACGAGAAGAATTTTCAAAGAATTTCTCGTTTTATTGACGTGTCGGCAGATTCGGCAGTTCAATCGCCTCTGTTCCAAAGTTGTACAAGCTCCTACAAACTCGCACTTTGAACCATGACAAACCAAGCCACTACACTGTATTCTACCAACCCTTCATATTCGTCGAACTCATGTTCATATGCTTCAACTGGTTTTCTTCCACGAAGTCATAAACCTTCTGCCAATCCCGGCAAACGTGCACGATCCCGAGGCCATCCGTGCCTTTCGCCGAGTTCATGGGATCGAGGGTGGTGTCGCTTGCGCACAGAACCGTTTGCCGGAGCAGGTTTAGGCAGTGTCGCGTGTGGTGTCCTGGGTCGCCTTGGACGATTGCGGTCCGGATTCGCTGCAGGCAATGCATCTGGTGAAACATTGCGACGCCTGTGCGGCATTCATGTCAGTGATACAAGACCTTGGCGCAGTGGATTGACGTCCGACGCACCGAATGTCCGACCTGGGAACAAGACGGGTGAGTTGTCTGGATGAAAACGCTGGGGAATCAAGCAAACGTACCTTCGGGCCCCAATTTGACGAACCCGTTGCCTCGGGGAAAGAGGTCCGTCGTACGCCAGTCGGCGTATGCCTTGAAATCGGACAACCCATATCTCTCACTGTCCTCTATCGTCAGGGCTACGGACGGGATGTGCAGCGGTAGCTGGTGCGGGTAATCGTCGCCATTATAACCTTCATTCGAACGAACCTCGGTCAGCGCTTATGCGGGATTAATTCATGGCACGGCACTCAACTGAAACGGCTGTCGTCGATGGTCTCTAGTTGCGCGCAGGTGCCTTGCTTGAACCGAAAGACGTAGATCGCGGAGAGGTTCAGGCTGATGCTGACTAGGAGCCCGGCCCAGGCGATTTCAAGCGCGCTCGGGGTGGGTAGTTTAACCATTGTGTGGTGGGGAGTTGGCTGTTCAACGTTCAGTGAGATTTCTGACCTTGAATGCCTAGATTCGGATCTGCGGGCGGGCCCACTCGGTTTCTTTCCAAAAGCAGGTTTAGACTTACTAGGATTACTATCGTTATTGTTTCGGCCCCTTCGGTCACGGCGGACGTTTCTTCTCTCTTTAGCCACGGCGCGGCATCAATGAGATTACCAACTGGATTTCCCATTGCTTCCGACAGACTCCAGCGACATTCATTTTTTTCTAACTCCTGCACATCCACCTCTCGAGCTCCTCATGGCAGAATATACGCGTCTGATGTCGACGTCTCCAGACGAATACGAAATGGAACCCAAGAAGCCTGCAAGCGACCTTTCTCCCCACCATCCTTGGCTTTTCACGGGGCTAGTTGCTCTCATAGCCATCGCGTCTGCCGCCGCATTTCATCTGAGCGTGCTATCTGCAGCTCATGAAGCATATCCTCTCTTCCGACCCAAGGACATTGAATCAACTTTTCGAGCCGCGCGGCCGTCTCCGAATCTTGAGAAGGGGCACGATACTATGAAGAGGATGAAGTTCAAATGTACGCATGTATTGGAGGTTTTCTTTATTAAAAATTGACGTCTTTCTAGTTCCAAGGATGGTCTTCCCGACGTTCATGGTACGGGCGAACGCGGCAGCACCCGACGTGGTATATGAATCTGGATCCTCTGTAATTCTCAGTCCGAACGTGAGTTCACTCCCACCCCAGTTCAACTCGAAACTAAAGGGCGTTCGTTCAGGACTCGATGATATACCATTGGCGAACCAACAGTAGTTGGCCAAAGTGTTATCTAACCGGCTGGGTTTCCTCCCCCGAAGAGCTCATGGCTGGCCACAAAACAGGCTATACCTCTGAGGGCGATATAACTGCCATCGAGATGTGGAATCTCAGCGCGCCAACAGATCGGAACGCCCTAAAAACCATGAGCTGGAACACGCGCCCGGAGCGACTATCCCTTCTGGGGACGGTCAACTTCACAAGTCGCGCGGCGCAAAACCGGCTCGGGTATCTGGACGCACAGGAGATCAAGGCGCCTACGCCTCGTTTCGATTGTCTTGGGGATACAGAAATCACCGTGGAGCTAGTGTGCACGGGGTGCCGGTTGGAGTTTGATCAGGTATTCTCAATGCCGCCCCTTGGTTCGTAAATGCTTTCGATCTCCGTTCTTTCGTTAATTTTTCGCGCGCGCTTAACAGGCTTCGAATTAATGCAGCTCGCATGACTCGTGTATCTCCTTATTCGCCCGCCGCCCGCATACTAGTATTACTACGTGTGCGTTCGGTGTTTCATCTATTCAGGCTCTTTCATTAAAATGCCGTCTGTAAAAGCCAACGCCGTATTTCAAGGATTTGTTAATTCTCGCGCGCCTTACGGGCTTCGAATTAATGCAGCTCGCATGACTCGTGTATTTGGTTGCGCCCCGGCGCATACACATGTGTTCGGACAGTTCGGTGTTTCATCTATCCAGGTCCTTTCATTAAACACCGTTTCACTAGTCCCTAAAAGTCAACGCCGTATCTCAAGGGTGCCAACACGAGGCTAATATACCTCTGCACCGATCTGTAGGACCTTTGCCATGACCTAAACCGCTGCCAGCGGTAAACGAGAAGAAAGCCGTTTTCTTTTGACGGTAATAATTTCATTAGGAATCTGCAGGAACAAACGCCTCGCAAGCCGTCGCATTACAGAAATTGAAAGGACCCCCGGTTAGCAGTAGACGCTGAAGGTGGAACGGCGACTGACTTTGGTCGCTGGGAAGCCCGAGTCTACGGCTCTGCCGAAACCCACATATCGCGCTGTCGCCACGAATGCGGTTGCGCATTTCCTTGGGAGGGTAGTGCTTTCATCGTCTGCCAAGTCCAAGGTCTCAAATTAACGGGCGGGAGGTGACCTACCATGTCGGCCCGGAATCTCTGGGGGAGACTTGTCAGGATGAAAGGGGTGAGGAGGGCAGAGCGCCTAACCCTCATTTACGTGACGTTACCGATGCTCCTCCAAAAAAAGAACACGAAAGAAAATTGAATCGACCCCGCCGCTCCGCATTACGTTCAGGGCCATGTATCTGTTTCCCAGATCTAGAACGAACCAACTATACATACATATCCGAATACACTGGCAAGAATCGGCTCGCTAGTCCAACAAGGGTCGCATTCCGATGACATTGAGTGTATGCGGATGATGAAAGCGCTACACGTTCTTCTGTTTGATAATCAACCTGGGCTTCATGGCGATGAATAACACCGCTGGTCCCTTAAAAAGGGCCTTTCACTTGACCTCCCCTCAGCGGTGTTCTTAAGTACCGCTTCCCAAGTCCCAGAACGTCATGCGTTTTACTCCCCTTCTCGCTACCCTGCTCTTGTGCCTCTTGAAAGTGCGCCCCATCTCATCCAGAGGTATGAGCTGTCCCCCTTTCGAATAATTATCGTGACACTCACCGTTTCGTTTCCAAGCTCTTTCTCTGGAGGCACGCACTCCTGCAGGCCCTTTGAACTACGAGGAGCCTTATTCTCCAGACGAACTGGAAAGGCGGTCTCCCGAGGGACCAGAGGACTACGAGGAGGAGTATTCCCCCGATGAGCTCGCAAAGCGGTCTCCCGAGGGACCAGAGGACTACGAAGAGGAGTATTCTCCGGATGAGCTCGCAAAGCGGTCTCCCGAGGGACCTGAGGACTACGAGGAGCCTTACTCCCCCGACGAGCTTGAATAGGCGAGGCAAGTGGCTGGCTCTCTTATAATTCATACATATTCTCACTGTGATCATCAACAGCGGCGTGTTGTTGAGAATTCCACAATGCGAAGAGTTCAGAGATGAGATTTGTCTGGAATATTATTCTGTTAATCTCGGAGTCGTTGCGATAGCCTATCCAATAGGTTTTCAACTTGAAGTCACATGACTTTGGTTGAATTTTTTAAGATCCGACTGACAAAAGTTCTTCGGTAAGAGCGGGAGATTTACAATGTTGGAAGTACAACTGCTGTGCACGCACTGCCCACTTCAACAGCTCGGTTCCCACAGCATTCTTTACAGCTCGTCGTTTTCAGCATTCCTTCCATAGCTCTTTACAGCCCTTTACAGCCCTTTTAAAGTATATATTCTGTACATGTTTGAATGAATTCCCCGCGCGTTTGAAACGGGTTCACTGCTTATTTGGAATGTTGTCCTCGAAATCCAGCATACAAGTGTACAGATCAAAGAGAATACATTATAAAATACTGGTTACTACCAGTGGCATCTAATCGGAATCCTGTTCCGAGTCCCACTCGATAGGTTGCACCAGGAAGTACGGGGGCCCCAGGAATTCCGACGGAAACGAAGATCCCTCGTCGAAGTAGACATCAGGTAAGTCTTCAAACTCGTACGGATGCAGCAGTCTCGGTGCGGACCTCTTCATCTCTTTGTCCTGGGGTTGTGGCTGCGGCTTCGTTCCATGACCCGGTATGTGCAGTTTCTCATTACCCTTCAGGAAAGAGATCGCATTTGGACCAGTCTAAAAGTGAAATCAATGAATGTGTTCCGATTCGAAAGAGGATCGTGCCTGGACGTAGTAGTGACAGTACGCCCGGTGGGTTTGGGCCGCTTTCTCCACGAGTACCCCACGATACAAGAGCTGGTCGAAAACGATCTCCGCCTCCCTCTGAGACAGTGTTTTCCCTGCGCCGTAATGGACTTCCCTTTTGCGCTTTTTTGCATGGGTCTTCTCATCCTTCGATCCACGGAAAAACTTGATACACATGGCCACTGTGATCTGTATGCACGGGTCCTCCTCAAATGATTGCACCACAGCGACAGCAACTTTGGCTTCTTGCGAGACGTCTCGGGAGATGAGAAGTCCTTCACCTTCGCAATTGTCGCATTGTTGGCCGCAGTCCTTCTTGTCAAATCTCTCCCCGAAATGTTGGAGGAGTATAACCCGACGGCAGAGGGACCTCTCCTCGCAATACTTTACGACGTCCAATGCCGCGTTTTTGATACGAGCCTGGGGGGATGTTTCAAGTTCTTTATTGTTGACTATCGTTTTCAGATCACCAAAGCTATAATCTGCACGAAAGTGAAAATTTTTCGCTTGGATGGGATTCAACATACATAGAATGCAATCTGCGCGTAAGCCGTCTCGTCCTGCGCGGCCAGTTTCTTGATAATAACTAGAATCAATTGGATCAGAGTAATTCAAGAGGTATGAAAAAAGCCCTGGTCACTTTTCGAGGCTTCTGGGAAGGTCCAAGTGTATTATGAAGCGAACTACAGTAAATCGGTTAAACGAAGCCTTGCGATACGTTTGGATCACTTACCATTAGGTTTATCGATACCAAGGCCGAAGGCGACCTGGGGTATGCGTCGTCGTCAGCCCCCAGCGAAAAATGACGGCCTCAGAGCTCACCGTCGCAACGATGATCCGGCATTTGCCACTTTTCCACGCGGCTTGGACGGTCGTCCTCTCTTCTTGACTCATCCTTGCGTGAAAATGCCCCGCACTTATTCCTCTTCCCCGCAAAATCTTTGCTAATTGCTCACAACGCACTCGGCTCGTGCGGTAGATTATGCCGGTTTCGTGCATGTGGCCCTGCTGAATAAGTTTGACGAGATCGTCGATAAGCTCGCTAGACTTCGGTTTGACGGTGTATCGGAGGTTGGGGCGGTTTAGCGATTGCCGGAATATTTTAGGTTCGTTTAGCTGCAATCGGCCGATGATATCGTTCATGGTTGTTTTAGTCGCCGTTGAGGTGAGAGCCATGATGGGGACGTTTGGGAAGTCCTTCCGCAGCGAACAAAGTTCTCCGTACTGAGGAATCAGATGGGTCAAAAAGAGGGCCATGGGGGAAACGGCGTCACTCACACTGTCCCGGAAATCATCCCACGTCGACATACAGTGGGCTTCGTCGATTACAAATCTCGCCAGCCTTCCGGTGTTATATAGATGGATGAGGACTCCGCGAAAATGGCTAGTTTGGTTAACAAGCCGTTCTGGCGTGACGTAAAGAAGGGCTGGTCCTGAGTTTCCAACCAGTTTTTGAGTCGACTGAACCTGCTTTCCATGGGGAAGATCAGAGGTTAAGCCTATGGCATTCACCCCTTTGGCTACGAGCGCGTCGACTTGATCATTAATGAGGGCGATCAGTGGACTAACCACGATGGTGACCGTTTTTTTTTCTTCATGTTGAAACACGGCTGGTAACTGGAAGCATAGACTTTTACCTCCGCCGGTCGGCATCAAGACAAATGTGTCGCGTCCCCGCAACGATTCGGCAATTATCTCAAGCTGATTTTTCCTGAATTGTGTGCTTTTAAACACGCGTTCGAGTAATTCATCGAGCTCTGGTCGTGCGGTTTCCGCAGCAGGCTCACTATCACTGGCCTCCCAAAGAACGTCGTCACCATCAACTTGAGATAGAGATATCTGAGGACTCGAATCTGCAGGAAGAATAAACTCTCCGCTCCCATTTTGAGAAACAGAGATGGCTAGTTCTTCAAGGCGCAACTTGACCATTTTTCTGTACTGAATCAGGACGGCTTCTCTGCGAAAACGGGACTTACAGGAATTCGATTCCGTTGGACAAATCAATATTGTTTGCCGATCTGAGAATCTTCAATTGCTCGACGCATTTCTTGACAAGATATAAGTAGGGCCCCAACGCGGAGAGCCGGGGTCTGTGAACCCAGTCCCGTCTAGTTCCAGCTACGCAAGTCCACGTTTACTCCGCTTGATTAAATGCAATGTATGAGTTCACTTTATGGACTACGTAGCTGGACCTGTACGGGAACGGGTCTATGGGAAATGCAGTGAGTAGTTAAACGCACATCGATAAGAAATATAGCGGAAGGATCATCTGGATCTTCATCTGGATCTTCTTTGTCTGTATCCCCGAGGCTGTCGCTGAAAGATCTGAGGCGTTTCCGCGGCGGAGAGTTAATCTCTAGAGAAGACGGCGGGCGTTTTGTACCCGACGTATCCGACGATATTGATGGTGTACTCGATGCCATAGCAACTGAAGTTTTGTCGTTAGTGTCGCATACCAGACCGTGGAGGTGAGTGGATAAATGGCAATGTTCAGACTAGGAATACATCCTCGAATTTCGAAAGCTGCAGTCTTTGGCTGCGGGGTTGAACATGTCACAGTTCAACAGTCACATCACATCACCGGAAGTCGCCGAGGCAGCTGCCTCCTCTCATCCATTCCGAGAGGGATCTCTTGTAGCCCCCCTGGAAAATAACTCTTGGGTTGCAACTCGGGGCTTTTTTTCCCCCAGAATTGCTGGCTCCTGTATGCTCCTTGTGACGCGGCGCCGACTTGTTCTACCTCTTTTTTGGGCCAATGCGCGGGTCTACTCCACGGGAACTCAAGGGCCCAACCATGCGATTCTCGAGATGTTGAAAAGCAGTAGGTTGGTTTATATCTTGCTACGAATCCCCGACACTGATTGCCCAAGACAAGGAGGAAGAGGCTAAAAGCCCAGACAAGAACCCATACAAAATCCGCGCGTTCACGAGTGCCATAAAGGTCATCAGCGAGTTGGAACATCCCATTCAATCTGCGACTGAAGCCAAAGCAGTGAGTCGAACAACTTGAGGTCGATGCGTTTTACTTCTACTTTCCAGCTAAAAGGTGTTGGCCCGGGGATATTTCGACGAATACAGGACTTTTTCGAGGGCCATACTCGTATGTGATCTGCTCGTCGAATTTATCGCGTCTTAACATCTTCATAGCCGACGCCGTCGATCCCACGGCGGCGGACCAACTGAAACGGAATAGAGCCGCGCGAGCGGAGCTAGAGCAGGTAACGGGTATCGGGTACGTGCCTTTCGACTCCCCGCTCATCCGGATGCCAACTATCTGCAGGCCAGTCAAAGCACGCGAACTCGTGGAGGCTGGGTGCATGACACTGGAGCAACTCAAGACACCCCAATACATGGACATGTTAACGACCACCCAGCAACGCATCGGTGTGACTTACTTTCACCATCTCGAGAAGCGCGTCACTCGCGAGGAAGCAGAAACCGTTGCTGTGAGTGTAGTCTGTGGCCTGGCACCCAAACTTAACGAACTGCAGCAATTCATTCGCGACGCTACATCCTCGAAATATGAAGTGATCATCGGCGGCAGCTAGTGCGTTCGCATCCATCTCGCCCGTGCCTTTTGACGATGTGCAATCAGTCGTCGCGGCGCCGACACTTCTTCCGACATCGACCTCATCGTCCTCCACCCAGAACATGTCCACGTCCCCTTCCCGGTCGGCACCCCCGCCAAAATCACCAGCTCAAAACGCCACATCGACCTCCCCCTGTCTGTGCTGCAGCTCGAGCTCGTCCCAGCACTGACGTCTCGTGGCATCCTCGCCGCCGCCATGTCGTCCGGGGGCTTAAAGTGGCAAGGGATCGTCTTCATTCCCGAGCGCGACACGTTGACGACGAGCGACCAGTGGGGCGAGCGCCAACGGCGGTTCAGCGCCATAGAGAACGGGCAGGGCGTGTACCGGCGGATGGATCTCAAGTGCGTATCCGCTGTCTCTCTACCTCAAAAGACCCATGGCTGACTTGCCGCAGCCTCGTCGCTCAGAAATCGCGCGGCGCGGCGCTCATTTCTCTCACAGGCGACATCGAATTCATTCGCGACTTGCGGATCCGCGCTTCGAAGCTCGGGATGCATCTGAATGAGTACGGGCTGTGGCGCTGGAACGAAAGTTCGACGAAGGAGGATGACGACGGGGGCTTTTGGGAGCTCGTGCGTGCAGATACGGAGGAGGAGGTGCTACGAGAGCTGGGAATGGAGTATGTCGAGCCCGTGAAGCGTAATTTTTCCCTCGTACTCGGGAAGAAGGCTGTATCGCCGAAGGCGACAGGTAAAAAAAGGCGATAATGCCCCCAAAAAAAACCCCGAAAATGCTTACTCACGCCGCCCCAAGCCGAGCGGTATTATCCTCGCTTCGTTTTGCTTACAGTGACTTCCTTCTCGACGCACGCCTCGGGCCACACCGGCACTCCGTCGTTTCTTTGGTTTTATCTCGAGTTCAGGAGACTTGGGAGTTCCGGGCAATGAGGTGCAATGTTTGCCTCGACTCGGGTGTACCCTCTCTCCGAATTTGCAAGACCACGGTCAATCCCGGCTTATAAGCTGAGAAGCTGACAGATAAGGCCCTGATCGGGTGCACGACCTATCTGGAGCGGTACTGCCAAAAAAATCAAAGGCCCGTCTCTAAACTTTCAAGTACTGCGAGTTTCGATGAACTCATAATGAACTACATGCGCAAGATGAAAGCGTGCCTCAATCTAAAGCCTTTTTGAATTCCCGACAAATCGTCGGTGTCGGAGACGATGAGCAGAGGCTGGTCTACGTTGTCAATACCAGCAATCGGTGCTACGTCGGAGAGGTGATAGCAGATAGGCTGTGCACCCATCGGGCTGCTCCATCCGCTGACCCATCAACGCCCTTGGCACTTGCTAAGTAGCTAAGCTTACCACTGGCGATTCATGCGATTGTCAAGCATTCATCTCGGGCTGATGCCACTGCTTATCACTGAAGGAGGCGCGGATATGTTCTAAAGATGGCGCCAACGCCCACGAACGTATATAAACCTTGTACTGGCTGCCATGTTTTACAGCACGTTTCCTCTCACTTCTGATATTTTCCCATGTCTCTCAAACCAACCCTCCTCATTATTGGCCCTGGTCTCATCGGAGGCTCACTCCTGTACGTTTCTTATCCGTTTAGTACCCGTCAAAAAAATACTCAATGAAGCCCTGCCGTGCCTTAGGACCGAGTTCATCAAGACAAATGAATATACTCTTACCGTCATGGCGCGGTCGGAGGAGCAGATCGCTGTACTCTCCAAGCTTGGCGTTAACACCATCCACGCTGGACTCCAAGACCTCGACAAAATCGCATCTGCTGTCGAGGCCCACGACGTAAGTTTCTTTGGCCCTGACTCTCGCAATTTGTAACTTCAAAACAGATTACAATCAATGCTGCGAGCTCGAGTGCAGACGATGCTGAAGTTGCGAAAGCATCGATCCAGGCTCTCAAGAATAATCCCAAGAACGCTGCCGGAGGCCAGAAGATCTATGTGCAGATTAGCGGGTATCTAACTATTCCTTGTTGAGATTCCATTCACCCCTGAACTAAAAAAAAATGTACAGAGCCGGCGTATTTGGACATCGATTCTCGACTCACAACCCGATTGACTTCATTTACGATGATAGTGACCTGGCAGGCATAAACAATATAAGCCCGACTGCGCCGCATCGCTCGGTTGATCTGTTGTGGTACAGTGCGAGTCAAGAGCTCGCTGGCAAAGTCAAGATTGCCATATTCATCCCGGCCACTGTGTTCGGCGTTGGCTCCGGGTAAATATAATCAACACACTTTTTTCCCGCGCCGAATCTAAATCATGTTTTTGGCACAGGCCATTCAGGAAGATTTCAATCCAGATTCCCATCAAGATTGAAGCTGCTCTTCGAGATGGATATGCGTCATACGGCAGGGATGGCCAAGCAACTTTGGCCCACATCTCCATTTCTGATGTCGTCTCCGCATCCACCATCCTGCTCGTGCGTTAACTTTTGGTTCAATTCCAGCCCTAACTGAATCTTGTCCCAAAAATAAATAGGACGCCTTTCAGAACGACAAAGTGGACGTGACCAAGAACCCGTACTTCAATGCCAACAACAGCGTCGAGACTACGTGGTTTGATGCTGCCCAACGCATTGGCTCCGATCTTTATGCCAAGGGAAAGATCTCGACCCCGGAGGCGAGGAGCTCAGGAGAAGAGTGGGACTTCTATGGCGTTTATCGCCCTCGGGCCACTCGACTGCGCGCGTTAGGATGGAAAGAGACAGATGTGGATATACTAAGCGGCGTCTCGGCCGACGTCCAAGCCATACTTTCCGCTTGACTGGGTCGCATATGTGCCGATGCACCTGCGTAATTGCTTATACTAGTAGCCCGGGCAGAAGCTGTTGTTTTTTTCCCTGTCGTCATGAGTATCTTGTCTGTTAGCTTGGTGTGCACAAAAAACCTTCGAGGCTTCTGCCGAACGGCTACGAGGAAGGCACAATAAAGCGTCGGTCAAGAGAGACTACCGAAGGGCTTGATTTAGCCGCGAGAGAGACGATTTGAAGGTTTTGTAACAAAGTACCGATAACATGTGAAAATAGATACAGAGGATCGCCACCCAAAAGCCCAAGGTATATGCTAAAGGTATTTTAAAGCCTAGTTTTGAATCCCATTGGGCACTGGCCCGACACGTTCGTAGAGGTTCCGTGTTTGGAACTTTCACCGTCGAGGGGGCCCATCTGGCGGAACATCTCCACGGGGTCGAACCAAGTCTCTACCTTCTGGAGCTGGAGTTTGTCGTTCACGACGGCGACCGTGACCCCTTGAATATCGAGCACCCTGCCGTGTGCCTTTACGGTGACTCTTTCTCCCTTTCTGAGAGACGAATTAGCGTTCATGCGTCTGAGCACAATACAATTAACTTGCTCATTGAAACCATCGTAATCGTTCTTCATCTCCCCCCAGTGCCTCCAACGGAAGGCGACCTGTGGTGGGCCGCTGTACACCTCGAGCACCTCCCATGCAAACGTAGGCATCATGCTCTTGAACGTGATATGGCTCGAGGAGAAATCCGAGTGCTCGGGGCTATAATACGCGTTCGGCGCAATGATAGCGTTATACGTGCCGACTTTAAGCATGTGCTCGCCCGAGGTGGCGGGCCCGCCGTTGACCGCGAACGTGTACTTGTCGTGGTCGATTGTACGCCAGTCCTTCAGGTCCATCTTGTACGACGCCTCGATCTCCCAGTTCTTGACCAGGTTCTCGACGATGGAGATCAAGCTTCCGGGTTGGTGGTTCATTTTTTTAGCTAAAAAGAGGGTCGCCTAAGAATCGTTTCCCTAGCGTAGATAGAGAGCACGATCACTTCTCTCGTAGTCGGCGCGAGTCTTGGCGTAGTCCGGCACCTTTTTGTGTCTCCATTTCGCTGAATCCTTCAAAACAGCGTTCGGGTCGAGGACATAGTCTGGCAGAGCGGGGGCGGTTTCGGACATGGTGCGGGGCAGGGCTAAAAGGATGCTGTCGCCCTTATAACTTACGGCGGCGTTGCGAAATTCCCCTGTTCCTGCCGATTGAAGTGTCTAATTCTTACCCCAATACCGGCCAGCGAGCCGAAATAGCCAGGCAGCATCAAGCGAGGAAGCGAACAAGATAACGAGCAACCAGTAGCAGCCGAGGTTTCGGAAGATGGGAGAGTTGCGGGAGACGTCCCGTGTGCACTCCGAGTCGAAGACTAAGTTTGGATCTTTGGAATTCATCGGCTTCCTATCTTTGAATTTAAATGAGCCCCCGGCTACCTGGCGATCCGGGATAGAGTAAATGAATGGGCTAAAGTGACCCCTACCTCGGACCGTTTTATATCAGGCTCAGGCAGGAGTCATAACAGCCGAAGTCGTCGGTCCTAACTTACATAGAGTAAATCGCGCGGGCGCGAGAGTGTTTGGAACCGCCTACGTTGAAATTCCTCAAAAGCACCCTAAAACATCGCGAGATCGCCGTAGATAACACTCGGGGCTGATTCAAACAACGCCAAGCAGAAGACAGGCGGCGTGGAAGGCGCCCGAGGCAGCCTAAAACCAAAAAATGAAGCCCAGGAGAGAAAAGGGGCAACAGTTGGTCCAATAACTAAGGCAAAAATCTTGAAGTAAAACCACAAAATTCTTGTGCAGAAAGCGACACACTTACAAGGTAGTGAACCGGGGGCGTATTTCGGTACTGCTGAGTCATTGGTTCTGATAGCAGATAGCGAAATCCGGTGTGCATGGCTCTATGTAACGCCCTTCGTTCTCGGTTGCAGACTCGGAGCAGATGCATGTTCATGATGATGTTGTGTTCAACTTGAAGTTATGTTGACTCATTTGTCAAAAGCTTGCAACTCTAACATGACTCGCCAGCGCTGATTTAATGTCATGTAGGGCGGTGACCAGCCTCCCTTTCGACATCGATGGCCCATCTAACCAAGCCGACCACGTATGATATCAAGGACTCCAACATCGCATTGTTGGGCTCCGATGTAGGTCTAAGTTGTGTCTCGGACTACTTGGCGGTCTTGACACCGGTTTAGCTTGAGAAACATGTTCGGGAAGCGGCTGGTGACAAGGAAAAGGCATGGGCAGGAGCCGGAACGACTGTGGGCATACAGGCATGGAGGATCGAAAAGTTTACCGTGGTAGAATGGCCCAAGGACAAACTAGGCTCGTTCTACGACGGTGACTCGTATATCGTCCTCAATGTGCGTTTGGTTTTCATATTTGTGTGCTCTGCTCAGTTCTGTTCAGACGTACAAGAAGACTCCGGATGCGGAGGAATTGTCCTATGATCTGCACTTTTGGTTAGGCGAGGACACAAGCCAAGACGAAGCGGGCACCGCTGCGTACAAGACCGTAGAGTTGGATGATCGTGAGTGCCCGGCAGGTTCCTTGAGCCCTGCTCATGTTTCGATGCTTAGATTTGCATGGCATCCCCGTGCAATACCGCGAGGTGCAGGGCTTCGAATCATCTCGCTTTATCTCCTATTTCCCCCACTTCGTCTGTCTTCATGGTGGAGTTGCGTCGGGCTTCCACCATGTTAGCGACCCGCCTCCGCTCAACCTTCATAAGCTCTACGTCATCAAGCTCTCCAAGCACGGCAACAAAACCACCCTCGTCGTCCGTGAAGTGGCTGCAGCGGCATCGAGCCTCATCGAGGGCGACGTGTACGTCCTAGACAAGGGCTCACATGTCTGGCAATTCAACACGAAGACGAGCCCCGGAAAGGAGAAATTCAAGGCCGCCGAATTCGCCCAAACTCTTGTTTCGCCACGCCAAGGGCACTGTGACATTAAGGTTTTCGGTGCGGTTATCCCCCCTTCCTCACTTCCCGGCTTACGTTTCCGCAGACGAAGGCGCTTCCGGCGGAGGGACGTTTCTCGCCGAGTTTGGCGAGCACACCCAAGCTTCCCCGGCCCGTCCGGCACCCAGCAGCGCCGCGCCGACGCCCCCGACGCTCTTCCGCCTCTCGGACGCCTCCGGCCAAGTCACCTTTGAGCCCGTCGAGCCCCCGTCCCGCGCCTCGCTCAACTCTACGGATGCGTTCCTCCTCGATCACTCGTTCGACCCCGCGCACCCCGCGATTTACGTGTGGCTCGGGAGCGCCGCGTCGCTTACCGAGCAGAGGCTCGCACCGCAATATGCGCAGCGGTATTTGTACGAGCAGCAGGCCACTGGCGATGGACGCGCGCACGGCGTGGCGACGTCGATTGTCAAGATGCGCGAGGGCCACGAGAGCGAGGGCTTTTTACATGCTCTCGGAGCGTAGTGGACACGATGCTAAACATGTTGTAGAACTGTAATTTACGGATATTCTGAATCCTTGATAGACTGAACAAGTGCCCTGGATTCACTGTGGATTCCACGACTTCGGAATTAACTCTGAATAAATGAACCATCGATAAATTCCATACAATCCTCCTCTCAGAAATGATAAATCGCAGTCAGACGTCTCGGATTAGGCGCCCTTCTTCGCGTGCAACTTTCAAGCGCCAGGCATCAGGTAATATAGGGCCGTAGATCGAGTAGATATTGAATGGGACACCCATGGCGCGTGCGGCCACGATAGTTTTCTCGAGGCACCTAAGTTTCGCGCAATCAATCAGGCGCTGAGGCAGGTAAGCATCCTTGAGATCTGTCAGCGCATTGAGAACCATAGCAGCAGCATTGGCGGACCTTCAAACAATACACAGCCAAGCGATATCGACCCTCCGGACCACCCGCCTGCAGCCGGTTGTTCATGGTGAAATCGACATCGTCTTCTTTCCTTTCATCGAGATATTCCCAACAGAGGCGACCGAGCTTGAGGCTCCCTGCACCGCCCTTCTGCGGAATATGATCTCTGGCGTATTTGTAGACGTCGAAGAGCAGCCTGCCGGGGATCATGGGCGCGTCTTGCCAGCTATGGTTGAGGGTCCGCGGGATGGTCTCCACAACTGCCGCAAGGTGTGAGAAATTCCTTTGGAAGTTTGTGGGCCCACTAACCTTTGAGCCTCCCCAGGTACGGAAATTCACCGAGCCCGATGTGTTTGGCCCGGAAAAGGAGATACGGGACGTCGAAGCGTGCGATATTGTAGCCTGTAACCAGATCCGGGTCGTTGTCCAAGAGGAAGTCCTTCCAGCCGAGAAGCAGTGAGTGTTCGTCGGAAAACTCATGCACTTCCGCGCCAGGGATAGCCGAACAGGTTCCGAGTGTGAAGACCGCGCGCAGGTATGGCTGGGGTTCTCCTGCTCGTCAAAATTAGGTTACGAAAAGCTAGGCAGATGGACCTTTGCTCACCGCTGCGTGTCAACATGTTGGCTATTTGGATAACCGCATTTTGAGTGTATTTTGGAAATGTATTGTCTTCTGGGACGGTGGTTTCAATGTCGCAGCTCAAGATCCGCCATGCTGTCTCGCTAGGCCGGCATTGTGCTGGAACATGCGGGGAGACATCGCTCCAGCTAGTCAACCATGATCGGTGAGTGACTCCCACGGTTGAATTTCAATTACAAACTGAGCGGCAAATTCTAATTGGCGATAGGAGACCTTGGGTCCGGAAAGGGCCTTGTATTTATCTCGAGGTATCTCGACCCAGCCCAATGGCTCGATCTACGCCAAAAAGAAGTTGGTTCTTCAAGAACAGAGAAATCCAAAAATGATTTCGTCACCTTGCGGTCGTGCATAAAATGCAAGATATTGTCTACCTGACTCTCGAAAACGCACTCTGCGTCGACGAAAAAGTGTCGAAATTGAAACGTGCCGCGCTCGAGGACATGTAAAAATCCACCAAGTCAATCGGAGTGGACACAATGAACCGAGGAGGATACTTATCTTTGATCTTTCGGAGGCTCTGTTCCCCGTTTGCGGTGATCTTCAAGAACGGTAAAAGTTGTCCGGAGGAGCGTATACGTGATTGAACGATATCAATCTCATGCACTGAAGGTTCCTCAAATTGTCCCTGTTCATGTCTCAGTATGTTGATAAAATGTACACTAACGACCTCACGTTGAGCTGATGCTTGAGGACGGCCAGTTCCTCCGACTTGAATTCAGTTGAAATTGGATAGTACAAGTACGGCAGGAAACCGATGATGTGAGCAATAATTCGATGACCTGCCTGTCAGTGGGGAATGATATTCACAGGTGTACGACGCGATATTCTCCTGTACCTCAGTGACGCCAAACATTAGCATTGTTGTTGGATTCTTGGGGTGTCTCTGAATTTCAATATGCTGAAAAACTTGCAGCTTCGTGTCAGCAGCGAGAACAGACAATTGAGAGCGAACACGGACCCATCGGCTGATTCCTGTCAATGGATGGAAGGATCCCCGTATCCTTGGCTTCCAGAGATCCGAGATATCAGAGTAATTCGTTCACTTTGTCAGCCAGAGACTCGCCATTATTTTCCATGCCACGGAGAACCTCGGCGAAGGACACAGTTGGCAAAACTACTTTCGGTTTCTTGGTATCAGGACCATGGAGATCAGCGGGCTCAAGGGAACCCCTATCCTGGCGCTTGGTTCCATGACAGTCTTCAGTGTACGCCTGGTCGGTCATGCCCGAAACGGTGGTGAATGCCACTGAACACGTTCAACTTGGCCGAAAGGGGACACGATATGTTTGATGGATTTGATGATTGATGCGATCAATGATGTAATCGGATCGCCTATATGCTACCACCTATCCTGGCCTTGGGTTGACCAGCGGGAGCTTCCAGGCTATCCTGTTTTGCGGTCAAAAATCCCTCGCTATCGTCACTCGGCCATCCAATCTGGCGAGCTTACATCTGGCTTACTACTCCCATTGAGAACTGCGCACCTGGATGACAGATCCTTGACAGATCTTCCAGGAAAAATCCCTTAGTATCATGTAACGCAATCTTCGGGCTTGCAGGGTAAGCCCGAAGAGATACTGTTTTCGAAGGACCTTGGATGTCCGAGACGAGTCAGACGACTTTATAAGTACAACGTAGGGACCAATGCTCCATCTTCACAGCTCTCCCCGAACCGTTCTATTACCGCAAGTCAATCAATACCAATCGAATACTCGAAATGTCTACTGAATCAAAGCCTCTCGTCTTTGTGAGTAGCATTTCTTATGTACTGACTTTCCTTGTTAAATATTTTCCTCATAGGTTACTGGTGCCGCTGGATTCCTCGGCTTCCAAGTCGTATACCAACTTCTTGAAGCAGGCTACGCTGTTCGAGGGTAAGCCTTACAGTCCCATAACGAGAATCTCAATTCACACAATTCACAGAGCTGCCCGTGGTCGCAAAGTCCCCCTGTTGAAGAAGGCCCTCGAGAAATATCCGCAGTTTGAGGTTGTTGAAATCACGGACATTGCGACGGCCGATTACACGGCGGTCTTCAAGGGTGTCGGCGCAATCATCCACACCGCGGCGCCTATCCCTGGTCGAGCTGATAGCGAGACTGCGTTAAATGTACGCTTTATTCTTTCTCGTTCTAATCTCTAGATACTGACCAAAAACTGCAGAGCGCAATTGAGGGATCCCTCCACATCCTGCGGCAGGCACACAAAGCCGGCATCAAGAAATTCGTTGCTACCGGTTCGATGGTGACTTTCCCCGAGAACGCATATGGCCCGAATGGTAAGGATTCGATTCCTCTGTCCAGTTTCAAAGCTCATTCCGTGATCTAGACTGGGTCCCAGTGACTAAGGAACAAGCTGTCGAGGGCAACGCTTTCGTTCTATACATTGCCGAAAAGAAGTTTGGCGAACAGGCCGTACTTGACTTTGCAGACAAGCACCCTGAGATGGACATCACCATCTGTGAGTCTTCTGAGCTCGCGGATTAACATCTAACTAATCCTACATCTGCAGTTTGCCCTCCATGGATCTTTGGTCCCCTCGCGCCCGGCTTCGAGCACATCGTCCCGGAGCCCGATTTTGCTGCCCTCTCCACCGACGGCTTCGTGTACCAGCTCCTGCGGTCGGACAACGTCAACTATCACTATTCACCGGGCGTGCTGGACATCCGCGATGTGGCCCGAATCCACATCGCTGGTCTTAACCCGCTGACGCCGGACCACCCCAAGCGTGTACCCACCGCCTCGCCGTACCAATCCAACTTCCGGGACGCCATCAAGTACATATCTGAGGAACGTCCTGAGCTGCGCGGCCGCCTCGCCGACCCGAGCAAGGTCCCTGTCTGGCCGACGTACAAGATTGATTTGGACCTCACGGCGTTGGAGAAGTCGTTTGGGATCAAGCTTGATTCGTACAAGACGTGGAAGGAGACGATATTGGACTCGGTCGATCGTTTCATCGAGGTCGAGAACCAGTGGAAGAGCAAAGGATTCGAAGTGGAGGTGCCTACCGCGCCTCCTATGTAAAGCAGCGAGCAGCCATAGATTTATCGTCGAAGTGTAATAGCAGCCTAATGTACAAAAATTGGAACATAATAGATGTATAACTTCAACCTGGTACGCAGGACATGCAGCCAACCAACTTGACTCCACCGTATTCTTACGGCTTGCCTTGGTGACACTTGATCGGCGAGAACAGAATAACATGAATAACATTAGAGATAATACAGGTACAACATAGCGAGGGTAGATGAGAAACGATACATAAAAATCCTCTAGAACGTCGGTATACATGCAGCTCCCTTCAACCGGAGCACATCAGGCATTCATCCTTGTTTTCCATCGCGCAATACATCTTCGCCTCCTCGAGCTCGCGCTCCTTGAGCTTTTTCAGCGCCGCGGCAAAGTCAGGGTCCTCCTCCGCCATCTTCGCGAGCATCGCGTCCGACTCGGACTCGGTCTCCGCCGCAGGTGCTGGTGCAGGCGTCGTAAATCGCAGCGGCTCCGGGGATACGGGCTCCTGCTTGATAGTCACCGTGGGCTCGCGTTCCCGGGATTTCGGGGGCGTGGCGGGTGACTGGTCGCGCGAGGAAGAGGCCGAAGACGAAGAGGCGGAGGAACTGCGAACGAGCGCAGGGACGGTAGAGGCAGCGGGCGCAGGCGCAGCGGCGGCGACATCGGCGGCCTTCAGCGCCGCCTTGGCCTTAGTCGCGTTCGCGTTTTGCACCTTGGCCTCGTTGAGGATGCTCTGGTCGACCGTGAACTGAATCGCCTGCGCCGCGGGTTGCGTGCGCAGGTAGTACATCCCCGTCTTGAGCCCGCGCTTCCACCCGTAAAAGTGCATACTCGTCAGCTGGCCCATCGTCGGCGCCGACAGATGCACGTTCATGCTCTGGCTCTGGCAGATGAACGCGCCGCGGTCCGCCGCGAGCTCGAGGATGCGCTTCTGACTGATCTCCCACACGGTCTTGTAGATCGCCTTGACGTCGTCGGGGATCGTGGGGATGTTCTGCACGGAGCCGCGGTGCGCGATGAGCATGTTCTTCATGTTGTCGTCCCACAGCCCGAGGTCGACGAGCTCGCGCAGCAGCCACGGGCACACGACCTGGAACTCGCCCGAGAGGACGCGGCGCGTGTAGATATTGCTCGTGTACGGCTCGAAGCACTCGTTGTTCCCCAGGATCTGGCTCGTCGATGCGGTCGGCATCCCTGCGGTAAGCAACGAGTTGCGCAGCCCGGTCTTGGCGATCTTGGCCTTGAGCGTGTCCCAGTCCCACAGCGACGTCGGTGTGACACCCCACATGTCGTACTGCAGCTCGCCCTGCGACGCAGGGCTGCCCTGGTACGTCTCGTACGGCCCGTCCCGCTCAGCAAGCTCCGCGCTCGCCTCGAGCGCACCATGGTAGATGGTCTCGAACATCTGCTGGTTGAGCTCCTTAGCGGCCGCCGACTCGAACGGCATGCGGAGGGCGAGGAAGACATCGGCGAGCCCTTGTACACCCACACCAATGGGACGGTGCCGCATGTTCGAGCGCCGCGTCTCGGGGATTGGGTAGTAGTTGACGTCGATGATGCGGTTGAGGTTGTATGTAACGATCTTGGTGATGTCGTGCAAGTGCTGGAAGTTGTACTTGCCATTCGACACGAAGCTGGGGAGCGAGATGGATGCAAGGTTGCAGACGGCGGTCTCGTCGGGAGCAGAGTACTCGATGATCTCCGTGCAGAGGTTGGAGGACTTGATCGTACCGAGGTTCTTCTGGTTTGATTTGGCTGGACGATGATGAGTGTCAAGCCGCAAGCTGACATATCGGCGACTTACAGTTTGCGGCATCCTTGTACAGCATGAAGGGCCCACCAGTCTCGACCTGGGCCTCGAGGATGGCGTACCACAACTTCTGAGCCGGAATGGTCTTGCGCGCGCGTCCCTCCTTCTCGTACTTTTCGTACAGGGCTTCGAACTCGGCGCTGTGGACCTCGTGTAGACCGGGGGCCTCGTTCGGGCAAAAGAGCGACCACTCTCCATTGGCTTCGACGCGCTTCATGCTGGAGCCAATTCAATATCAAACATGCGAACAGGACTAAATACAACTCACAAGAGATCGGGAATCCAGAGGGCGAGGAACAGGTCGCGGGCCCGCATCTGCTCCTTGCCGTGGTTCTTGCGGAGGTCGATGAAATCGAAGATGTCCGCGTGCCATGGCTCGAGGTAGATGGCGAATGCACCGGGCCTCTTGTTCCCGCCTTGGTCGACATACCGGGCGGTGGCGTCGTAGGCTCGGAGCATGGGCACGATGCCGTTGGAGTAGCCGTTGGTCCCGGCAATGTAGGATCTAGAGGGTCTCGGTTAATGACTTCACCCAGGTCGACGAAAGGACACCCACCCGGTGGCACGGATATTGTGGATATTGAGGCCAATGCCACCAGCGCTCTTGCTGATCAAGGCACAGTTCTTGAGCGTAGAATAGATCCCTTCAATCGAGTCTTCCTTCATGCAGATGAGGAAGCACGAGCTAAACTGCGCTTGAGGCGTGCCGGCGTTGAAGAGAGTGGGAGTCGCATGCGTAAAGTAACGCTCGGACATGAGGTTGTAGGTCTCGATGGCGCGCTCGATGTCGGAGCCGTGTATCCCGACGGCGACGCGCATGATGAGATGTTGTGGCCGCTCGACGACGCGTCCATCGAGGCGGAGGAGGTACGAACGTTCGAGCGTTTTGAAGCCGAAGCTGGGACAGTCAGCCCATGAACGATAGGAGTAGTGAGTCGGACGCACTAGTTGTAGCTGAAGTCGCGGTTGTGGATGATCGCGGCATCGAGAGTCGCAGCGTTGGCAGAGACAACCTCGTACGTGTCTTTTGCGATCAGCGACGCGGCTCTCCCGGTCTTGGGGTTGACTAGCATCCTATATGAGTAGAGGAAAAGGAATGGGAGAGAAGGCTCGCACCGTAGGTATAGAGATCGGTGATGACCTGTGAGAAGCTCTTCTTCGTCTCCTTGTGCAGGTTAGAGATGGCGATGCGAGCAGCGAGAATCGCGTAGTCGGGGTGTTTGGTGGTGAGGTAGGCAGCTGTCTCGGCAGCCAGATTCTAAAAGAGGATGAGCGAGGGTCTGCAAGGCGGTTGCCGCGAGAACACACGTCCAGCTCCATGGTGGTGATACCATGGTAAACACCAGCGACAACCTTCTGAGTGACCCTGGTTGAAAGATTAGGCGGTGGCAAGGATCGCGGCGACGAACACACTCTATCGGGTTCACGTAGTTCTGGTCGAGCCCGTAGATGAGCTTCTCGATCCGGCTGGTGATCTGAAACGACCGTTAGCAATGGCACCAGACGCGACAGAGGGACCCACCTTGTCAAACATGACTTTCTCTTTGCGTCTGTCGCAAAAGAAGGGTCAGTAAGACGCGAAATTACGCGTCGAGCGCGTCCAGACGACCACATACCCATCTACGAAAAAGTATTGAAAGTTCGTGTCAGCGAGCTGGAGACGTGCAGGAGATAATGCACGGGCTTACCTCGCTTGTATACGAAGGCCATTGCTGAAACAAAGGCGGGGAATGAGTTGGGAATGAGGGGAGATGGAGGTAGGAGGCAAGAGTGGGATGGCTTAGAAAAACGCGTGACAGGTCGACTAATATCACAGCACAGCCACATCACTCGATAAACGAGCGCAACAAATTCAATAACCCTCCTTTAACCTTCTCGAATATCAAAGTGAAACATCCATAATATGAAATCATACTTAAAGAGCCACTCAAGTGAGTTTGGCGCGTTCAGATTTCCCGGATCGTGTCGTATTGCGTTTTATCTCTCTTAATCAACAAACTCTGCATTGCTTATGTTTGTGGACGCGTTTGATATCACACGGTTCCGAGCAGCTTACTCATGTTCTTTTCCACATCGGGCAAGACCCCCGATACCCCTCCGGCGTCCCCCGGAATTTTGCACGTAAACTTGGAGGTATTTTTAGTATTTTGTTCAACTGTTGTACGATGTTTCCTTTTCCGTACTTCCTTCGACCCACTCCCTCGAAAGCGCTATGCACCTCGTTGACCCAGTCTTTGCCGTTAATCCAAGGTTTTCTGGCCGTAATGTGCTATAGCTATGCTCCTCTCTCAGCTAGTCAGACTCTCGGTGTGTAGAACCAGTCCCTGTCGTTTTTGAGTTGCAGTCTGCACGACTCTCCAGAATGCCTGGGCACTTCGTTCGCTTTCAAAGCCAATATCTTGCTACCCAGCGATACAAGTGGACCCCATCATCCCATCTGAACGGTTCCGACGCGCATAGCTCTTGAATCGTCTGCTTCTATGCTCCTAGACGACTTGGCGGGATTTCTCTCTTTTTCACCATTTTTCGACACAAAATTTCCCGAAAAACACTCAAAGGCCGGCCGGAGATGTTTGGGGTCCCCCCTGTTGCTACACTATAAAAGGAGAGATTCGAGACCGTTCTGCAGCACTCGATTCCCATCAGATCACCGACATGAGTGATTCTTCGAGCAGAAAGCGCAACGAAAGGCCATCGCCTGAGCCTTCGGATGGCAGACCTCCTCAATCCAAGAAGGCCAAGCCGTTGGGCCCCTCACAGTCATTTGCCGAGGTGCTTCAAGACATGCCCGCCAACGGTAAGCAAGTAATGATGACGAATTAAAGGTTACTCAGTGTGTTCTCCAGAATCGACGTTGGCTGGTCCTCATCTTCAGGGCACACTTGATTCAAACAAAGCGTTGGGTCTGTTGTTTCTTTATCTCCGTCTTTGGCAATAGTATCTCATGATGCACCTAGTTTTCCAACTAGTCGAATCCTACATCCACCAGAATGATCCCCGCGTCATTCTGATGTTCGGGGTAACCGAGGTGCGCCTCAAAACTAATTAACTCGATGTTGTGAACTTAAATTCGATTCTCCAGACCAACGATAGAGTTCTTGTGCATGTCACAGAGGCTTTGACCCTCCCGCGCAGATATCCGGGTCGTCTAGGCCTTGTCGCAGACCTCTTGGCCCACTATCAGGTATTTGCCCACATCTCGGTAGCTCAAACATTGCTGATTCATGTAGATACCGACTTTGAGCTGGATGGAATTGCCGGTGGGAAAATACCAAGCAGTTGCTGCGTCCGACACAGTTTCATATAATCGAATTGAGGTTATGACCAAGTATGTCGCCCCCTGGTTGCCATCCACATACGTCCTCATTCTGAACAGGCACGGAGATATTATTTTCCACGCCCCTCAGGGGAAATGGAAGAAGTTGGCTCCATTGACGGCGTTGAGCACAGATATCGAGACCGCCGTCCGGCCGGATTATAAATTCCCGGATTTTTCTCAGACGGCTGAGTTGCCAGTTATCCAGATCGGAAATATCTTAGAATCCTTAGTGGACGGTACGCATATCATTTTATCTTGTCAGGGACTCGATAATAACCGCTGCTTAGGCAAACGCCAGACTTTGCGAATCATTTTCACCCTCAAAGGGTGCACGGCCATCGAGGGGGCGCAAGTTCGCTCCTTTCCAGATGAACGATCCCTGCTTATGGCTTGGAAAAAATTCATCATCGAAAGCGACCCCGACTTGATCACCGGGTTCAACATCGGGTTGTTCGATTTCGTCTATCTCATTCTCCGCGCTGAGGTACTTGGACTGCCCGATTTTGCGTGCTTGGGAAGGCTCAAAGGTTATTTTCATTGACTCAACCTCTCCCTCGACCAACTAACACACTGTCTACACAGGTGTGACTGCTGTAGCTCGAAAGGTTAGTTCCCAAGAGGCGCGACTTTGGCGCGACGCCCCAATCCTCGCTGGTCGGCTCCAGATCGACATCCGCCAATATGTTCAAGAAAAGTTCCCCGGAATGCCCAACAGCTTGAACGCCGTCTCCGAGCATTTCCTGGACGCGCGCAAGGAAGACCTTGATTTCAAGACCATCAATGCCCTCCAGGCGGGAAGCGACGATGATCGTAAGAAGCTTGCAGTGTATTGCTTGAAGGTAGATGAAGGCAACGCTTGATCCCCTTCCAAGTTAGACTGATCGCGTTTTTATTGTTATTCAGGATTGTCATCTGCCCTTGAGGTTGTTCCACCACTTGAAATGCTTCAACGAGGCTGTCGCTACTGCGCGCACTGCCAAGTATATTCATCTTCCCTTCGGTGTATTTCTCAGGGAGGGGAGGAATTTGTTAGTTTCCTAAGATGTTCTGTGGGTCGTGGATCTGAAGTTGCGCATCCTCGTCGACGTTCTTATTTTATATTGTGCTACTCCGTGTGTGGGAATGAAATTAGCACCGGGGTGGTCATCTTCAAGTCCTGAATCCAAGAGCGTAAATTTCGTTCCGCAGTTGGGTTGTAGTTATAGTTATTCAACTTATAGTTGGGACGAACTCGGATCATGGCGATATCACGTGCAGCGTTCTAGACCTCAAGGCCTCATCAGCCTTCGAAACTTCATGTCCACTGAGCAGCTACCCCAAGACTCGGGTTTCTTCACCTCCGGGAGCTCCAGTGACGACTCTCAGACCGAATCCATGCTGAAACGAAAACGCTCGGACAGCCAAGCAATGCTCATCGGATCGCCAGAGAAATTTCAGGTCATGTCAACAGAGAACGACGCACAAGTGCCTTCAGGAAGCAAGCCTCGATTCGTCCACGATGATACATACTACCTCGAGGACGGGAGCTGCATTATCCTCGTTCAAAATACTTTGTTTAACGTGCGTCGACTTGATGGGCTCTTTATGCAAATCTGATGTGCTTTTGTAGGTGCACAGGACGATATTGTCAAAAGGTAGGAGCGGGGTTCCGCGGGTGAATATCCTAACTAACGTATCAGAAAGACCATTCTTCGTTCTCCGCCATGTTCACGTTGCCACAAGGGGACAACGAAATCGAGGGCCGTTCGGACGACAATCCTATCGTCTTGACTGGAGATACCGTTCCAGAATTCCGGCATTTTCTGTGGGCGTTATATGCCCTGTGAGCACAGCACCCCGGCCATGCCACTCTCCTCCTGATTTGTTGCTAGTCCTCCAGAACTTCGAGTAATCCACTCTTCTGAGGCTGACCTCACGCAACTAATGAACATCGCCCGGATAGCCAACAAGTATTCCTTCAAGAGCCTGGAAACATGGTCTCTCGACGCTATCCAAGAATATGTCGACCGCAAGCCCTCCCCCATCCTCACGTCCATTCCGCCACCCAATTCCTATACTTTCTCCCCGAACTCCCCGTCCACATCGATGCAGACCCCCGGCGGCTCCACCCCCATCGAGAGCACAGCACAGCTGACGCGCCTGATCCGTCTCGCGCAGATGTGCAACCACGAGAAGCTCCTCTCGACGATGATCGGGCTGCTCCGCCAGCTCATGAGCTCGTCACTGCAATACGCCTACCTCGCGATGACGCTCGCAGACGAGCTGGACCTACGCGCTCTGCGCGGCGCCGCGTACCTCGAGGTTATGCAGAAGGCCGTCGTCGTCAAGCGCGCGAAAGTCGACCCATTGAAGCCCAAGCCCGCCCCCGCACCTGCCCCGATCGCGGGCCCCAGCACGGTCGCCGGGGCTGCACCTGCGCCGGCCGACCCCGCGGCGGACGCAGGGACGGAGGCAAGTGAAGGCGACGTGGACGAGGAGGGGCGCCTTGTAGTCAACCGCGCGCAGCAGCTTCGGCTCCTTTCGGGGTACTACCGCCTCACTGGTACATGGGAGCGCTTGCGCACGACGCCGCCGCACTTTGATCACGCGCCGTCGTGCGGCGCGACGTGGCACCAGCATGGGTGCACGCAGAGCTGGCTCGAGTTCTGGAAGGATAAGACCCGGAGCGACGCGGTGCTTGTGCTTGGGCTAGCGGATGTCCTTGGCCGGCTGAGACAGGTGCAGAGGGATTACGACAGGTGGGGGAGCGCTACGTACATGCACCACGATTGTCGGATGGCGGTACGTTTGTTCCTTTTGGCTCGTGGAGATCATTGAAGCTCATAGCGTACAGGCAAAGAGAAGTATTACGGCAGTCATCAAGACGGTCGAGGATGCTTTGCCTGATTATTTCTCAGAAGCTGGCGACGAGGCTTCGGATTGAGGCTCCAAACGCGGTACATTTTACGGCTCCCAGACATGTACATATCACCACCCCCACCCATTCCTCGTTGTATACAATATAAGACTACCATGCTACATGAATGATACCTGGAGTTCGGGAAAGGGAAATCATTTCTACTTGCGGCTCTTGCCCTTCCCTCTGGGACGTTTCGGAGTCGGGAATGTGCTGGGAGTCGCGCCGTCTTCGGCTTTGTAGGCACTCTGATTCCAGGGGCCGTTGGCGACCGTAGTGTTGGCACTCGAGTCCGCTGAGCCCATCATGCTGAGCATGAGAGCGTCGATGTCCGGGATAGTCTGTTCTTCCAAGCCAGCCTGCGAGCCCCTAAGCATCGTCTGCTCAAACAACTCATTTTCCTCCAGCTCCTCCACCTTCGCGCGGAGATTGCGCAATACCCGCTCAAACTGCACTAGATGTTCATTAGCTTGATTGGTGGTGCCTCGGAAGACAAATAAAAAAGACGACGCACTACGCTCGTCCATCGCGCTCGTCGGACGGGGCAGCAAAGGATTTGCGTCGGCGAGCTCCTCCTCTTTGGTCGCGCGCCGCAAGTCCAGTCTCTCTTCCCACTTGCGCTCAAAGGCCGGCTGGTCCAGCACGCTCTCGCTGTCGGAGGACGCCGTTTGATCCGGGCCGTAGACGCTGCCCACCGAGCTCGCAGGCGACGGTTCACGGATGACGGGGTCCGCGTATTCTGGGTTGTGTTGCGTGCGTGACATTCAAAAGAAAGGCGTTGAATGGAAGAATTAAGAGGACGAGCGAGGCGAGCTGCGCATGAAGTAGGAAAGCCCGCAAAGGCAAGTTGGCGGTTGAAAAGAAGCAAGACGCGTATACTCAACCAAACAGCACACGCGTCGAGCTCGGCGTGACCTCTTACCCTTGAACCAGCTTCTTTTATCCCAGCATGCGACCCAAAATTCGAACTTTTTCTGGCCTCATTTGGAACCGCTTCAGTCTGCCGTCGCAACCATGGGTCAAGTGTTTTCTATCGACGACGATGCCGGGTCCAAAATAATTCCGTCAATACGAATCAGACTGCACGATAATTATCCGCTAATATACTAAACGTTATTTCAGAAGTGGCTGGACTGTCCCACAGGTCTTCCGGTAGTAAGACGTATCAAATTCATTAGGCTGTAGGTTTCGCACCATAGAACGTCCAAGGCGGGTTCCGAAAATCCTTGCATGTCAATGCAAGTATACTCCGGTCTTCCACACTCAAAATCGCTCATGGAGAAATCCACAATAAGAGAAAAGATTTCGGAGACGAGTACTTAGGCATCCATGCATGTCGAAGGAAAGCCACGAGAGCACTTGGGAAGTTGGAAAGACGAAATGATGCCATCAAAGTCTATGGTCGAAAATCTTGAACTCAACCACAACATCCGGGGAGTAATCAAGCATCGGAACCAGGCCTCAACGTCTCAACCTCCGGTCTCAAATTCCCAGAATCGCCATTTCAGCGCACTTCAACGCCATCGTTGATGTGTTATCTACGCGGAAATAGATTGCGATAACGGCCAACATCCTTCGTTTCACCCACCACTTGAAAAATGCCTTTTGGAACGGTAACCCTCAACGACGGAAATGAGGTTTGTTCTTCCCGTCAATGTACCTTCTCGGTGGCCTGAACTATACCTGTAGATGCCTACAATTGCCTATGGTGCACTACCTTCCTCGACTCAAATTATCCTCGAATGCGAATTCACGCTGCACTGGCAGGCACTGGCGGGAGCGTCATGCGGGGAAAGGATGCGGTGCAGCTCTGCCAGCAAGCCATAGACACTGGCTTCTCGCATATCGATACTGCTCAGTGTGGGTCCGACTTGTGCACGACTACGCCTGACTGACAGCCGTTCGGGGAACGCCCAGCCTATTCTACGGAAGGTGTGTAGCCGTCTAGCTATCACCGCTACTCTATTGAGGACGTGTGTGTAGAACCCGTGGGTCAGGCCGTCCAAGAAAGCGGCCTCCCTCGCTCGGACTTGTACATCACCTCAAAATATGCGCGCGGAGAGATCCAATTGTCCGTCAGGGCGAGCCTGTATAAGGTACTTCTGCGCTGCTGCTGTGTTTTTCCTCCTCACGGCTGACGCGTTCAAATGCTCAGCTAAAACTTCAGTACTTGGATCTATATCTGATTCACGCCCCTTCCTTGGTTCCTGATATCGAGGCCGCATGGAAGCAGTTTGAGAGGATTAAAGATGACGGTCTGTCTAGGTACAAACGATCATGCTCTTATGCCTCGAATATCGTTTCTGATGCCACCCCAGGAGTATCGGGGTCAGCAACTTCAACATAGAGCAACTGCAGACAGTTGTCAAGTCGGCGCGGATTCTGCCTGCCGTAAACCAGGTGGCTCTTTCCCCGTGCTGTCCATCCATCCTCTTATCTTGATTCCCTTCCACCAGATCAGCTTCAATCCGTACAACTACGCGCAGAGCAAGGACCTGCTCGCGTATGCGGCCAAGCACGGCATTGTCATCGAGGCGTACAGCAGCCTAGCGTGCGTCCCATCTCACCTCCTCCACTGCGCTAACCCACCTCCGTGTAGCCCCATCACGAGGTACCCTGGCGGCCCCGTCGACGCGCCCATCGCGGCTGCGGCCAAGCGCCTCGGGATCACGCCAACGCAGGTCATCCTCCTTTGGGTGAGGAGCAAGGGCGTCGTTATCGTGACGTGAGTCGGGCTTGCTTTTTCGCCCGGGGCCAGCAACTCAGTAGTACCTGCTTAGCACGAGCTCCAACAAGGCACACCTGGAGGAGTACATTGAGGTCGGCGACCTGCGTACGTCCTCCGTTGCATTGATACGCCGCTTTCTGAATCTTCATTCTCTTTGGTCGTACAGCTTCCTTGACGGAAGAGGAAATCGCCGCTATCGACGAGGCGGGCGCCAAGGGCCCACCGTCCGTCCTTATGAAGCACGGAAGGGCTGCGTCCAAGTCTCGCGCAGCCCTAGCCGTCCTGGGCGCGACGCTGCTTTTTCTAGTCTACTTCACAAGAATTATGACTTACTACCACGTCAAGACTGTGGGCTCGTAGGCGGAGTTCGTATGTACGATAATGGTATACATGTAATCTACAAAAAAATGTTACATTTGGAGAGATTCATTCTCTATTAGGCCGGCCCTTTACAAGCTAAAAGTTTAGTGCGCCCGAGAATCGACTGGGTTCCCAGGATTAAGTCGTGAGCAGGTACAACACTGTATTCAGGTATTCAGGTCAGGGAATGTACATATGTACGGCAGTCGCCCAGACACCACAATCACTTTGGTGGAGGGGTGGGCGGGCCTGTGGACGCAGTGTTAGCTGAGGTAGAGGAACATGATGGGCGAGGGCGCCTCACCAAATAGCCCCGATCGCTTTGGAGGGGTGCTGGGTCCCGGGAGCGGAGCCGCGGAGGTCCCAGGGACAGGTTTCGGAGCAATATATGGGTTTGCTGGCGAAGAGCGTAAGTTCCGTGGAATTAGGATGAAGAAGTCAAAAAAAAAACATACGACGCCATTGGGCCCATGCGGGCACGTTAGGTTTCGGCGGCTCGAGCGGCGGAACAGAACCAGGCGAAGGCGGACGTTGCGTCTTCGCCAACGCGCGCTCTCTGCGCTCAGCACGTTTATTAACGACGCGCCACGCCGGGCGAGCAGGTGCGGGTGCGGCCGGCTCGGCAGGTGCAGGAGGCGCTTCCTCGGGCTATTCATCCATAAAGACATTTGTCGGCACTTTTCAAAGGAGGAAGGAGGTTTTGCGGTGTACCTTTGGCCTCCATTCTGGCGCATATTCGCCTCCGGCGCCATGCTTGGATTTCACGCTCATCAACTCTGCGATCTCGCTAAAATCCACGTCAGCGTATCAAAACGAGCCGAGGAGGCGACCGGCGTACTACTGCAGAGCCCGTCGCTCATCCCTGAGCTGGCCGACTTCAGCTAGCAAGATCCGGACTTCGCCCGCGAGAGCTTTGCTGAAATCGTTGATGTATCTAACAAAGGCAAGTTGGACCTTCGAGACTGCGCTGGGGTCAGACAAAGCTTGTACGTACTTGGGGGCACCGTTGTAAGGTCCTTTCGACATCACGATAGTTAACCGGAGAAAGATCAAGGGCCGTCCTCGAGGTTTGGGCGAGGTTTGGGCGAGGTAGACTCTAGTGTCGCGAGTCGTCACGCTTATCAATGACCACGTGTTGTTACATGTCACGTTTGAAGCTTCTGTCCAAACCACAACCACGATACGCGAAAGGAGCCACGGGTCTTCTGAAAGGACGCTTTATTTTATATGTTAATTTATGACGGTGAGTGTTGCCGAATCCTGAGAGGGAAGATCGCTAACTCTCTGGGACGTTGGCCTCAAAAATTGAGGTCTTCTGGAGGCACTGAGGACATAGCTGAGTTGGGCAAGAAAACACGAGTATATCTTTCTTCAAGACGCTAGCTGTCGATTAAATGTTGGGACACCGAGGGAATGCTGGATTCGAAGAGGTCTGAGATGTTAAACAGTGCTCTAAACCACCCAAGAGACCGGCGAGAAATTGTGCGCGAACATAGTCGATTTTCTTGGTATTTCATCTACATGAGATAAGAGATCGTCGTCGATTTGTACCTTCCCGGACAGAGGTGTTCGCGGGGTTCAGCTCGGTTCGGTAACGGTTATAATTTTCAGAGAATATGTCTCATGATTGACAGCTGCGGCGTCGCGGGAGAAGCTTTCCTCTGTAGGTGACTGTCTGGTTTACTTTTTTTGGTGCTGAGCTGGATATATGTATGTTTCAGGGTGTGTTGCGCCGGGAGGCTCCCAGGTACGGCCAGAAAGAGGATTGAATTTGGTACTGAGGTGGATTTATTTATTTTTCAAGGTCTGTTGACGCAGAATGCGCTCTCATGTACAGCAGGGCAGGGTCAACGAATCGATTTATTTGCGGGGATTAAAATTGTACGTAGTTCACGTCAAAATTCAACTTCCGACCGAGGCGGGGGTATAAATACGAGGACCCGCCTTGACGCCTTTCTTCCCGAACCCCCATCTCTCCTCCTCATCCCGCCATGTCCCAGAACACCATCCACCACGTCGCTTTCAAGACCAATGTCGCCTCCGCCAAAGAGATCCAACAGCGCGACTGTGCTCGTGCCAAACACCACCGCGCCGGCCACCAGCCCTACGGGCCAAGGAAGGGCCACCACAATGCGTGTAGCGGATCGTCGCCATCTACCACCACCTCGATTCCGGTTATCAACAATGGCGAGTCCGTTTGTCTTCATCCGTGCTCATTTCTGACAAGCATACCCAAGGCGTAACCTACATCGCAGACGTTGGTGTGGGATCCCCGGCCACGAACTACAGCCTCCTCATTGACACCGGCTCGTCCAACACCTGGATCAAATCCGACGGCGACAAGCAATACAACCCGACCAGCACTTCCAAGGTGCGCATATATTCGCTGTTGTTGGTATCTAATCTGACTCTTCCTAGGACACACGCAAGCCTTTCGTATGTGCTTTGATACTTGTCATCATCGCCTTTCATTTCTTTGCAGCAAATCCAATATGGCCTCGGATCTTGCTCGGGCACCGAATGTATGCGTGTTTTTGTGCTCGTTTTTTCTTGGTTGACTCGCGCACAGACACGGACCAGGTCACGCTAGGCCCCAAGCTCGTCATAAAGGACCAGTCGATCGGTGTCGCCGACAAGGCGGACCAAATGAATGGCATCGATGGCATTCTTGGTGAAGAGACTCTTTGAATTTTTTTTTGTATTTTATCGGTTCTGACAGACATATCGTAGGCATCGGCCCCGTCGACCTCACCCAAAGTCAGTCGATAACACTTTTATCTTACTACCTCCCATTTATGTTTAGGCACCATGTCTCCCGACGACTCTGACTCGAACGGCATCGCGACCGTCACCGACAACCTCCTCAAGCAAGGGACCATTTCGACGGTCTGGATTTCTTCTCTTATTCAACTCGTCAGCCGAACTAATTTTTTCGATGCAGGAATGCATTGGTATTTGCTACGAGCCGACCACCACCGCCGAAGGGCCGACCGGATGCCTTTCGTTTGGCGGACCTGATTCCTCCAAGTACGGGTGCATCCCTCGACGCATAGACGCTGTATTGATACGCACATAGGTACAAGGAAGGCTCGCTCAAGTATGTGCCCATCACCGACAAGTCGCCTGCCTCCAATTACTGGGGCATCGAGCAAAGCATTTGCTACGGTTCCGAGGAAATTATGGCCGTCGAATCTGGTATTGTCGATATTAAGTACCCTTCCCTGCTTACAACGAATCCTATCTAAACTTTTCCTTCAGCCGGAACGACCCTTGTGATGCTTCCCAGCTCCGTGATGAAGGCCTACTGCGCCAAGACCGGCGCAGTGGCCGACCAGTTGGTGCTTCAACCTTTTCTGCTGCTGAATCTCACCATGGTTCCAGGACGACCGGACTCCTCACTGTCACCGAGGACCAGTACAACAACATGGAGAGCATGTTCTTCTGCATCGGCGACGTAAATCATCTCCGTCTTCTGTTTTGCTCTTGTTTTTCACCGCGATACTTTGTCTAGGTTAAGTACGAGTTCACCAAGAACGCTCAGATCTGGCCTCGCAGCATGAACTCCACCCTCGGTGCCTCTGACGACAAGATCTGCTTGATCTTTGCGGACATGGGCGACATCCAGGCCGGCGATGGCCTCTGCTTCATCAGTGAGTTTTTCAACCATCGCCATTGTTTCGAGCTCACTCGGATCGCAACAGACGGCTTCACGTTCCTCCAGGTTGGTTTCATAATCGCATCTTGTAGCTCGGAACTCATCTCTCCCACAGCGCTACTACTCTGTCTACGACACGACCAACCGCCAGGTCGGAATCGCCCCGACCCAGTACACCATGGCGACCACCAACTGAGTCTCTTTTCCGCATCGATCAGCATTTCCCTTTTTTCTTTTACGGCAACGATACCATCAGCATACTTTCCAGAACTCGAATAGCATTTGTACCAATACACAGCAACGAATAGACACCAAAACATTGTCGAGATTCCTGCATTGATAAGACACGCACTCGGTCGCGTGACCGTGTTCGATTCTCAAACTCAACCCTAATTCACATCAACGATTGTTTACCTACACAACTTGTGAGCAGAACTATAGATATCGACTTACACGAAACAATGTATGTAAAGTCTTCGTCTGGGTCTTGTTAGAATTCCCTTCCCATACGATTCTCACTAGCATGCACCCGCTCCCCCAAAGCATTCCAACTCATATACAAGTCGGATATGAAAATCTTCTCCGGTACGTCTGTCGTCAACCAACAACGCGGCGACCTTTTTTTCCACCGTTTCTTTTTACGCGTTGATCGAATAACTCTTGAATTCCAAATTGTCGTGGGCTGCTCATGAAGCGTTATTTCCCCGACGAGCAGCGTTCGAGGTATAGTAGCTATGTATATAGACTGTCAATCTTCAACAAAACCAAAAACTCTAAACACGCTCTATTTTGTCTATTTGTGCCGGGCGAAGACGTGGACATGAGCAAGACCTGGGACGCTCTGCAGCCTCTGAACATTATATCAGCGCGTAAAATTCTTGAGACACTGCTGACCTACCGGTGGATTGACAAACCAGGCGGTTTCCCATTCTGCCTCTACCCACCGCTGCTTGACAAAATTATGGACTGGACGGCCGGCGGCGGCAACAAGCTCATCCTCCTCTGCAGTGCCTTTCTCTGACTTGATCATTTTGTCCAATGTCATACCCCATTCAGCAAGTGCAGGAAGACACGCAGGCAGATTCGACGGTGATGGCGGGGGCGAGGTATTCCCTGTGAACCCCCAGAGACCGTCCTGCTCTATGCGCGCGCGGACGGCCTCCGCTACAATGGTAGGGTGGAATATTGGGATGCGGGTCCAGATCAAGGTGTGCTCTACTTCTGGCGGCACTGAGTATGGCCAATCATTCTGGATGATGCTGATATATTGTGGCGGCGTCGACTCGGAGAAATATGCCGGCGCGTCCGCGGGGAGGGGAGGTAGCGTCCTCGTAACAGTTAAATCTTCGGTAGAGAGCCGCTCCAAAACCGGTGGAGTCGACATGCCTTCATCGTGGATGGCAGAGCCCAGGAGAGACAGAGTGTCGGGGCTTCCCCATTGTAGGCGAAAATTCATAAGGTAGTTGACTGTTCGCTGGCAATCGGCCTACGAGAACCAAGAGAATATGACAATCGTACCAATCGATCCATACTTCTCTTTAATCCCGACAGCCCACAAGTCATATCGTTTCTGTAGTTTCCGATCTCGCTTGAGCAGTCCAAGGTCCCCCGAATTGACGAACGTTTTCAGCTCGAGCCAGGTGAATTTTGCGGGATAGTGTACAAGTAACTCCTCCCGCGTCGGTAGACCCGAACCAAGGCGGACAATCGCAGCGGTGGAAGCGGACAACGCATCGCCCAACATGGCAGTTCCGGTGAAAAGGTAGCGAGCGGGCCGTCGCCGGCGGTCCGGTCCAACCAGATTACATTTCACAAGTTTTGAATTTATATCAACGGGGTTTACAAAGTATCCAACGTCCATCGATGCCGTCTTTCTTCTTGATATGCCCCAGACCACTTTCCCGCTCCAACCATTCCTCCAAGGGAATGTCATGACCTCCAGGAACACCACTCAGCAGACCTAGTGAACGCTCCAACCAGACTCGAGTATCTAGCTGGGGATCTGCCTGACAAGACAGCTCTCGATAGGCCACACGCATCATGGTCCATGCCATATCTCGCGTCTTGCTACGCAGACAGCCTACAAGATGAAAGAAAGCCTTTTTTGGGAGTTCTGCATCAGACCCTGACGACAGGGAAAGCGCGGCCAGGGTTTGCTCGAGGGATAACTGCTCCTGGTCGTTGATCGGTAATGCAGACATCTGCGTTAATCGGTCGATTTTCGCGTAATTTCGCGCGCGAATGTAAGCAGCGAGAGATTTTATCCACGCCCGTGCCGCAGATGTGTCCGGGAAGAAGGCCTTGGGCACTGAGTCCAAGAATGCATGAAATTCGCGCTGGGAAGGATATGCAGCTACAAGGTGATACAGCAAGCATACCAAGACGGCTTGAACGCAATTCGGACACGCCTCGGTGGATGGAAGATGAAGATAGGTGATCAGAGCAGGGATGATCGTACTGATGTGGCGTGGCGAGTCAAAAAGAACCGCAAGGCACAGAGACGTTTCGTAAACTGAGAAACTTTAGGTATACGACCGTATTATTCTAGAGAAATGGGCAAACCTTCCATGGTGAACTGGCCCACTCTTTTCGATGAAACAACGCCTTCTCTCAGCTTTCCTGTATATTCCACACAATCCAGTTGAACGTCTGGATCTTCCGAATAGACTTACGGAACAAGATCAGTAAATTTTCTTGGGCATCAACGCGCCGGCGGGTTTCCGTTTCCGTCTCCGTACGAAGGCGAGGATATCTCTCCCACAGCTCGTTGAGCTGGACCAAGTTGGAGAAACTACGGGTCTTGAACGAAACCTGTTCAAACGAACCTTTCCTTGTATAAATTGACGATATTCCTCTTGAACGGCACAATCTCGCAATCTAGATACTAGGATCCATTACAGGGAATCAAAATTCATTGTCAGATAAGCTCACGCATCTCCATCCTTTTCCAAGCCGCTACTCCGGCTAACAGAGGCGATGTGCTCCATCTTGCGTCTCGGTGCAGCAGATACTGAGGCTAGCGGGTTTGTTCGAGTTCCGGTCCATACATTGGATTCTGCATTCCGCCAGCGGGACTTGCCGGACATTGTGGTCGGAAGTGAGAACTGTTGTCACGCCCGGTCACGCACCAGCACAATGATCAAAACTGTGACAGGGGTAAATAACTCTTTGAACTCAACCGCCATCCCACTGCTGGTAAACTCTTAGATCTCAACCCTCAAACTCTGCGTGGATTTTCGATCCAAATTTTTCTACTAGTCCTCGAGTCTCGAGGCCTTCATTTCTGTTGCCACCCTTGCCACTGGCACGTCGCGTTGAACCACGTACACTTGGAACTCTTTTGAAGCCTTCGACTAGAACAAATCTCAGACAATATCAAATGGGCATCCCTTTGGACGAAACCGCTCGTCCAGTGCCACACAGTGGAAAATACTCGCTGGAAAATGCTGCGTCTGCAGTGGATCTGCTTGTTGCTGTTCGAGACGTGGTGTTGGGTGGGAATATCCTACACTTTCATCCCACCCGACTGAATGGAACTTATAGCGCTCAAGCACATGTTTCTTGAAGAAGATATACTGCATAAACACATCGGCTACGACACTATTCGAATGGAGAGCGGAGGCGTAGACGCCAGATACGGTGGCATCAAAGGCGTTGTTGTAGACCTTGATTATCCCAACTCAGAAGAGGGATCATCTCGAAACCCACAGGGATTAGGCACATGTAGAACCGTAAGTCTCCGGCTCGAATTTCCTTCATATATCCTCATGCAAATCAAGTACGCTTTCCAATCTGATCAACAACTTTTTGGACATGGAGATGCCACACGCGAGTCGCAGTTTTATGACGACTTGCAATCTGTTTTCTATGTTCTTTGCTGGGCATGCTATGGATACGATCACAGAGGGAGACCGGATAAATTTCGCCCGGCTTGGATGACGGAATGGGAATCTACCAGATACGCTCACACTGCTTCCACCAACAAACAGATCTTGCTTTCCAAGAAAATTCCCTCTCACGTAAATCGATACATGGGATGCCACCGGGATATAATGGAGGGCGTTATAGAGCGGCTTCGCAAGACGCTAATGGACTGCACGAGCTCGAGCGATCCGGAAACGTTGTATGCTGCAACCATCGAAATTCTCGAGACAGGAATTTCAAAGACTAGCCAGGAACAGTGTGGGTCCGCAAACCAGTGTTCGAAAGTCGCTACCTTGGTGGGTGCAATCACTAAGCGGAAGTTGCCTGAAACGAGCGAGGATCCCTTCGTATCCTGCAAAAGGCTCAAGGGGGAGATTAGAGCGGTCGTAGACACCCATATGGACGACGAGTAGAATGTAATTGTACTTTGTGAACCTAAGCAGTTTGTAAAAAGCAAGTTACAGTAACTCGAGTGGTTAAGTTAAAACAGAGCCGCCACGCCGCTAGTGAAAACTGTCAGCCCATCGTAAACGACAGCTACAGGGTGAGTTATTCGACTTAGGAAGCTTCCAAGCCGAGGACTCATGTGGGTGCCCAATGCCTTTATTTATAAAACACATACAATACCTTTCAACAACACGCTTGAAGATTACCAACTGGCAGTCCATATGATACATATATATGATAGCACGTATGTATGTATGCACAGATTCATGCTCGAAGGAGGCTCGTCGGGGAAATAACGCTTCATGAGCAGCCCACGACAATTTGGAATTCAAGAGTTATTCGATCAACGCGTAAAAAGAAACGGTGGAAAAAAAGGTCGCCGCGTTGTTGGTTGACGACAGACGTACCGGAGAAGATTTTCATATCCGACTTGTATATGAGTTGGAATGCTTTGGGGGAGCGGGTGCATGCTAGTGAGAATCGTATGGGAAGGGAATTCTAACAAGACCCAGACGAAGACTTTACATACATTGTTTCGTGTAAGTCGATATCTATAGTTCTGCTCACAAGTTGTGTAGGTAAACAATCGTTGATGTGAATTAGGGTTGAGTTTGAGAATCGAACACGGTCACGCGACCGAGTGCGTGTCTTATCAATGCAGGAATCTCGACAATGTTTTGGTGTCTATTCGTTGCTGTGTATTGGTACAAATGCTATTCGAGTTCTGGAAAGTATGCTGATGGTATCGTTGCCGTAAAAGAAAAAAGGGAAATGCTGATCGATGCGGAAAAGAGACTCAGTTGGTGGTCGCCATGGTGTACTGGGTCGGGGCGATTCCGACCTGGCGGTTGGTCGTGTCGTAGACAGAGTAGTAGCGCTGTGGGAGAGATGAGTTCCGAGCTACAAGATGCGATTATGAAACCAACCTGGAGGAACGTGAAGCCGTCTGTTGCGATCCGAGTGAGCTCGAAACAATGGCGATGGTTGAAAAACTCACTGATGAAGCAGAGGCCATCGCCGGCCTGGATGTCGCCCATGTCCGCAAAGATCAAGCAGATCTTGTCGTCAGAGGCACCGAGGGTGGAGTTCATGCTGCGAGGCCAGATCTGAGCGTTCTTGGTGAACTCGTACTTAACCTAGACAAAGTATCGCGGTGAAAAACAAGAGCAAAACAGAAGACGGAGATGATTTACGTCGCCGATGCAGAAGAACATGCTCTCCATGTTGTTGTACTGGTCCTCGGTGACAGTGAGGAGTCCGGTCGTCCTGGAACCACGGTGAGATTTCAGCAGCAGAAAAGGTTGAATCACCAACTGGTCGGGCACTGCGCCGGTCTTGGCGCAGTAGGCCTTCATCACGGAGCTGGGAAGCATCACAAGGGTCGTTCCGGCTAGAGGAAAAGTTTAAATAGGATTCGTTACAGGCAGGGAAAAGTACTGGCTATCTTGTATTCCGGCCGCCTTGGCCATGATTTCCTCGGAACCGTAGCAAATGCTTTGCTCGATGCCCCAATAATTGCAGGCAGGCGACTTGTCGGTGATGGGCACATACTTGAGCGAGCCTTCCTTGTACCTATATGCGTGTCAATGAAGGGTCTATGCAACGAGGGCTGCGCCCGTACTTGGAGGGATCAGGTCCGCCAAACGAAAGGCATCCGGTCGGCCCTTCAGCGGTGGTGGTCGGCTCGTAGCAAATACCAATGCATTCCTGCATCGAAAAAATTAGTTCGGCTGACGAGTTGAATAAGAGAAGAAATCCAGACCGTCGAAATGGTCCCTTGCTTGAGGAGGTTGTCGGTGACGGTCGCGATGCCGTTCGGGTCGGAGTCGTCGGCAGACATGGTGCCTAAACATGGGTGGGAGGTAGCAAGATAAAATTATTATCAACTGACTTTGGGTGAGGTCGACGGGGCCGATGCCTACGATATCTCTGTCAGAACCGATAAAATACAAAAAAAATCAAAGAGTCTCTTCACCAAGAATGCCATCGATACCATTCATTTGGTCCGCCTTGTCGGCGACACCGATCGATTGGTCCTTGATGACGAGCTCGGGGCCTAGCGCGACCTGGTCCGTGTCTGTGCGCGAGTCAACCAAGAAGAAACGAGCACAAAAACACGCATACATTCGGTGCCCGAGCAAGATCCGAGGCCATATTGGATTTGCTGCAAAGAAATGAGAGGCGATGACGACAAGTATCAAAGCACATACGAAAGGCTTGCGTGTGTCCTAAGAAGAGTCAGATTAGATACCAACAACAGCGAATATATGCGCACCTTGGAAGTGCTGGTCGGGTTGTATTGCTTGTCGCCGTCGGATTTGATCCAGGTGTTGGACGAGCCGGTGTCAATGAGGAGGTCGTAGGTCGTGGCCGGGGATCCCACACCGACGGAGGCGATGTAGGTTACGCCTTGGTTGTGCTTGTCAGAAATGAGCACGGATGAAGACAAACGGACTCGCCATTGTTGGTAACCGGAATCGAGCTGGTAGTAGACGACGACGACCCGCAACCTGCCTTGGGGTGGCCCTTCCTTGGCCCGTAGGGCTGGTGACCGGCGCGGTGATGTTTGGCACGAGCACAGTCGCGCTGTTGGATCTCTTTGGCGGAGGCGACATTGGTCTTGAAAGCGACGTGGTGGATGGTGTTCTGGGACATGGCGGGATGAGGAGGAGAGATGGGGGTTCGGGAAGAAAGGCGTCAAGGCGGGTCCTCGTATTTATACCCCCGCCTCGGTCGGAAGTTGAATTTTGACGTGAACTACGTACAATTTTAATCCCCGCAAATAAATCGATTCGTTTGACCCTGCTGTAGATGAGAGCACATTCTTCGTCAACAGACCTCGAAAAATAAATAAATCCACCTCAGTATCAAATTCAATCCTCTTTCTGGCCGTACCTGAGAGCCTCCCAGCGCAACACGCCTTCGACACACAGATATAGCCAGCTCAGTACCAAAAAAGTAAACCAGATGGTCACCTACAGAGGAAAGCTTCTCCCGCGACGACGCGAAGCTGTCAATGTCAATCACCTTCTGTGAAAATTGTATCAATTTGCCGAACTTAACCCTGTGAACACTTGGGGACCTTAAAGGAGCGAAAGTTGCTTTTTGAACATCACACGCACATATATCGTTTCAACGACTATATCACATCCGAAAACCAGTCTACCAAATTATCCTGCACCTCCTTCACTTTATCTTGCGCAGCTTGCAGCGCAATCTGCAGGCATTTCTCGTGCATTTCCCCCGATTCGGATAGATCGAGTGTGGGGATATTACCCTCTGCGAACGCACGTATAATGCTCTCTGCGAGCATCACCTTCGCCAGGAGATCGGCGCTCTGCAGCTTCAAAACCTGGCCCACGAGACCGCCTTCCTTGCTCGTGAGTATGAGTTTCCAAAAGGCCGCGAATGCGTTCTTGCATTTCCCTTTCCGCACGCAGGAATGGTCGTGGGTAAGCCGGGGTGGACAGGACGGGAGCTCTTCGCATAGTTTGATCAGATTGTAGTGCCCAGATAAAAGGCGAACCCGCTGGCGCGCGTTGAGCTGAGGATCAGAGTCCCAAACCTCTCTTCCTTTGAGCATCATGGAGTAGTACGCCAGCCCGAGGAGCGAACGCAGGTTTAACCGCTCTGCGACGCCAATGGCGACAGCGACGGCTCTGCCTTCACCCAGCAGCCGTTTCCACTTAGCGACAGCAGCACCGAGGAGCGCCTTGCAATCGCACAGGATGGAGAGTTCAGTGATCTGCACGAGGTTTTGCACCGAAGGAGATCCCGCCGTGTTGGAGTGGTACGTCGTCAATGCGGAGAGAGCCCACATCTCCGTAGAACGGAATTGGTACTTGTGCGCAATCCGAGCGAGATGAATGAGCTGTAGATCGTTGGCTTGGACGGTCATTGAAAAGGCTATCTCCGCTGGCCTTTCCGACAACGGTAAGGATCCAGGACAAATGATGTGGAGCGTCTACGCACAGACTGTACAGCGACCACATGAGCGCGCTGAACTCCTCCGCCTTGTCTCCATGTAACTGAATGGGATTCTCGTCGCTTTCCCCTTCAGAGTTGCTGGGGATCACGGTATCTTCCGTGTTGTGCGTAAAGGCGTCGAGAGAGAACATGCTATCAAACGTAGACTTGTCCTTGATGAGCATAGAGCGATGGACCTGTGACCTCGTCAGCAACAACCAAGATATGGAGGAAAGAATCTACCTTGAAGAGAGTATTTTCTACTTGCAGAACGGTGTTGCCGTCAGAGATGTAGTATGTCGGGTCCCGCGTGGGGACCACATCTTCTGAAGTTGTTATGGCCATCATCGTAGACTTCTCCCTCAACGTTGCGGGCAGCGATTCCGATGTGGCGAGAGTGAAGATGGGAGACTCGGATTGTCACGTCACGGTCTGGACTCTGCGGGCCGGAGGATCCGGTTGTTCGATGTGGTTCGGCGGTACAACGGTTAGCTGAATATTAAACGAAGCGTGAATATAGCACAAATACAGCGAGCCAGTAATGGTCAAGTTAATTTATGGACGGCAAAAATCAGGCCACCGCGCTCGCGTTGTCCATCAGGACTTTATTCAAACCTTCCCGTTTCTCGCAAGCCTCGAATTTGAAGCTCGCCGCAATCCTATCCAACTCCTCCACATCCTTCCCAACAAAATGCTCTGCCCACTCTTTTACTAGGAATTCGCTAACCAGAATATTACGCGAAAGCAATGCGACGCGATCAGGGAGGCGCCAGGCGGGATGCGGGTACATTTCGCGGTGCTCGAGCGGAATCTCCTCGAGGACGTGGTCAATCAGGGGTTTATACACATGCTTAACGGCGGAGTCGTCGGCGCCCCACTGGTCGGCGGCGAGTCGGTGCTTTTTGGCGAGGAAGTCGCGGAGGAGCGTCATGTAAGGCGTCGAGGTGGAGACATAGACCATGCCTTTGTTGGTCTAAACAATGGTGCAGACGAGTTTGAAAGCGGCGTACCTTGAAATCCGATATCCTTGTATAACCAGATCGACCAACTCAAGCGATCCTAGGAGCGAACCGGTAAAATTTCTGTCCACAGAGTGAAATGACGGACCTTGTTATACATCTCCAGTTGGTCTTTGAGGACGTGGAATCTTGATTCGTTGATCTTCTCTGTCGCCTCGCCGTCGTACTGTTTTCTAGCATAGACGGGGCCCCACTCCCCGTTCCATACGCACAACCCCCGCTCGTCCATCCATTCTCTCTTTTTCTCATAGGTGTGTTGCATACGCTGTCGCTGCTCCTCATTCCCGACGTATAGCTCGTGCGACGCAGGGAAGCCAAAGGGAGAGTAGTCGTGGATGGAGTACGCGGTGTTGTCCCACTCCTTGTGCGCGTCGCCGAAATGAGAGAAATCCTGGGCCCAAGTATTTCCATCAAAAAAGATAATATGCGAAGGGTCGACGGCTCGGATTGCACTGTGAATCCTCCGGTAAAAATCGACCACGCGGGTGTGCATCGAGTCGGTAGGTTCATTAAGGGGATTATACCCTGGCCATCCGCGACGTCAGAAGAGAGGGAAGCATAACAGAACGACTTTCGCATACCTGCGATCCATTTGTTGGATTTGTATCCTGGATTTTTCATGAGCATCAGCGGTCAGTTGGACAAATAACTTACTGTCTGCAAGCTTCTCCCAAAGCCATATAGTTCGATCCTAAGAGTGAGAATTGTGATGAATGACTGAGCAGAAAGGGGCCGAACGTTACCTGAAAGTCCTTGTGTACCCAGACTGATGTGCAATAGGAATCAATACATAACAAATAAATCCTGTCAGTGGCGCACAATTCGCAAGGTGTCCACCGTGGTCAGAGTGCCATCCTGTATTTTGTCCTGTTGCAAAGTGTGTAAGGTAGATTAAGTGGGTTTTAAGGAAAGGGGCCACCGCCTGGCGCCGTGTGAAGGTCGAGGATTGTGTAAATATTGTGCGAAGCGCAAAGCTCGATGACGCGATCAAGGTGTTTGAAACCTGATTCTTTGAGTACTCGAGGGTTCATATCGTCTGCAAAAAATAAGCAAAGGTGCGATCGAAGGACCGTTCTTTCTGACCTTCAAAATGATGGTAGTTGAACGGAATGCGGATGCAGTTGAGCCCGAGGCTACTGAAAAACTTGGCATCGGAATCCATGAAAAAATACTCGAGGAACTGCGCCGATTAGTTTCGACAGTGGAACCCTCAGTACAACCTACTTTGTCGAAGAAGAATTCGGACTTTTCCTGGCCGATTGCTTCCCCAAGAGCCTGGCGGATTTGGAATTCACAGCCAGGATAGCCTGGGCGTAAAATTAGAGACATTCCGATGCACATCTAGTCTCGAAGGAAGGTATACCGGAGATGAAATTCTCCATGCTGTGAACGTGAGTAAATGAAGGGATTATGCTAATCAACGCACTTCATCCAACCACCGAGACCCGCGCCTCGGAGAATGACTTCGCTCCCATCCTCGTTGACGATTTTAGTTCCGGATACCTTCAAGAGAGACATAGAGGATGACGGAGGAGAGGAACGTTGATCAGGTCAGCTCGGGTAAATTTCGGACTCTCATGCTCGTTGGACGGCCCGCACTCGTCCGGAGTACCCATTTAGGCCGAGCGGAGTACTGAGGTCATTTTGTTGGGTGGATCCTGGTCTATCTTGGCAGAGGCGCGAGCAATTTAGAGTTTAGAGTTGGAGCGCAGAAGAAAATTGTGCTCGAATCACAATCACCTCGGGTTTAGCCGCGGCGATACGTGTAGTACATGTGTGACTGTGCCATCACGGTTGACTTTCGATTCCGACTGCCATATGCATCCAAGCTGCCATCTTGAACCCCGCGATTCTGCCTGGTTCTGCCCTCGAACGGCGGGAGAGTCTCAACGAAGACCTCACGCCATGTCATCCGATGTCATCCAACAACAAAAGGATATGTACCGGACGAGCTCCACCGTCCTGATGAAGGTCTCGCAGGCCTTGCTATTGTCTCAGGCTCTCCCACTGCGCGCAATCTTCAATAACTTGAATCTGATTCGTATATCTATAGAACGTGTTCTTTCGCCAATTCGAAGCCGCCGGAATTTTTTTTTCATCACTGATGTAGCGTTCCAGTTGTCTTTCGTCGGACATAGTTGAGGCTCAAGCGCTGTGTAAATCGGCCGCCGGGTGTTGATGACTTCAACAGCTCTGGACGTGCAGATAAGGCTAAACTTAGGTTTTCCCTGCCTCGGCCACTGTGAGTTTTCTGGTGTACACCACATTTTCCACTGCTGCGGATTGCGGCCTCCGATCGCAGCTGTAGCAAGTTGGGTACAAACCCCTGGTTGCCTAGATATGTAGATGTGCTTCCTCGCGCTCGCGCTGATGACCTCGCACCACAAATAGCCTCCGTAACCGTAACCCTCAAATTTCTAAATCTGGTCGCCGCCGAACATGTGCTCCCCCTACGGTACCGCCATCTCTGTTATTAATATCTGTTGATAGATAGTCGATAGTCGTCATCGCCAGGCATTTTGATGACGTTCGCTTGAGAGACCTAAAAGGCGCCAACTGTGGCTGTCGAGAGTCCGTGTCTCCTCCTTTTACGTTTAATCCAACCACTCAAATCTTTACTTTTGTCATGCCCCACTTCGTCATCAAAGCTCTCCCCTTCACGACCCGCATCGCCCATGGTGCAAAGAACATCCTCGCTGCCGATCAGGCGCGCGCCAGGAAGATGTTGACTGGTGTCCATCCCCACGGCCCTGTCGCCTTTCACTCTAAGCACAAGCATCACCACCACCGCCATCACGGCGCAGCTGGCGCAGAGAATGTGACGGGCGACCCCTCAGCAGCCGCTGGGGCCGGCTCAATAGATGTTACTGACTCGGGTACATCGTCCGCTCCTTATTGTCGTATTAACTGTACTCAAGTGCTTTAGCTGTCACTTATACCATGAGCGTCGGAGTTGGCTCACCGGTGACTGATTACACACTGCTCATCGATACTGGTTAGATAGATTACTTATACGTTGATACAACAACTGCTGAAGGATAATGTAGGGAGTTCTAATACCTGGGTCGGCGCAGACAAGGCCTACACGCCGACCTCGACGAGCACGGTTCGTCGAGTTATTATGTTCCTTTCAGATGTTTGGTATTAATTTCTCTACAACAGGATACCCGCAACGCAGTTGTATGCTTTGCCAAATTCTTTTGCGGCGCTATTTTTGACATGTTGTTCCGTAGAACGTCAGCTACGGCTCTGGATCTGTGAGTATACCGCAACAGATGGTGTGTCGACCTGGACTAATTATGTGCCCAGTTTACTGGAACAGAATGTATGAACATTCCGATTTCAACACCAAGCAAAGTGCTCACTTGCACAAAACAGATATCGACCAAGTTACTCTTGCTCCAGGGCTCGTTATCCAGAAACAGTCTATTGGAGTGGCCTCCCAGGCAACAGGCTTCACAGGGGTCGACGGGTGACTCCATCGCAGAATCCTTTTCGATCTCCACTGACATCGATATTTTTTTCTCCTAGCATCATCGGGTACGCAACTGCGTTCGCTCATGATGTTCGACTGGTATTGACCCGTTTCCTAGCATTGGACCTGTCGACCTCACTAGCAACACAGTTGCATCGACCACAACCGTTCCCACTGTAACCGACAATCTGTTCAAGCAGGGCACCATTCCCGTCGAGTCGATTGGGATTTCCTATGTTCCTACGACCACCGCAAGCGCGACGAACGGAGAGCTTACATTCGGTGGAACCGATTCCTCGAAATTCACGGGAGAGATTTCCTACGTTCCGATCACCACGACCTCTCCTGCGAGCAAGTAAGTCGTTCAAACTACTCCATTGAGTATTTTGAACTTACCGTTTATAGCTATTGGGGTATCGATCAAACCGTGACGCAAGTAACCAAAAACGTTCCCATTTTCCGCGCTAATCTTTGCGTCATTCTAGTTACGGAACTAGTGGCACCACCGTTTTGGCTCAGACCGCTGGCATTGTATGCGCCATTTTCTCCCTGCGCTTGGTATACTCACAACGTTAATATTCAACAGGTCGACACTGGGACTACGTTGCTTATGCTGGCTACGGATGCCTTCCAGGCTTACCAGCAGGCGACTGGCGCGACGACTGACAGGTGAGTTTTCATTCCCTTCTCGTGGCAAACGTACTGATTATGCTTTAAAGCACCACTGGTCTTCTGACGGTCACCGAGGATCAGTTCAACAGCATGGAGAGCCTTTTCTTCCAGATCGGCGACGTAAGTTGAACCATACCCGAAGTTCAGCTGTACTTACTTCCCCTTCCAGCAAACCCTCGAGTTGACCGCTAATGCGCAAATCTGGCCCCGCTCTTTGAACTCCACCCTCGGAGGCCAGGAAGGCCAGATCTATCTCATCACCGCCGACTTGGGAAGCAACAGCGGTTCCGGGCTCGACTTTATTGGTTGGTTCAATATCGTCATATCTACCGATTTTTTACTGACCGACACTTACCATAGACGGGTTCGGATTCCTTCAGGTTTGTTTCGGTCTTTTTAGCTCAACTTTCTAGGTTCTCATACTCTGTTTCCAGCGCTTCTATTCCGTGTTCGACACGACCAACAGCCAAGTCGGGTTCGCGACCACGGAGTGAGTTTTCCCTGTGCCATGCCATCCAAGTGAATGTCTGAAATCTCGTCTTTCCAGATTCACGGACGCGACCACGAACTAAGGATGGAGCTGATCGCTGATCGCGCTTGGACGCTTGCTTTTACTAGGACTGGACCGCCTGTATTGTACCGGAGCATCGTGTGTGTAACTTGATGAACTTTGAATATATTGCTCTGGTTGTACCAATTCAGTGGGAGCACAACTTATTTACAACTCCGGGTTTCAGCCACGGTATCTGGTCAGATGAAAATGATATCCAGCAGGCAAATCCTTGAAATCCATCATCCCCGCTACGGTGTCTGCGTCGACATATCGGAAATGGTCGATGATAGCCTTGTCATCGTACACCATTGCGGCAGAAAGGACACCTCGGAATTTTATCTCGCGAACCTTAAGACGGGGGAGCTGTTATTCGCTAAAAGACAGAGGAAATGCGAGTACATGTCACTTACACGAGCACGACCATAGGACTCCAAGAAAGTACGTTTTCCATCCTCGCCGTAAACGATTATCGGATCCACGTCCTCGGTAGACCGGAAGTTCTTGCCTGCCCATTTGATTGCTTTCAACGCCTGCGTACCAGGATGACCGGTGTCAAAGTCTCCTCCTTCCCATTCACCCATCAAAAACGACGGCTCGATGGCTTTGAGCTGGTCGAATATCTTCGTGGCATTTTCCTCTGTGGTTGTCCCGCCGGCTTTGATCAGATCCAAATACGCTTGTTCTGGTCTATTCATCGTGGTCAGCGCGAGGCTAATGCAGGTTCAAGAGGCGTACGAAGACATGGTGGTGGTGGACAAAGAATTCCGAAATGATACCATTCTTGTTCCATGTCATTTAAATTCACTGCGTTCCGGCCCCCCGGAGACAGATGGCTGTCAGTGTTCGTGTACCTCACTGGTGTACCTCGGTCTACCGGGGTAGACGGACCCTGGTCTCAGTTTGTCTTCCAGCTGTGTACATGATGTATTCCAATCCTGGTCTACGTTTGGCTACTACCTCGATCTATGTTCCGCTGCATTCGGCTACTTCGCGTAGACCCAGGTAGTAGACCCTCTCCTAGCTTGGCCTCCGAAAATATCGAGCCGACTGGTAGACAATTTGGATGAAAAAATCATAGCTGCCATTGGGGGTCGGAACGCAGTGTTTGCCCGGGGCCGAGACGGTCATGGGATGATGGATCTGACATGAGAGTTTCGTACTCATACATAGGACTAGTCCCTTTATAGGTCGGATACGGAGTTCTATGGAAACCAGGAGCACCACGCTTTTAAGCGAGGTCCGGCATTGATGCCGTGTGATGGGCGATGATGGTACCTCCTATTTTGAGTTGCAAGACCCCAAAGACCGCAGTCAATGGACGATGCATCACCCGTTTTCCAACGGGGCCTTCGTATGGAAATTCCCAGTGTCTGTCCACTAGAAGCGGACAGTGTACTTCCCAGGAGTCACGCAAGATTCCAATGAATTTTAAATAATAAATGGGGGCAGTCATTGGGAAGCCGGACTCGATTGATTCTCGAGCAGTGCGACATCTTTGTGAGTCGCATGATTGAATGATGAAGAATGTAAATCGGGTAAACATGGGTGCTTTCGGTCTACATATTTTGAGCACACTTCCCCGAATTTCTGTTCAACTTTGCTAGAGCTCCCGGGCCGGACAGTTTTTTTTTTGCACACGGAGCTGCTGTGTGCACCCCTTTGAGGAGAAAAATTCATCGCTCTAGGAATTCTTCAACTATGCGATTACGAGTACATACAATGGTCGTTTGTGTGTATAGGTATCTCTTTACAAATGTCAGAAATATACCCCGACTGGGATCCCAAACAGCCTGAGCCTATACGAATTTGTCGAACCACGTGATCGCGCTGGCCAGACGCGCATCATGATTTGAACGCGTCGTTCAAAGAAAATCAGGCACTTGACCAACATAAGTAGTAATCCAATCCGTTCTAGTTAGGCCGTCCTCCTTCCTATCCCATCCCCGTATGCTTTATTCTCTGATTCAATCCATGCACCCAGTACCAACCCAGTAAGCTACCTTTGCTCCGACTTGGCTAGGATCGGATCGGCGACGGCCCAATATGTATCGTCATCGAAACGTTAATCTCGGCCATCGTGAATTTTATAGCACAGTCTCTGATGATATCTTTCACAAGACTGGGCATACAAGATTGAAGACAGAAAATGGGTGTCTTTGCTTTGCTGCGATGCTTCGAAGCCGGGCTTGGAGGGAACCTGCGGTCGATCCGTGATGGGCATTTAAATCGGAAACAAGTTTCCGGTCATCGTACACATCAGTCTGGATTAATATGTAGCACAATTAAAAATTCCAAACGCACTGACACAGTTCTCCTGTCTGTGCCAGTGGTTACACTAATAAACTGCCATTTATCCACATCAGACCACCCGTAAACTCTGCATCGGTGAACCAAGCAGAAATATTGCTTACATCGTCGTTCTCAAAGACACGTTACCCGATCAAATACTGATGGGCGTTGAATTCCCGAATTGGTTGTGAACAACTGAATACTGAATCTGATCGTCTGATACACAAAACATGCAAATCTAAATAGTTGTGGGGACACTGGGGACACCAAGCAAATGCCGTTGGCTTAGCCATCACTGGGATCAATCCTGGCCACTGTGCTTCGTTCGGCAATTGTCACAGTCACTTGCGCTGTTTCGGGGTCCTACACAAACAATCACGTACATCACACGGCATTAATGCCGAAGCTCGCTTAAAAAAGCGTGATGCTCCTGGTTTCCATAGAGTTCGGACAAAATCCTGATTTTGAAAACATTTTGACCGGAACGCCCAAAGAAGCGTTTGGCATGTTCAAAAACCGTGGGAATCAAACAAACGCCTTAAAGTTCAGACATTTGCAGTCGACCTATACATTATAATGGGAATATCACGGTGTCTACATAAACTGACAGTCACAACTACCTAGCACTACTTAGCAATATCCACAACATTCCTGTGCGACTAGATCAGAACGTCTGAAGTGGTAAAAAGCTTCCGCGGAAGCATGATAAATCTAAAATTAACAATAACAATCGACACGCGTCGAGACATGTGACCGCGTTTCACTGTCAAAGCGGTCACATGTCTAATTGCGTCAATTCGCCTTCTGAATATTCGAAAGGAGATTTATCTACGAGTATGTACCTCGCACTTCTGGAATGAAAAAGCCCTTCGGAACGGAAAGTCTTGCCCGATTCTTCGCGACCTTTAGGTTCGAAAAACTTGCAAAGAAGATGGTAGTCGGGAGCCTCGAGGAGGAGAGGAGGATGAGAAGGAGGATGAATGCATTACTGCGGTGGACCAAATCAGGAATTCGAATAACTACTGTACCTACGTACAATGTGTCCTCTTGTACGCAGTCTTCAACAGCCCGATCGCTGTGAACATGCACCTGCTGAGAACAGCCGATAGAGTCTCACGATGAAGTTGGGAAGACGGGAAGTTGAACGGGAAGGCTATCGTTGATTTCCTGCTTCTTATCCCTGTAATCCCCATCTTGACTCTCATTTTATGCCGCGCCTGGATTGTGGCGAACGGTTACCCCTATTTAAAGGTGACGTCATGGGAAGAATGGAGCCTGGTTCGATAAAAAGCTCTGCCACAGCGTCAGACTACCTCACTACTACCGCCATGTCCTCCGACCCCACGAACACTAACAACACTTCCACGCTCTCTGAAGAGCCCTCCACCTATAGCGCTACAAACCCTGTTCAAGCGCAGGGACCGCAAGGAACGCAAGGTATGTCACAGCTAGCTTAATAGCCAACTCACTGGCTGACGAGAAAATTTCAGCTCAAGCCCCGACCGATGGGGCGCCAATTCCACAAAATTCCGCTGAACCACCCATCGTACCCTTCAAGGATCGTGTAATAGGTGCGCGAAAATGACTTTACCCTCCACCTTATGCTAATGCATCGTGAACAGGTGTTGCCAAGGTTAGTCGCAGCGGACTTAAGCAATTTATGCTCAAAATTTATCAATGTTCAGAAAACCCGTGGAACGGTAAGCTTGTTGTATGTGTCTCGAGGATCTTGGTGACTGAGTAGCTTTTAGCTTTTGGGGAAGGTATATCTCCAGATGTCCCATCTCCGGCAGATATCTGACGTCATTATCCAGCCTGAACTGAAAGAACATGGAGAGAAAATTCTACAAGGAGAAGCCAGCATTCACGATGAACCGCAGTCGACGTCCTGATCTGTCTGGTGCGACATTTTGATGTTATATTTTTTCCTTTGCATGTTCATTTCACGTTTAGTTTCCTGAATACGGTTTAAGAATGCACATTACTTGTATTTCCTTGGTGTATTAATCGTTCATTGTTCCGCAATAATACGAGAATTTGCATGTAAAGAATTTACACTCGATCCCCGGGACCGGCGTCGTCAACCCACGTGTCGCTCACGAAGCGGATTCCATGTTGATGGCAAAGATTCCAAGCAGGTATGGAAACGACGACAAAGTCCTGGAAGGGGTCGAGATAGCCCTGAGCTGCGAGAGGGTAAATGGCCGACCTTGACTTGAAAAGTACCCGCTTCGAACCCGCCGACGGTGACTGTCTCGTCGCATTGAACCACACCAGCCCAGTCAACGGCTGCTTGATCTGAGTCTTGGTCCAGGGATGAGATAGGTGGTGGAAGCACGGAAAGCACGCCCTCGCCGATGTCGATATCTCTTCTGTGGCCATTCTCGCGCATAAAAAAGTACACGCGACGCACAAGATGCACTCGGACGGAATTTTGAGTCGTCGCAGTTGGGTGCACAAGTCTCCGGAGCGCCGCGGGCGGTCCAATAATCTGTATATGAAACGGGATTCTGTCTGCAAGGCCATAAATGAGAGCGGATGGGATGTAAAGCTGTACCTGGGAATGTGAGTAATGTAACATGCGACCAAATTTTTAGCACATACGCTGCAGTGAACATTTTGGATATGTTTTATTTCGCACAGAATCTGGCACCATTCCTCCGGGCCAGTTTTCACGGTGGAAAACAGACTGGTATCCGGCATAATGGGACGAGGCGGATTTTCCGTTCGTCTTAAGTTTAACGTGACGCTCAGACTGGAGGAGAATAAGCGAATCGAGAGTCTGGGGCGATGAGACCCTACCAAACACTGACCTCTTTTCACCTCGCCACAGCGAAAAGCGGGGATGTAGCACCGTGCTCACGAGTACCGATATGGTGTATACGCATTTGACATGTGTGAACGGCTTTTCTGAAGGCGTGATCCGAATCGACGGAGGGAGAGGCCAAGTTCGTGCTCCGTCGAAATAGGTTGAGGGGAATATGAACGAAAATGGGATGCTTGCAGGGCAGGGAAAACGTTTGAGATTATTCCACACGGTGTAGCTGTCGTTGATGAGCTCGCTCTGCTGTCCCCCGTTGGCCGCAGCCAAATCCAAACGGCCGAATAGCTGGATGAGGAGTGTTGTAAGTTGTGTAAATTGGACTTAGGATCTCGAGCAACCTTCATGACAACCTCAGTGACGCTCTCGGACGTTTGGATGGATATTGTTCCAGTAACCAAATCGTTCGGAGCGTATACTGGAGCCAGAGGATGGTCTGGTTGTTCTTTCAGTGTCAAAGTGATGCGGCCGTTGTTTTTTGTAAATTCGCCGGTTCGAGAATGTCGAGAGGACGAGGGTCGCGAGAGGCATTCTTCCCCGACTGAAGGTTCTGCAGTATACGATGGAATCAGAATCCTGTGGCGGGGACATGTCAGCTCAAGCCCGTCAACTTATGAGTCGATTCTGTCGAACCCATCGCAAGACCCATAATAGGGCGGAAGTGCTGAGCTACTTTGAGGCTCCAGCATCGTTCTCGGGAATGTTCAAGGTGGAGGTCTGAATCTGTGGCCGGAGCTGTCGCATTCAAGTCGCATTTCGACGGCGACATGGCGAGAGGTGATGTGATAAGATCGGAATCCGGGCCGAGCCTGCTCTTCGGCAAATATTTGCTGCTTTGGATGGTTCCAGCACATGCGTGGGCTCTACATAGTCGCGAGTTCGAGTTTCCTTCCCAGGTGCATTTTATTCTTCGAGGTGCTCGTTAACTCATTGACATAAACATACTATATTTGACCCCTTACCTGGCCACCTAAGCATTCATGCCAAAATCTCAATCTTTCCGCCGGCCCTCTGCGCGCCCATTTGTGTCAGAACGAAGGCATGCTTCCTAGGAAGGATTCAAGACCCTAAGTTCCCAAATATCCCAACATTTGAGTTCACAGTGAATTTATTTTGAGCGGCAGTACAACATGGCCAAATAACAGGCTAGTTGGCCACCCCGCTAAATAATGGCCTGAGGTCTCAAATGCCCGCCACTCGCGCTCTAATTCATAGAGGGGGATCGTATTAACTATCTCAAACAGTTGTGGTGTATATATGAAGTATACGAAATGCCAGAAAATCGAGGTCCGACGGATGCGAAACACCAAAATCGGGGTCATGATATGAACGAGCGTCCTACACGTAGAAGAAACAGCTAGATGGGCAAAATTAAGATCCATGTTGCTTAATGGAAGGTATTATGACGTACCTGAGCACCCGACTCCATTCCAAGATGCTGATAGCTCCTACAAAAAATCTGACTATTGGTGACACCGAAATTGGGTGGTTTGAGTTAATGACCTGCAGAGCCATCCGAGGTAAGTAGATAAAATTTCAAAATACCTCTCAGAATGAAGGATTGTGTAGTAAGAAGTACTCTGTAAGGGGTCAGACCGATAGCAGGGTGGTATCGTGTACCGGGATGGTGGCCAGCATGGCTGACTAAAAAAAAGCAGTTGTGTTTCCGTGGGTGCGTAGAGAGAGTAGTGGAGGCCATTTCTATCCAGTGACATCAGAGGCAGAAGCCCAGAGTCGGGGGATCAGAACGAGCCCCAAAAGTCGCGGATCGACGAAGAAACGGTGGAGAAATGGCCACGGCAAGTGAGGCGAGTGGTCTGATGTCAAGAAATTGATGTCCCCACGCCTCGGATTCCGATCCGCGATGCCGTGACCATCACTTTCGGCTGAAATTTGGTCTGGACCTTCGTTGGAGGTCGTGCTTTGTTCGTATATCATACCCAGTCATAATTATCAAGCCTTGGCCTCCTAGATCCAAAATGGCCAACTAAGTGGGGTGGCCAAGTAGGGGGTCTCAAATAGTACTACTTTCAACAAGACAGATGCGGTTGTCCCGAATGTGAACATCACAAAGTAGCCTGCTTCAACTATTGCCTGGCTGGTGGCTAACAAGCTGAAAATATTGTGGGGCCTCGCTCATTGAGAGTTTGAGTCTAGATGAAACTTCTAGGTGGGTCGGTGGGTTGGCCTTGGGCAGAATGTTGAATCCAGTTGAAGGATCTCGACGACCACCGTCCCGATCACGTAGGTTCAACGAACGTCTCGGTAACCAATCGGATCGGAATCGCGTGCTGGACAGTTAACAGCGGTGAGGACCCTGGTTTTGGCGGAATCATCTCCACTGTGATAAAGTCCTCAACATGAGTCAGACCTCAGTTGTTCAGAAATGTCAGTGTTCCAAGTAGCGCTAACCTTAACGGTAAGCCCTGCAGCTTGGAAGCCGCCCACGGTGACACGCGCATCGCACTTGACTTCGCCATCCCAGTCGAGCGTTTGCTCACACGAGTCGCACAAGTCGCAGGCTGGGACACAATCACAATCGGAGTTGACGGGAGGCGGAAGAGGCCAGACGCGCCCCACGCCGACGCGCTCAACGCGCCACGTCAACTTGCCGTGGTGTTCCACCGAGACCATGCGTGTGATGTATACACGCACTGGTGACCCCTGCCGACCGCCTTGGTCGACGTCGCCGGGCAAAATAAATTCCCGCAACGACGAAAGCGGACCGAAAATTTGAAGGTGTATTGGGATAGCGTCGGAAAGCCCGAATATTCTGACGGAGGGGAAAAACACCTACCAACGCATTATGAATGTCCAGGAGTCGACGGGCAACCGCACCAACCTGGCATTGAATGGAAGAAAGTGCCGACGAGCACCGGGTCCTCATGATGAACGACGAGTCGCTCCATTCGTCCGGCATGGTCTTTAACGCAGAAAGAAAGCATGAACTTTGAGATATGATACCACGGGGAGGACTCGTCTGGGGGTTGTAGTCGACAGGGAAATAGATCCTGAATCAAGGCTGTCAGATTCCCTCCGGTCAATACGATCATGCATATACGTTTTTGTCGTGGACATTAATCGTCCATTCTTGGTGATCGATATTGTCAGACTGTATATACATCTTGCGAAGAGGGACGGAAGGCCGGGGAATCTCCCAACATATGAAGGCGGCAGAGGATATTCGGAGCCCTGGTGTTGAAATGTCGCCGGTAGAGGGTATGCAAAGTCTATCGTTCGTGGGCACGGTGAAGTTGAAGAGGCAGAAGAATAAGGAATATAACTATTCTTGAACATCCTCGTTATTATTGAGCCTGAGTACACCGTCGTTGTTTCCACCCGTCCCTCAAGCTCATATAGATGTAATCAGACATTGGTGAATATGCTAAAAAGGGAGTACATACCTTCACCACGATTTCAGAGATGTGACTCGTATCCTGGTCGAGAAGAAGTGAACCTTTGACCGACGCCCTCCTCCCGTACGCTGGGACTCGTCTATGAGATTCCTGGTCGAAAAGGATAACCGTAGCTGAGCCGGACGTCTTTGCGATGATACCAGTGGGAGGCAACCGTGTCCCCATTAACGGTGACAAATCCAATCGCGTCTCGTCGTATGCTGGGTCACGGGAGTAGGATGGCGAAGGAGGGGATGGAGAATAAAGCGGGAGTTCTCGCGCGCGGAGTTCAGAGTTCATCGTAGACGAGTCATAAGAAAGGCGGAGATTCAAAAATGTACTTTCGCAATAAATTTACTCCATATGTTGATTCCGTTGAGGTCCGTGATCTGAATCAGTGGGGACACTGGGGAGGTAGGTCGGTCCAGCCCGCGAATGCCGGTTCCACGGATTAATCCGGTGTACACGCACTATGATTAACGAGTCACTGACACTGACGCATAGGAAATTTAATGGGCTAGCGAGACACATGGATGTGAGTGGCCTACACACGCTTTCGGTTCGGATGTGCGGGAACTAGCAAGCCACGTATGAGCGTCCAAGATTGCAGGGCTTGTCAAGACTGCTCCGCCATGTCGATCAATTAGACTAGAAGCAACGAATCCGGCCGATATTTTTGGTGGCCATTTTCCGCGTCGGCCTATTATGTCTTCGTCATACTATCGTAAGCGACATGTTTACATTTATGAACTGGATTTTGCAGCAACAATGACTTGGGGTACGCACTGGTACAATGTTCGGGTCGGTAAGACTTCTCTAGCGCTAGCCTTTGGCAATCTTGCACTCGGGCTTCAGCGCAGGCGCAGGCTTGGTGATGTATTTTTCATCCAATGACTCCCGTTGCAACAAGAAATCCCGCCTTGGATCGCCGGCGGCAGAGGAATATGTCCATAATCTACACTAGTACTGTAGAGTTCCAGACAGTGCCAAGAACCAGTAGGCAGACTGCAAAGTACAAGAATGGCAACCCAAATCGAGAAGAGCATAAGAACGGCTCGAAGATGAGTGGCGAGGTGAGCCCCGAGGCAGCAAGAACGTGTGGCTTGGGATCCGAGATACCTGCTGGGAGGTTTTGGGTGGAACTGGTCGCTGAGACTATAGGGAAACATCTTGAAACGCTGTATTGATTGATACGACAACGAGCGTGGTCCCAGGACAGAACCTCCAGTAGATTCACTGCAATCTCTTTGGAAATGCCTCGCGCGTTTTAGCAATGTTCACAAACTCCCTTTGCAGAGTGAAAATCAGCTGAGGCTTCCAAGTTCAGACCATCAAGATAGGCCTGGATAGATATTTGGCCCAAGAGCTCGAGATATGAGACCTGAGGTCCGAGTCCAGAGCCAGCCGGTAGTCACGTCACCGCAAGCTCCCTTCCAAGACGTCGTGTCCTCACGTGCGCTGAAGATCCCCTGAGCTCGATGGTGGGACTTTGCCCAAGCCCGAGGACCTTGGGCGTGGCAATCGTAGTAGATGTTTAGCTGGGACTGTGACCGAATGCTCTGAGACTGGAGTCGCCGAAGATTCGAAGCCGCGACCACGTGGAAACAAACAATGCCAAAGCGCGGCTCCCGGTTCAATTCGAAATGCGCAATAAGTTATAGAATAAGTATGACTTTCTGGTTAACGCCTTGCTGAGGCCGGAGAACACGGAAGTCTTCAACACCTCCAGCAGAATTTCCAGGGGAAGTACAGAGCTTCATATCTTACACCGATCTTACTATGCGACATTGAATATTCGGTGAGGAATCCTCTCATCCTGAAAAAAAATTGTCTAATAACGCTCAGGATATAAAAAGTAAAACGGACCCGCTGTGGCCATCGCTTCGTCGCGAAGAACATCCGCGTACGCTTTGCGTAGAACGACCGGAGCATCTCGCCGCCCGTGCGGCACAGACTTCGCATTCTCTTCGTCCTGTAGGCGTCGTGCAAGCCAATAGTCTGAATCGAGATCCCGTGAGGGCCCAGCTGCATCGACATCAAACTCGCCGACATCTTCCCACTCCGAGTCATCGTCCCTTTGGTCTTCCCAGCCATCCAGAAATGCATCACCATCTAGGAAGATAATTCGGCGCGGACCGTTTACCACTTCGAACTCTTTCGCCACGCCTATCTTTCGTCAGCACACGAGAAGGGTCGATATGTGGATAGGAACCTTTGGGCTTTGCGTGCCGCGCAATGTCCAAAATCGCTACCTCGTGCTGCGAAGGGCGGGTAGTATCTGCACTACCCTGCATATCGATGGTGTCCGAGAAGTCTACTTCATCGTGCGCGTCGGCGAATGCCGTGGTGCGCACATCGTGTCGGCGGAATCCGTCGACAGACGCAGGACATAGGAACGTGTTGGCATTCCATCGCCATCCGTCTCGACGCCCGGGATTCCGGCTGTTCCGTGGGCGGTTTCGCCTCGATGCCTGCAATGATAGGAGCTTAGCAGGCGCACATCGTACGTGGGGAGGAAGAGGCTACCTGCCGCATATATAGTGGTGTTGTTGGCGACGAGTCCCCTTCAATGGGTGCTGGGGTAAATTGCGAGCATCGCAAGGAGTCCCTTTATACGAATGAAAAGGCGGTGCCGGCGCACATTGGGAGGCCGTGACTCAAACAAATATGACTGAGATGTCTGTCTGTCTGTCTGTCCAGAAAACATCACTTGACCAATGGGTACGAGGATTCTATCTGACTCCGTCGAACCTTTCTTTAATTTGCAGTCATAGATGCTCGGGAGAAGATATGCAGCATACTCTAATGGACTCGGTGTCAATGCTACACAATAACTCACGACGAATGCCTCCATTCAGAAGTCTGACTCGACGCGGGGCTCCTCCCTGGGAATAATGGGCCCCAGATCGACCACGGTGTAGAATGCAAAGGTCTTGATCTCTGGCGGTTTGCCAGCAGCAGCCTTGGACGTCGTGCCCTCTGCATCATTCGACTCCGACGGTGTGGGGTCGTCTGAGCGATAGGTATACGAGACGAGCATGTTAAACTGCGGACCCTTGAGCGTATTGCCACATTGACTCGAGGTAGAGTTCACCTTGACATTGCCTCTCGCTTCCTTGCCGATGACAACCTCCCCTCCGACAACGGTGACATTCGCCTTCTTCTCCAAGACTCCCACCATCTTGAGCTTGCCCCGCGAGTCTTTCTCCCTGCCCGGGATCCTCCCTGCGATCCCGAACTCGTCATCGTCATCCAGCCCAAACATGTCATCGTCCTCGTCGTCCTCGTATTCCCAAGCCTCAGCGAACGCAGCGATGGGAAACGAGTTGGAAGGGAGCGACACGGCGAAGGGCGGGCGACGGGCCTTCTCGGGGGATGCGTGGCCGGAGGAGGCAGCAGCAACAGGGGCGTGTACCCGTTGAACGGTGAGCCGCACCTGAATGGGGTCGTAGAGGGGATTGGTGAGAGCCAAATGGAAGGGATACGTCTTCCCCGCATGGATACCCGCCGCACTCCGCTCATCATCGGCCGCAACCGCGGTCGATTTACTGAGAGTCCGTTTCGCGGTCTCCGCGTTAGATGCCTCTTGTTGGTGAGGTAGGGCAGCAGTAATGGCAGGAAGGTAGTTGGATGCGACGAGTTTGATCTTGTATCGCACCGACTGAGCCTTTTGCTCGGGCTTGATGAGAATATGCGCGCAAGCAGGACACCGTTTGGAGCGTTTGGAGTGAAGCGGTATTCGCAGAGGCTTGAGGTCCCTGGATCTTGGATAAGTAAAGGAGGGTAGAGGTGCAGCACGACTCACGCAGTTTGCAGCGAAGTTGCCCAGCTATTAACCCACCGCTGCTCCAGACTCGCGACCTCGTTCACGTTCTCAAGATGCCGCATGTACTCGATGTCTGCTTCGCCCCCTCCCGTCCCAAGCCCACTTGCCGATGCAATATCCACGCGACTTCGGTACTCTGGCATCTCGTCCTTGTTCGTCGTCTTATCCTTGTTCGATCCGCCCCTCCCACTGCGAGCAAGTGGGTTATATTTGCTGACGCCGGGGATATCACGCGCAAGGGCGGCGGAGGCGGCGGCTGTGATGGAATTGGTGCGAACATGATGTGAGTGTGCTGCGCTGCTGGGGTGGGCAGCAGGAGCGGTTGTAGTAGAAGAAGAGAGCGATGATGCACGTATGACGGGTTCAAAATGCTCCTTCAGACGCTCAAACTCCAACGAATCGGGCGCAGAGTCCTCGAACTTTTGAAGCTGTGCTAGAGTGTCGATTAGATGAAGAAATAATAGAGACACCATCGTACATACCGGCCAGCCCAGTCGGTTTCTCGAAGGTGATGCCCACCTCGGCAGAGTCCCATCTGCAGTGGTTGCAATACAGGAAGAAAGGAGGTTCACCAATCGTGCTTATCGGGATAGCCAGTCTGCCATCGCCGGGGTCTGGAGGGTCAGAGGGAACGACAGATAGCGTATTCCGACAATTGGGACACATGAAACAATTCCGCGCGCATCTACGGTGCTAGTGAGTGGATCAGGACGCGACAGTGAACTATTCGCCTTACCGATTTTTTTCTGCGCGTACACTGGCACTTGGGACTTCGAAGAGGCAGTTTGGGCAGTAATAGCCACTGACTTCGACCGACACACATCGGTTACACCGAACCGCGTCGCATTCTTCACAAAAGAAGAGAGTATGCAGAGAATGAAAACTATGAGACGAGGATGGTAGATGAGGCGGTGGTGGTACGGTCGAATTCGAAAGACATGGGCAGTGGTAATCGACCGTTGGAGGCATTGGTGAAGCCCAATATGGTAATCGACACAAATACTCATTCATTGGCAAAATCTATTTCTCGAGCCCTCGCAATCTCTAATCTCATCCGAAGGGTCATGAAAGTTCCTTAAATAATTGAATTATACATCTTATTGTACATATGTACATGCGTCGTAAGTCAAGTCTGAAATACACGAACAGAGGCGCCCAATGCCCTGATCTTCTCCCAATCCATGGGGTTCCCGACCCGTAATCGTCCGCAAGATCTCCTTGATCGTTCGTGTTTCCGCGACATTATGCATTATATTAGCTCATAATGATAGATGACGGTTGAGTCTTCGGTCGCAGCGGCGTCTAGATCTGAATCTCTCTAGACTTTTTAAACCTTTTGCCTTCCGAGCCGTTTTGCCTGCATCATGCGTGTTACAGAGAAGGAGGCAGCGCCCACAAACATTGATGCCTGTACATGTGCGCCCGCTGTTAGCCGTCGCGCGAAGTGCACAAAAAAAAAGGAAGCTGACTCCGGAGAAAACTATAGGCCGAGTCCACAGGAATTTGTCAGTCAGGAGGGCACCTTGGATAGGAGCAGACGTGAGGGAGCCGAAGCTACTCAAGGCGAGAGCGAGGCCTATTCGAACGCTAGGGATGTCGGCGTCAGAAGGAAAGTAGTAACAGAGTCAGCGCGAGAGGTACACACCCGACCTCATCTGGACTTCGGGCGAGTGCGGCCAAAATGGAGAAGGCTAATGATAACCCTACGAACGCTTAGAAAGATAAACGCAAGGTCGAAGCAGGGAACATACAGGCCCCGGAGAGCATCCCGTACAGTATACTGACGACAATTAAGGACGCGCGGTCATGTCTAGCAAGGGAGGATCAGCGCAGAATCGAAATAACAGCGGAAAGAGGCGCACACTCCCAGCACAGCAAATATTGTAGCTCCCGTCATCAGGCCGCATGGTACTTGCATGTTGTAAGGGCCATATAGATCCGCGAGGTGGTTGCCTATGACCCGTCCGAAAGCGCTGGATCCATTCAGAATTGCGAGCTACAAGATATCGATCGTCAGCACCACGGGAACAGGAAGTGTATGTAGGCTCACTGAATAGAAGGCTAAGTTGGGATCTACTGAATGTTGGACGGCGAATAGTTGGAGATAGATGACTAAGTGAACGTGATGTCAGGCCAAATTTTCTGGGAATGACAAAGGGGATTTATTCACCTGGGAAATAGAACCCCAAAGTGCTAATCAAGGCACTGGGAAAGACATCAGGACCCTACAGGCAGGATATTCAAACGGCAGAGCACATACCCGAGGACAGTGAACATGTAAGCTGTATCTGTAAAGAAAGTCTTGATACTCGGAGGCTCAGCGGCCCCCGGCCGCTTGTTTCTCGGCGGAAGCCTTGTGCGCATCAAAGAGTTCCCGATGACGAGGCAGCCGAGCACAATGTAGCCCGTGGCGCGTACAGTTTGGGCGAACCCAATTTTCGGGATCAAATGGCTGCAAAGCAATGGCCGTCAGCACTACTCGACACGCGGGGTGAACAGAATCACTTGATCACTGCAAGACATCATCAGCGTTGCAAACAAAATAGCGGCGGCGACCACTGACTGATCGGGAAAACTGTGGCACCAACAGAGCTTCCGCTCAGCCCGATGCCTGCGGCGAGGCCCCGACGGCGATTGAAGTGATGGACATTGATACTGACGGTAGGCACAAAGGTCAGACCTAGGCCGAGGCCCATGCCGACACCTTGACTGAAAATGGATTCAGTACACCTGTCAGTTTCACCGGGACCAAAGTAACCGACCTCAGGAATATCTGGACGGACGCTTTTTAGTTGGATGCACCGCGGAGTCGCGCAACGCATACCTGGTAGTATTGGTGCGGCTTTGCTAGCGACAGCATAAACACACTGAATTGCGAGTCAATACATCACGAAAACGCGCCAACTTGAAACTGGAACGTACGAAAAGGTGAATATAAGCCCTCCAGAGATCTCCACCAAGTGGAATTTCCCGTTGTCGAATAATTTACCAGACACGACGCCGACCTGAAATGTGTCAGCAATGCGCGCGATGACCACGGGTGTCTTATTATACCAGAAACGGCATCATAATCTGGAAACTGCCTATCCACCTGTACGCGCGTGTTAGCATGCGTCAAGGATGGGCAGCGAGGAACGCACGAGATACTACTCGGAGTATGGTTCGTCAAGTATACGCGAGTATAATAATCTGTAGAGCACCGCGATTTAGTTAACCGTCTTCCGACCCAAACGCGCCTTGCCTTGGTACACCCCATAACTGTAAAGATAGCTAGATCGGGTCAGTCACGTCGAATTTTAATTTGATACGACAAAAGCTCACCCAAAGGTGCTGAAAAGGACGAACCAGCTAGAAACAAGTTCGTAAGCCCAATCTGACAGCACAAGAGAAAGTTGGCCACGCACGCGCCCACTACGGTGAGCCAGGCCTTGCTGCCCCCGTCCGGAACATCCATAACATTGGGAACAGCCTCCACATCGGAGACGATCAGTTCGTCCTTCGTCTGCGACATTCTGGATCCTAAACGGGACGTCGCGCCCTCTTCAGATGCGTCGTGCGGAATGTCGAGTGTGTCTTGCTCGTTTGCGCTTTTCGGAGGGTACATGGAGGGTCCAGGAAAGAAGCCCGCGGCTTAACAGGCCCGCTGTCTGTTTCTTCCGGCCTGACGCCAAACTTGGAGTCGTGTCATGCCAACATTATCTGGTGGCATCATGACCACAACAGCGTTTTGAGTTACATCTGAGAAGAGGGAAGCATCGCATGTGGAGTGGGATTAAGCCTAGATGCGAATGGGTAGCCTCCGGACAAGCGCCGGGAGCCATTTGGACGGAACGAGTAAGATTTCTCCGGGGATTTTTGTCGTAGATCAGGGCAAGGCCTCATTAAAGCCACGGAAGTATCGACGGTCGGCACAAGGTAGCATCCGTGTCGAACGCCACAGAAAGCATGGTCGGATGTATACGTTCGTCGGCATGCCTCGATGCCGCGGAACGGCCGAACGGAGGTGAGAAGAAAGTTCCGAAGTGCTCACCTGAATGATTTAGGTAACAAGATTGCCTATTTTGACAAGTGTGCCCCACACCCGGCATTCGGCCAATTCTCAGCCGCGCAAGGACCTGCACAAACCTCTCGTTAAAAAGTTAGGGTAGCACACGTTCACTGGCACTAGAACTCGTCTTTCCGTAAGCTTACTTGCCGACAATAACATGACTGTACCGTCTAGGCGTACCCCAACCGTCTTATAGAATCGTCTTGTAGAATAATACTACGCGGCGAGCTATCCCAACTTAGCGTGATATGCGTTACTTTTGACACAAAAAATGTACGATGCATAACTGCGTGAGGATAAATGCGCCAGCAAATCAATGCAATGGTGAGTAATAGATAGTGGATAGTTAGCGATATATGTATCAAGGTCCTATGTCCGATGCCCATAAAAAACGAGTGGAAGGTGCGGAAAACAAAATGCGCTGGGAGGGAGCAAGGTGGTAGATGGGTGGGTGGGCGAGGTGGGGCGAGAGTGATCATGGATACACGACCAGTCTAGTGGCGGCCCTCCCACGGGTTGTGGTACGGGACGTGCTCTTGCGGCGGGTCGTACGGGCGGTCGGGGTTGTACATGGGCGCGCCGTACGGCGGGGGGCCCTGCTGGCGCATCGGCGGCGCACCGTACATCGGCGCGGGCGCAGGGAGGTGCAGCTGCCTGTAGACGCCGCGTTGCTTCGACCTGTTGCGCCGGACGAGGTATGATCCGACGGCCAGCAGCAAGATACCGCCGAGGACACAGCCCGCGATGATGTAGTACGTCGTCTTGGACCGCGAGCTGCTGCTGCCGTTCGATTCGTTGTTCGCGTTGAAGATGTTGGTGGTCGTGTCGACACCGTTTAAGCGAACGTTGACGAAATCAGTGTGGGCTGGACAGGAATGATGAACACCCCGGAGCACGAGAAAAGAAGCGTCAAGTACCTTGGGCCGGGTCCGTGGTAGAGAGGAATTGCATGAATGGAGCGGCCTTGGATGTCGAGCCCGCGATGAAGTCGCCGTAATTGACCAGAACGTAGACATTGCGGACTGTAGATAGCCGATAGACTAGTAAGTCACAAATAAGAACGAATGGTGCCCATGGGACGTACGGAACGCCATGCCAAAGATGATATCATAAGTGGGATCGGAGCCCGTGTCGAAAGAAACTGGCTGGAACTAGAAAAACACGCGATTGTTAGCACAGCAATGCGACATAGAGCACGCGGACGTACCAAGCCGATGCAGGCGTTCACGCCCGACGAAGTCTTACGGGCGGAGAGCCCGAAGATCGTGGGGTCCCTGATTCAGGGTCAGCGTAAAGGTGGGGTGAGACATGAAGCAACGCACGCAGCGGTATCGAGAGGGTGGACCGGGTACGAGTTCCCGCCGAACTTGAGGGTGATATTGACTTCCTGCGTGCATGGCACGAGCCAGATCTGCCCAAGGGAGGGGTCATTGACGAGCTCCGAGCCGCTAAATCTGCCGTAGATGGCCTGTGCGACGGAACTGTGGGGGAGACGATCAAGATGAATCCCATCAGAGCGCTGCGACGGCACTCACGTCGGCACTTGGGGCAAGGAGAAACCAGAGTCGATGACGACCGTCGGTTGGTTCTTGTTCGACGTCGACTTCACCACCGACGTAATTGGGATAGGGTTGCCGTCAGGCCCGATGAAACCATTGGCGTCCAGGAGAACCTGGAAATGCTGATTCGCGTCGTCGGAGATGGCCACGGTGGTCACTGGCAGCTTGGGCTGGCTGGTGACGTTCGTGTAGTTGTTCAGCACCTCACCCACGGTGAGCTCTCCGGGGAAAGTCTGGGAAGGATCTGAAGGAAAAGCAAGATTAGTGTTTGGAGAAGACAACGGTATTCTTCGAACTTACCATCGAGACGGCCAAGAGTAAATGTCATGTAATTCGGTGTAGAAGTATTCTGAATGAAAATGCTGTCCAGAACTGTGTTTCCCTCAGATGCGGCGTTGAAGGCCTCGAACAGGACTGATCCTTCGCTCGGACCGAGACCTATCAAACCCTGCCCCACTGGGTGGTCACTGTCAGGCGGGACCTCAACTGAGACAGCATTAGATCGAGGCGCAGTAGTAGCCAGAAATCGAAACTTACTGAAGGCCTGATTGGAAACAGTGAACCCAGCGAAGTCTACTGGGCCCGTCAGGACGGGTCCACTTGCGGAACCAGAGGCATATGATATTGTGGCCGCTTTTCCCGTCGAGCTGGTGCCTGTAAGCGAACTTGTAGCTACCCAAAGGTCGGAGCTATAGTGGCGTAAATGTACAGTTACGTGCGAACGTTTGAATTGTTCCAGTACCTTCCAGTGTCAACAAGGACTTGGAACGCTTGGCCAGCAATGGTGATATTCGCAGTGTACTGCAGCTCAGCGGTGTCTCCAAGTGGGGAGGATCCCGCGAGGCTAGCTCGCCTGCCCAGCCCTCGGGGGACGTGGCGGCCTTCAAGGTTGAGTCGTAAAGCACATGCAAAGTCACCGAGGAAGATGAAAGAGAGGAGGGACGCAGGTAACAGCATGGTGGAGAGAAAGAACAAGAAAAAATGACGTGGGAGCGCTCAAGGAGAATATATCTCAGGAGGCAGTGCTTTGGGCTGGGCGCCTGTGCAAGTCTATGCACCCCTCTGCGACGGCATGTTGATTCAGATCAGGATCGGGTTGCAACCGGAGGATCACGCCAGCATCTTTGCTTGGGCGCTGATCCTACCCGCTCAGAGATTGACTTCAGCAAGAAAATAGGACGAAGCCAGTCGTTGTAGCCCGGCCGAAGCTCTCCCATTTTTAGGAAAAAAACGGAGGTTGCATGTTGACAATTGTGATCAACGCCGATGCAGTGTACATGTGACACAACACACGTCAACCCACGGAACTGCGGCGGTAATTCCTGAGACTCGTTGTGCGCGTTAGTTGACTCTCAGAGACGACGTAAAAACAATTTTTGGGAAATGCACAACTGTACTATCTTCCACAACGATCCTTGTCAAATCTGGTCAACCAAATGCGCTGTGGGCCAAGTCAGACTACAAGAAGAAAAAATAGGGGTCATTTTGTTACTGTAATAGTCAGAAGAGAGTATGGGTTTGGGACAGAGAGACTCAGAAAGACACCGGTGACCGACTGAGGGCTGCGAAAGCTCGGTGTAATGGTGGAAGCCAAGCTTCCGGCCAGCTTGAGTTGTTGATGCTTTCGCAACCGCTTGTTCAAGTTGTTGAGTGCAACCGTCTGACAGTGCGAGAAGCGACGGCCTCGAGTCACCGTGCCAGTCCTCGAGATGAGGCACTGGCAGCTGCGGAATGTGACTGGACCTTTGCCCCCAGCCTGTGCTGTTGTACCACACCAGGTACAATTAAAACAAGGACAGGAGAATTTCCAGGGGCATACATACGTCGATCGCGATGATGAATGAAGGTTGTAGTGGGAGAAAAGGCATTCAATCTCAAAGATTCCAGTCGACAGAGACCTTAGATTCCTGGAGAACATCGACTCGAAGCTTGGACATCGAGGCAAGAGAGAAAAGACGGATCAGCCTCCACGTGCCTTCAATATTGCATCAAGTTTCTCTCCGTCTCCCATTTCCTCGAGGCTCAAGACTCGCCTCGAGATGCATTCGCTAATCCCACTCTCTCTTATCCTCACTGTCCTCGACGTCGTACACGCCGTCAGGCTTCCTTTCACCGTTCGCACGAGCAGCACCACCCCGGCACACAAACTCGCTCGGCGGGCACCAGTCACTATAACCGACAACAGCAATGCCGAGTACCTCACCAACATTGTCCTCGCAGGGGTCAACGTATCTGTCATTCTCGACACCGGGAGGTGCGTCTCCAGGTCTATTCTACGGTTACGGATACCGAGTTTACGGAAAATTTACAGTTCAGATCTATGGGTCAGTTTCCCCGGGACTGCGCCGTCCACAACGGACACGGGCAAGTCTCTCTCGCTCTCTTATGCGGTGGGCTCGGCGTCAGGTCTGTCGCATTCGACCGTGGCTCGCGAGAGGGGGAGGACTGAATATCTTCGGCAGGCAACATCCACACCGCCCCGCTGCAATTCGACAACTTCACTGTCACGGACCAGGCGTTTTGTGCGTTCCCTCGATGATTTGCTGTCGATCCCCCGCTGATGGGTGCCAAACCAGTGCAAGTCGCGAACGCTAGCTCCTTTTCGACCGACTCGGCGTTCAACGGTGCGTGCACACGAGCTGCGGTATTATTGCCATTGCCGTTAAACGTGCACTCCAGGTCTCGTCGGCCTGGGCCCCAATGAAGGCTCGCAGATCCAGTCGAAGCTCGGCAGCCCCGCCGGCGACTCGATGCTCAACCGCATATTCCAACAAGACAAAACCACTGCGAATTATATCACTTTTTTGCTGAACCGCAAGAACGACCCGGCCGAGGCAAGCTCAGCGCGTTTGCTGCGTATGCGTGAGGCTCACCTTTTGGAACTGTCCAGAATTTCACGGGGGAATTCACGATCGCCGAGCCTGTCCCCGCGTTCGCGAACATCACCAACCAGCCGAAGCTCAACGTCGAGACCGTGCACGAGCTTCTGAATGACCGTGAGCACCGCTGCACTGGCGGGTGTGTGCTATAGCTGACGCGGATTATAGAACAACACTGGCAGGCGCTGACCGACAAGAACCACGTTATTGGGCCAGACGGGAATCTCATCAACGTCGAGTCGATCGTGCCCAAGGCGCCCGACGGCCAGCTCGTCGCGGTCTTTGACTCGGGGTTCACGTTCAGCCAGGTACCCCGCGACATGTCCGACGCGATCTACGGGCGTGTGCAAGGCGCGGTCTACGACACGACTAACCAGTGGTGGACGGTGCCCTGCGGCCAGATCCTCAATCTGACGTTCTACTTTGGCGGCACGGCCTTCCCCAGTTAGTCGTTTCTCTCTTGTTTTCTACTGAGTGGTGCTGACGCAGTCCCCAGTCCACCCCCTCGATGTGGTCGATGACAACTTCAAAATCCTCGACGCCAACGGCAACCACGTCTGCATCGGTGCCGTGCGTATGATTTCAGCGCCGAGCCCTCTCCGCCTGACCTCCTCGCGCAGTTCCAGCCCATCACGAGCGCCTTCAGTCTGTTCGGCAACTTTGACATGATCATGGGCATGACCTTCCGTACGTCGTCCCCTCCGCGCCTCTCCCGCCCCCGCTGACGTCGACGCTTGACGCTGCAGTCCGCAACGCGTACACGCTGATGGACTTCGGCGATTGGGTCGACCAGTCGACCGTAGACCAGGTGGACCCGTACATCCAGCTCCTCCCGCTCACGGACCCCAACGCCGCGCACGCGGACTTTGTGAACGTTCGCCTCGCCGGCGTGGATACGTCCGGCGCGAGCCAGTACACACTCCTCCCCGCTAGCGAGCAGCAGCACTCGCCCGTGTCAGAGGCGGAGAAGAAGGCTAAGTACGAGGAGATGGTCCTCAGCCGCTGGCCGTACATCCTCGTCGGGTGCCTCGTGTTCGTCATCCTCGTCGTCGGGTGCATCGTCTGGCGGTGCTGCTGCCGGCGCCGCGGGAAGGTCAGCAAGAACAAGGGGTTCTTCCAGCAGAAGTCGCAGACGTATCTGCCGCTGCAGGTGCAAGGTAGCGGGCCGCCGCCGGGGTTTCAGCAGCAGGGCGGTGCTCCCGAGCACGGGTACAACCAGGGTGCGTACAACCAAGGTGGGTACAACCAGGGCGGGTACACGGGCTATAGTGGGTGATGCGTCGCAGTGTTGGGGTAGCGTACATGTATTGCATAATTTTATTGATACCAGCTGGTCGTTTGGAACATTGCGAAGATATGAGTCTGGATTTTGCGACCTTTCACAGGGAATTCGGATTTCTGCTCTAAAAGCCTGGGGGTCTTTCGAAACCCCGAACGCTCAGACCCAACAGCTTGCATTACTAATGGAATTATTGTGTATAGATCCGAGGATACATCCAAGAGAAGCTGTAGTAATATATACGGGCATTTGAGCGTCTAATATTCGCCCTAATCCGTGGCACTGAGCTTGCCGGTGAGCCAGTCCTCGACGGCCGTGAGCTTGGCGTAGCCCTTCTCGCCCGTGAAGCCGCCGACGGTGAGGAGGAAGTGGGCAAGGCAGATGGCGAGGATGACGGCGCTGACGCTCGCGAGGGAGTACGTCCTAGGTGCGGCGGCCTCGTCCTCGAATATGACCTTGGACTCTTGCGGCTGAAGGTTGACGGCCTTGAAGATGGCGCCGGTGTACTCGAACACGCGGGAGGCCTCGTTCATGACCGCATCTGCAGAATACCATTTTAGGTAAGAAGACAGGTAAGTGTCAGTGAGCGGGACCGCACTAACCCTTGACCACCATGTCGTCGCCGGCGCCCTTGTTCATGCCCGCGCGGAACCAGTCCTTGATGCGCTTCATCTCTCCCTGTGTTGCGGGCTTGCTCGAGCGCAGCTCCTTGAACGCGTAAAAGGACAGCCCGGGCCCGCCCATCGTGAGATCGTATGCCTTGGCGAGCGCACGCTGGATGGTCTGCCCGCCGCTGAGGTCGCCAAGGTAGCGCACATATGCGTGTGCGAGCAGTGGTGACGGATCCGGCGAGTCTGAAATAGCCTGGATGCGTGCGACGTACGTCTCCAGTGCAGGAGGCTGCGCAGCCATCAGCCGCTGGTGTATCCGGTGGGATTTCCAGGCTGATTCTTCCACACCGAGGAGATGGGCGATGTCGGCTGAGAGCGGTGGAGCCCGCGCCAGCAGCGTGGGGTTGTATGTGGGCTCAAGGACCGGGTGGTTCTGGTGCCGATCGAGACCCCGTTCAAAGGTGCTGTGGCGGTCAAGTTGGTTCAGATGGCACGCTGGAGACGAAGTGGGGCGCACTCGTAGATGTGCCACAGCATCATGAGGAATCGTATGTATTCCTCCTTAGCCAGTTCACCGCGCAGCATGGCTGCCGCGGCGGGGCTTACCTCGACCTCCTCATGGGCCTGTTTGGTGCCTTCACGCAAAACATCGGAGAGCGGCTGCGACAGGTCGATAACAGACATGATGAAAGCAAAGCAAGAAAGGGAGTGCAAGGATTGCGTGTGCGTGAGCGTGGTCAAGCACTGCTCGACAAAAACGTCTCTATGTGGTTACGTGGGGTCCAGACGTGGAGATCTATTATCATTATCAGATAATCAGATTGCGGCCCTGGTGTGGTGATACGTGATAAGATAAGGTCGGTGGCGTGAAAACTCAGCCTCGAGCCTGACTGAACCTGATGTCGTGGCCACCGTATGTACATCAACGAGGAAAATCGAAAAAAGTTGTGCTATAGAAAGCCGTCTAGTTATAAAGTTGAATATTTCAGTTGCGTCTCTCATGAGTTCAAATTGGATCCATTGAGAAACGCCTACTTATATCGTACATTTCATACTAAACAACGTCTAGCCGGGGCGTAGAAAATCGAAAGATGCCCGGCTGGTTCCAATGTGAATCCCTACAGACCTCCGGGGGACTCGGCCGAGAAGAGCTACACCGTCCGTTAGTGGTTGGATAGACAAACAACAGAGTTATCCACGCACACGAAGCATGTCGACATGGGTAGAAATTGGCGTGGATGGGATGGACGACGCGCGCTGGCGGAAGGGTTGCCCCGTCGGCGTCATGCTCTCGTCCGCATCTGCATTGGATTCCGAGGACGGGAAGGCAACCGCCGACGGTGGCACAGAGGTGGGGATCTCAATCTCGAGCACGCGCGACACGGGGTCCGACCGCCCTTGGAACGAGTCCTCGGACAGCTCCGACTCGTCGTCCGAGACGGAGGGGTCTGCTGTTGACGCGTTTAGGACTCGTGTACCAAAAAAAAAAGGCTGTTGGAATACCTTGGGCACCACTGAGCCGGACGCCGCCCCCGATGACGCGCCAGGAAATCGGAAAGTATCCTTTGCGCGTATTTTCTTCTTTAGTGGACACAGGCTTGGAGGGGAGGTCGTGCTGCAGCTTGGCAGACTCAGAAGGCGGAACTTCATCGCTATTAGCGCGCTCTGCATGAATGCTACAATCCAAATCAATTGAACATTGTGCAGAAGAAATCAAGTAAACCACCCACAATGTGCAAGCGTCCCCGTTGGGGCAGACACTCCCGGGCTTGAAGTATCTGCACGGTTTGGCTAAAGAAATAAATGAATGGAAGAAAAGATGGCTTCGCGAGGCCACTCACTTCGGTAGTTGGCAAGTTTCTGGCGGTTAATGGGAGCGTGGGGCATCTGTGGAGACGCATAGAACCCAGCGGACGGCGGTGCCTTTGGACTGAAGATCTCGTACGCCGAGGCCATCCCGTACGCGGGCATCACGGTCAGTGGCACGCGTGGCGAATAGCCCGGAAAAGGTGACATGTACGCGTCGTCGCTGTACGGGGAGGCCGGATACGGGACACCAACGACTTGGGGTTGGGCGCCGAAGTATGAATAAGGGTAGCATGCTGCATCGTCGGCGGACAGTAGCACACCATCATCGGACACTGAACTAGTGGGTGAGGATGCAGGCGACACACAATCGACGGAATCGAGGGAATCAGCGGGAGATACGATTGGCTTGGGGAGCAGATGAGGCGGTGGCATCAACTCAAGCGGTGAGTGGAAGCCGTCCCCGTAGGAAGACCACGGCGTAGGCACCCCATAAATCCCGTTGGAGGGACTGGGGGTGTACACGGCAGTCGGAACGACTCCGACCCGCATCTGAAGCGTGTCTGGACCAAACCCGAGTTCTGTTAAATCTCTCTGTTGGCGATGAAAAGCTATCAAAACGTACCGCGACCCGATGGCGAATTTACATGATGGGAAGCTGGCACCAATCAAGTAGTAAATATATATTTCGTCCACCGACATATAGGACTAACCTTGAACCAGAGGGATATCTTCCGAAACTGCTTCACCATGCCGATATTGGCACCAAATGCCATTGGTACAGGTTCCCCGCAGATAGTATCGGCACTGCTTGGGGACAAGGAGCGAAGGCTGGTCACTGAAGACGTGCGCGAAATCACAGTCCTCCTGCGCTGCGTGTGGGCAGCTTCCCGTCTGGAAGTACCTGCATGGCTTTGCTTAGGGAGAAATATGAACGTCAGTCGTCAGCGCGGTGGCATGCTAACGCACTGTGTCGCTTTTTCGGGGGAGGTTTTTTGGGGCTCGACGGTGCTGGTGGGCTCATGGTCGTGGAAGGAGACAAGCAGGACAATAGAGCGATTAGTCTAAGGGCCGGAACTCGCCGAAGGACTTCGGCTACGGAAGGAGTAAAGAAAGAACTCTTGGGCGTGGTCGATGATCAATGGTTTTTCACCACGAAGGGAAGTCTTTATGTTAACGCCAAAGCGGGCTTTGATAGGGTCGAAACAATGGTTGGATCCGAAACATCCCAATAAGGGATCACGGCTGGGCTGCTTGGCTCATAATAGACTTTTCTCGCGTGAGGCCGGGGACGGGAGGAGAACAAGATTGTTTGCACATAATGTCTGGGATTCCTAAACGGGCTGGCGATCGCGGTGGCGAGACCACAAAAGACAATAACTGGGCAGATTCGATGTAATCCCCGTCGCGTGTTATTGTTAAACCTGAGTAGAAGACAATAAACCCGAGTATTGATCTGAGCCTTATTGTTAAGTTGTCCAGTCAACGCCCCAGATTTTTGGGAGACAGAGGGATGTAACAATGCGGAGGTTAGAATGAGGTCTGGCAATGTCGCCATGGCTTTGACATCCTAAGGAGAGCCTAGGTTGTCTGGCAAAGTAAAAAATTGGAAACGACTTCCGGTGCATGGAATCCAGCCTATGTCGGTCCTTTTGTCAAAATGATCTAGACGACTTGTCAGGTGCATTCCCGGTCGAATCTGAGCCAACTGAGAGACGCTGCAAGGCCACAAGCAAGATGTTGTCCGAGAGGCCAATTGTTCGATCGAGTTCGGGAGCAATCGGCCCGGATCCACGTGGTTTGTTTTTGTAAAGCGGAGTTTGATTTGCGGTTCAAACCTCGTGACTACGGTTGAAAAAAATTGTTCAACCTTTTAACTTTTCTAACCGACGGTACTTTGCCATCACAGCGACGGTTATGGAAGCGTGTCGGCTTTGATATGCGCTCATCGTTCTCATGTCAACTCCACTGGACCTGGACCCGCCGACTGAATCGGACTGATTAGCTTTGAAACATGATTCAAGTTGTACCACACCGAAAACTGCCAATAAAACTGCAGGGTCGGCCGCCTATGCGCGCTGGTTTTACCCCTGGTTGCTGAGCCATGATGACGGTCTATTGCGTTTAGTCCCACCGGGAGTAGTCTCAGCCATGTTTGAACCCTGTCACTGCTGCAATGCTTCTTTTGAATCAAAATGCATGCCCGGTCAAGAGGCGAGCGATCTCTGGATCGGCCACACAAATCAACACACGTGACGACCCCCCCCTACCAAATCGGGAAGCCCTAGTTTCGAGCGAGTTTCAATGCTCTGGTCATTCTACATGCATGTATACAGTGCCATAGATGAATAATTGGCATGGTAGTCTTCTGAGGTGTGTACTAGGAGTTTGTAGCATCATGGAATGGCCAGAATACTAATTAAGGTGTATTGATTTTTGAGGGTGAGATAAGGGAATTAAGCCGAGGCCATCCCCAGGGACTGTTCTCCGCGAGTATGAGTCGAGTCAAAAGCCGGTGGATGTGGAGTGAGGCGACAGTGGTGAAGGAAGCTGAAGGAAGGCGCGGAGCAGGGCTTCCCGATTTGGTAGGGGGGGATCGTCACGTGTGTTGATTTGTGTGGCCGATCCAGAGATCGCTCGCCTCTTGTGCCCGGTTGTTTTTTTCTCTCGACTCGATCTTAACTGTAGCTTCTCATGAGCCTGGTTGCAATTCCTCACCCGGAAATTTTGTTGCTTCGTTTCAACGCGGACCACAACCCCTTCGGTCGTTCCTCCGGCGTGTATCTCGTGTCGTACTACCGTGGCAAGCCTTCCCAAAGAGTTTATTCCACAACCAAGCTGGTAGCTTGAATCTTCTGCTCCTCCGTTTTCTCTATTTGCCTTCCGAACGGACTCTCCATTGCACGGCGAAATACTTGAACAGAGGTGCAATCCTGCCTCTGCCTGTCCGGCAGTCTCGTCATCAGTGTCCAGGACCACCATTATAATCAGAGCGCTTTCTCGGCTTGTGTGTAGATCTCCCGTCGACTCCCAATGCGTCTGAGACGAATAGGATAACCGTGCAGCCTACTTATCAGTTGTTGACCAAGGACAGAATCGTTTGGACGCTGGTGACTAGGTGCGATGATCACCGCTTTCTTTCGACTCTCGATGTCAATGGACCATATTGAATCGAATGGACAAGATTATAGTTCTCGAATAAATGTTTTCATGTCAAGTATCCCACGCCTCTCCATGTTTTGAAGCAAGCACGCTAGCGGTACGAACCAGGATGTGTAGGTTATGGTGCACTTAATGCAAATGCGTATCTAACCCTAGACTCGGTGGCCCCTCAACAACCCCGGTGGATTATGCTCGCTCCCAATCCTCTGTTGTAGATGCTGAGAGTTCGAAGGAAAGATGGACTCAAAGAGAAACTTCACATGTTCTTCATGCATGCCGACGCTACTTGCATTGCTGTGACCCGCCACGACAGCAAATATTTCATGCTTGGGAATCAATGTCAAATATCCGACCAAGATTCGACGTTTAGTTTCCTTGGAGAGTTGAATTACTGAAGTACATGATAACAAGGACCAGAGAACACGGCCACCTTGTCCGCGATAAGGTAGCTTATACGAAGTTGTCACAGACGCAGCTAACAGTTGGATTTGGCCCGGCAGATTTTTTTTGTCCGGTTAGTTTTCGGATGCCAACCCAGATAGTCCCATCCCGTAAGTAGCTTCCACTCTGTGTGTACCAGGTTCAGGTTTTTAGAAGACGTTCGGGGGCCGCTGCCAGCCGACATCATTGCACCTCATTCTACTATTTATAAAATAACGCCTGTCTGTCCGAAGCCTTCAAACTCCGACAGGAGATCACCGAGGGTTGGCGCCGAAGGACGGCATCGACATTGGACAGCCGCGACGACGCGACGAATTCAGTAGCTTCAAGCCTTTCAAAAAGCCGATTTCCGATTTCCAACACTTAAGACGAAGTGCCGGGGCGCGAAGCGCCCCGGCGCGCTCTTGTCAATATTAAAACAATGGGTTGCCAGCGCTCATGTCCGTAAACGGCAGAACAATGGATGGCTCAAAGCGGTATAGTGCCGCAAGTAAACGCGTGGCACGCCATCAGCGCGGTATAAAAGCGGCAGGTTTTGCACCATATTCTCATCCAACGAACTCCCATTCGGTTTGACCAAGCCTCTACCATCCAACCATCCATATACTCCATTTTTTCAACCACCTACCTGCCCTGCACATCGTCATGATCATGGAAACAGTCTGTGTCCGCCGCGACGCGGCCAAAGCACCCAATGAACAGGAGGAGATTGGACCGCCGCCGCTCGCCCCAACCCGTCCCGATTTCCCAGACAAGCCAGCTCGTCATCTCGGCGGCGGCCAATAGAGGCAGAAACACCAAGAGCATATGCGTATTGTTTTGAGATGTTGAGGAGAAAGGTCAGGGTGGAATGGGTGGGGTTGAGCTCTGTGATACATTCTCGCACATTAATGAAGCGCGTCGTCTTTGAACCAGCCAAAAAATAAATTCAACATATAGCGTGTGAATGGAACGGAGATTCAGTGTTCAAGGTGGCTTAACTCGCATTTGCCATGGCGCGCAACGCCTCCTTGTCGCCCGACGCATCCACCAATGCCCGCAATTTCCCGCCCTCGATCTTCAACAACTCTTTCGGGGTGCCGAATTCAACCTTGCATTTGAACGATCAGCGCCAATATCAACGAGAGCTCTGGCATAACTCACAATATTACCGGCGTCTAACACCATCTACGGCTCATCAGTCAATGGTCAGGATAGCATCCAAACATGCTTACTATTTTGTCAGCGTCCATGATGGTCTGCAAGCGGTGCGCTACAGTAATCAAAGACACGTCATGCAACTCTTGCCGAAGAGAGGTCTGAATGATCGAATCCGTTTTGTAGTCGATGGCCGAGGTCGCTAGATCAAAGTTAGCAAGACAAGAGAAAGGCTTCGAGAGCGCAAACGGACCTTCGTCAAGAATCAATATTTTGCTTTTCCGCACGATTGCTCTGTTGAAAAAAACGTCAGCACCACAATCTGTTGTGATGCTCGCCGCCTCACCGCGCAAGCGCAAATATCTGCCTTTGTCCGACGGAGAGGTTGGTTCCTCCGGTAGAGATGGCACTGTCTAAGGTTATCCGACCTTCATCCATCTCCTTCTGCAGCGCAAAAAGCCCGGCGGATCGCAGGGCAGAGTTTAGCTCGGCATCGTCGTATTGACCGAAGGGGTCAAGATTGGTTCTGAGGGTACCGCTGAGGAGCTCAGGCTAAGTTTAACAAAAGTAATCAGCCAGGATAGAGTAGCCGTTGAACGTCGGGGACTGACAACTTGGGGAATGATAGTGATGCTGGAGCGCAAGGCGTCCAGGTTCAACTTCGAAGTCTCGAGGCTATCGAACCTGACTGAGCCCCGGGTCGGAATGCATCTAAGGAGCGAAAGGGTTAAGGAGCTCTGCAAGCCTGTCAGTCATTCCCCTCCGTTCAAATTTGGTCCTACCTTTCCGCTACCAGTACGCCCAACTTCAAGGATGTAAAATGATATATTCGCGGCGAAAAAAAAGAGACAAACCTATGCCAACTCGTTCCCCAGATTTGATAGTGAACGAAATCCCATGCAAAATATCTGGTCCGTCCTCGGAGTATCGGGCAGAAAGATTCTCGACTTGAAGATCACCGCTTGCGGGCCAGTAGGCCGGAGGCTTTCCCGCTCCCGTCGCAGGCTTTTCGTGTTCGATGTTAATGTATCCTTGAATCCGCTCAAGACTATATAAAGTCAGCGTTGCTCGGAGAAATAGGTCATACGTATAACGTTACCTGTTGGCTGTTTAAGGTGAGTGAATGTTGCATATGGTTCAAACTGATTAGTCCGTACCTTGCACCTCAAACGCATATAAAGAGCTTAAGATCCACAGAAGCCAGGTAGTGAACGTCACTGCCATGTTGATCAAAAACCCGGAGTCGCCCGCCGAAGTCGGTCTGATGTAGACTAGGTATGCCGCAAGCGCGGCGGAAAAGAGTGAGCCAAGCATATCGACGCGGATGGAGACCCATCTAATTGTCTAGTTAGCGCGGTAACTGTCACAGGTCTATTCAAGAACCTGGTCAAGTTGTAGAAATTACGGGCTGCTCTCGTGTATCTGTCGATCCTGGCCAGCGACTCTATACTGAATTTAGATTGTGCTCCGTAAGCCCGAATCGATACTAAGAGCCGATAAGTTAACGGTTAACAGGAGGCGGATAGAAAGATACCTAATCCGGCGATAGCTGCACCGAAACTTGGACCGCGGTCAGGGAAAAAACTGAGTGATCGTTAAAAAACATACTTGGCGAGAACTGGAGCGCGTGTGTTTGACATGAGGCGTTTGACTGGGAGCTGACCAGCGATGTATATTTGTCCGATCCAAGCCCCCACAGCGCCGACCACGGCACCAGGGAAAAAGAAAATGGGGGTATAGATGAGAATCGCTACGAACCTCACCTGACATTGAAGGTTAGTTTGTACAAAACAGAAGGTAGGGTATTCTCACCAGCATTGCAACAATCATGGCTGCAAGAGGTCCCATTTCATTGGGGAGGGAGTCATCGACGGCCTGGATATCATTCGTGACACGAGCGATGATACGGGAGGTCGGGGTTATATCCAACCAGCGCAAGGGAGCGCGGAGAACAGAATCTATCAGAGTCTGGTGTATCGTCTTGGACGCCCTTAACTGCCCGAATGCCAGCCAGATGTAGGCGACAAGCAGAATGCAGCAAGAGGCGAATGCGATCGCAACTGCGGGCTATTAGAGATGTTGACGAGGGCTTGAAAAAAAACCAACCGAAGATGGAAAGATTTCTGTTGAAATTTTCAGTGATTGCATTTGCTTAATTGGATATAGACTCACAGAACCACGTCGACATCCTTAGCTGGGCGATCATCGTACTGCGATGCCCACTGGCCCAAAAACCATGTTTTCAATGCGAAAAATATTTCGTCAACAGTAACCGCGCCCAGGAAAAAGGTGAAGAAGAAGACTGGACGGTTGTTTGACATGGCAAGAAAATACATTTTTACTGGGAGAAAATTCAGTTCAAATCGTTATAATAAATAAAGAAAAAGACGGACGGGCAGAAGCACCGACATGCCCCACCTCTATTTCCTCCGCAACAATGAGTTTCCCATCGTCAGGTTTGGCGACCGGGGCCTCGGCTGCCGAGTCAACCTCTTCGTCTGTCTTGTCAAGTATCTGCTGCTCCTTGCGGATTTGGGATGCCAAATTTCCACGTTGGACGACTTCTGAAAGAGTCCCTTTGGCCTGCATTTTTCCATCCGATCCGAATGTAACAACGAAATGAGCGACTGGCGCTGCCAACGCAATATTGTGTGTCTGATTTTAAGGCGTGGTAATGCGAAGGTGATGGATCAGCACAGCCACTTACGACAAGTATGATCGTTCGATCTTCGATCAAATCGCCGCCGAAACATTTGTCGACGATCCATTGGGCCGTGTGAACACTATTATCATGGTTAATATCTGAGAAGTCCAGGCAAAAAGAAAAAGAGGACTTACTCGAGAGCCGCAAGGACATCGTCGAGCAGCAAAATGCTGGCTTTGGAATACTTGGATGCATCGATCAACCGGGTAAATGAGGTTTGACAGCGAAAAAAAACTTACCACGGCTCTGGCGAGCGTGAGACGTGCCTTCTGTCCTCCGGACAGCGTCAGGCCTACACAAGAAAATCATCAGCAGGAAAATCCGAAATCGCAACAATCTCGGTTACTTACCTTTCTCGCCAACCTCAGTCTGATCGCCGGCCTGAAATATGGCGAGATCCGGCTCCAAGGCGCACTGGTACAAAACTTTCTTATATCGCTCCTCGTCGAATGGAGTGTCGAACGTGATGTTGTCTCGGATAGTCTCATTGAGAACCCACGACTCTTGCGCCGCATAGGCGATGCCGCCGTCTCGGGGAAGATTATACCAGGAATCGGGGGAAGACGGGATCCAATGCATCTCGCCTTGGATCTGGCCTCAACGACATGACGGAGTTTGAGAAAAAAAGTCCACATACCCAATAGCGCCATAAGAAGCGAGGTTTTACCTGTTGCCGACGAACGGATGAGCTTGAATTGAGAAGAGACAGGATAGACGGAACCTGATCCCGTCGGTCCGACGACAAGGTTGATTCGGCCGCGTTCAAAGAGCACCTCTCCGTCGATCCTCAAAGTGTATTGGGACCGAGAGCGCGTGAGGGAGCCGTCGGTCTCTTTGGACCACGAGAACGTGGCGTTACGGAATCCGATCTTTTGCGCATCCGCCGAGGCAATAGGAGGGAAAAGGACGGGCACTTCTTTTTTCTCGTCGAATTCGTCCAGGAGTTCGGTCTGTGTTTGTTCAAGTGAGGATAAACACCGCTAGGAATTACGTAGTTGCGTGCCTTTTTCAAAAAATCGTCGAGTCGATCCAAACTGACTTTGCCCGTTACCAGACTATTGATCCACCTAGTGATCTGGAGAGATACATTGGAAACACAGAATGAAATTAACCATAAATCATACCTGGACAATGCAATCTCTGACGATGTCGAAAACGGTTATGGTCGCAAACACTTTGCTCGCATTGAGAGGTTGGCCCATAACCAGGGTCTTGCAAGGCAAGTGAGCCTAAAGATGATTCAAGGAACGATCCACTGACGCTGTAATTCGTTGAGCATGCATATAGGCTAGTGAATGAAGGAATCTCACTAGGTTCCATACGTCACACACATCGTAACCTGTCACTTGGTAATTAGAAATGGAGGGGCTTCGTTTTCAATTTTTTCTTACGACGGGAATGAGGAAACTGTAGTCGATTTAGTAGACAACCATGTTAGAAGAATGAAAGAGTACTTGACGACTGTGGAACAAAGACTAATTATCCGGAGCTTTCTAATCCAAACGATCTCGTCGGTCCTCTGCCTGAGATCAGCAAACGCACGCGAATCGTTGAACGGTCATTTATTTGGTTACCTTGTCGCCAATCCTTTCTTTCATCTTCCCCTCCCATCCGAACAGCTTGATCTTCGCCCTGCTATTAACGAGAAACTAAGATGACCAGGGAGGTCACTTACCATTCGTAGGACGTTTATGGCTGCGAATTTTCCGAAATCATTATACATAATTTTGAATTGATGGGCTACACGTACCCTCGGTGACGCTTTGGACTCTACCATCCGTGTGCTTTAATCGTTCTCGCTGATAAGACTGCACGAGCTTGGCCACTGAGATACTCGCATGAGCTAGAGCAAGGATGACGGAGATGGAGCCTGACTGTAGCCGGGTAACGGGGCAAGTAGACTGAAAACGAACAGCCACCCCCCAAAAAAATAATTAGACATGGCCCCGGGCAGAGATATTAGCTTTGAGCAAACTGACATGATGGATGCGAGCCCAACCCAGGCAGACCATCCTAAAAGAGCGTAAAGGAACCACGTTCCAAACCCCACCTGGCATGGAGCGTAAACAAAAAGCGCTAAAACATCTCTGCTGTTGCCTAATAGAGTTGAAGTCGTTAGAGACGAGCAAAGGGTGTCGAATAGAACGACAGGAACCTATGATGTCTGCAGAACAGAACCAACTGAACTGAGCCCGCATGAAAGGAGTGAAGAGATGTAATCCACGCACCGAGATCCGTCGTTACCAAGTTATTGATCTTTCCAACCATACTTCCTTCCGTTTTTTTACCCTCCTCTTTTGTGGGCTTGGCCGGCTCTTTTCCCGATTTGAAACTCGACGAGCTCGCCTGCACAGTCGAGGCAGTATCATCCTCCGAGGGCGCCGGGGTAGCGGTTCGGTTTCCTGCGCCTGCACTTTCAGTGTCACCGTCGGATCCGGACTCGTCTCGAGAGAAGGAGGGCAGATCTTCGACTGTCGGCGGACCACTACTACCGTCCGACTCCGCCGTTGTCTCTTTCTCCGTAGTGGTTTCTGCCTTCATGCGGACTCGCAGACTAGGAAAGGAAGAAGGTCAGTTCAGGAAAGAAAAACGGAGAGAGAAAGAAGAAAAACCTATGAGCAAAGACGAGCTGGGTGATGATAGCCTCGAATCGAACAAGAGATCGGGTCTGAGACGGCGTATTGATCAATCAATGGAGTGGGTCCGCCTAAAAAACCATACGCACGATGACGAAGATGTAAAACTGGAGACTAAGAGAGCCGATGACCGGAGCGAGGAAGATGGCGACGATCCAAACCCACGGCTGGACGACCGCATCTTGACCGCCTGTTTCGATATACCTGTGCAGGAATACTTGTGGTTAGTAATGATGGTAGCACATCCGACGCGTACTGGAGCAGGCGGTTCATAGCAACTGGACTGCGATGGCGACACATGTATTAGCACCCTCGAGCCAAATGGATTTGAACAAATACCTGGTGTAGTTCGTTAAGGATTTGACCAAAAGAAGGCCCGAGCCTATCATGAAATCTCGACGGAAGACGCGCATCAATCCGAAGAAAATATGACGGCGCGCCTTACGCCCGGAAAAACTGTCCAGATACTGCAGCCGGTATTATTTATCATTAAGGTGTATATTGGGCGAGTTCTTGCCTGGAAGTTCCTGGCCGTGAGATACGCAGAGGAATCGGTGTCGCACAAAGGATACAACTCGTCTTCTTTCAGTTGGGACTCGCGGTACGCCAAGAAAATGATGCGATCTAGGAAAAGAAAGAAAGCAAAAGAGAAAATCGATGCAGTCTGCTCCGGATTCGGAGCCTCCATGGGGTTCTTGCAATTTTTTTTTGTGCATGAGCTTTCCGCATCACAAGACCAGACAGTAAACTCACAAGTGGATCGACAGGGATGTATTGCCGGGGCGTGAAGACGGGAATCACCACTGCGGTGATGGAGAGGAGCGCGATTCTAGCCCACAGCACGCGGCCTTCTTCGAGGTCCTCTGGTGTGCGAGCCAAGGTGGCGAGGGGAAGAACATCTCGGTACGCATACACGCAGAGCGCGCCGAATAACACCACATTAACGTGTCTGATTATTCGGTGACGGGAATTCTTTGGGCTGATGGTGAGAGAGGCCAGAATTGTTGCATACAGCTGTAAAGCAGAGTTGATTCACCCCATACACGCAGAGCGAAAAAGACACAAAACTTACATAAGGCAGAGTCATCAATGTCTCTCGCATCCAATCTTGTCGACTCTTTGCATTGTGGACCGATGAAGCGATGGAGAGGGCTAGTAGACCTAGGCAACCCAACCATCGGGCGACTCTGTAGCGCAGGATAGCCCCTTTGCCTATTGCAGGGGCAGGGATCTTCAAAGTTTGCTCTGAAAGAATCCCGACGCGTACGAGTATTCGTTGGACGGGTTCGAGGGACAGCACAGCGTGAAGGAGAAGAATGAAAGAGGAGATCGCTGCCAAACAGGAAGGAAGGAGAAGTAGGTCGCGACTACTGGTATGGGGTACATAGACGAGGGCCATGATGGCCTGGGGCATGGGTGTGAAGTCCATCGGTCTGCCTCCCAGTCTCGAGAGCTGGCGACTTATTCGCGGCAGGAGCGATCATTGTTCGAAAGATTGGCGCGCGATGACAAGTCTCGAGATCTCACGATACCGATCATGTCCGCTCCTGCCCGCTCCGTACTTCCACGACCAAAGAACGGTTCTGGAGAGTCTGCAAAAACGAAAGCAGAGGATGCGCTGCCGGAACGCGCAAAATCAAACTTGAGCAATTCCGGGTCGTGTAGTACCGCGGCACCGCCTCCCGAAGCTATCGTACATAAGACTCTGGCGCTCTGGCAAACAGTTCTCGACGACAAGCGGCCAAGATTGACCGCGGTCTTTTCTTAGCGTCATGATGCTACCACTCGCGGCACGGCACTTACACCTTCACAAGTATCACACTTACATACCACTTGATGATATTATATTTTCAGGATTCGATGTCGAACTAATCTTTGAGAGGAACTTGACCTCTCTAGTACTCTGGCCCGCGGCCGACACCGGGTGCAAGCTCGGATGAAACCTAGCGAGTCAATTTTGCCTTGACATTCATTGATCCAAGTATCAATCAAACGAACAGGGAATTTTGACGAAGAATTAAAATTAAAGTATAGTATTGAAATAAAACGATTCGTATCTCTAAAGGGGTACGTACACACATGAAATGGATCGAGTCCAGGAAAATCAATGGTTAACATTAAAGCTCATGGTACATCTGCCGCATAGCGTTGAGCTGGGAGTCTACGATAGCATTGGTCAACAATTGGTTGAAATTTGCGAAAAGAAATGCGAACCCATAAGCCGACAGTTCGGTGCGAAAACATTCATTACAGCGAGAACCGTTTCGATTTCGTCCATCAGAGACCGTTCCTCTTCGGGCACGGGCCCATGCAATGACCGGTGTCTCCTGTATTGCACAAGCTCTGCCATGAATACTTGGCAAGTTGCCATGAACAAGGTCTGAGATGGCGAGCATCAGCGCTTGTACACGCCTCCGAGTTACCTGTAAGCTCACCCCCATAATAGGATCAATATACACAAAGTCGTTCACGGGTACCTGGGCGATGTCTGCCACGACTGCGCGAGCTGCGGCCAGCTCGCGCAGGCGCGATGCTTCGATATCGACACCGAAGGGGTTGTGCAGCTGAATCGTCGCCACATGCACAAGGCTGTGGACGACGAACATTTCTCTCGTCGATTCCAAGTGAACCGTGGGAAGAAGCCGTTTGAACCCCTCGATCAGCGTGTCGATCGAGTTGAAGGATACATAAAATTGGTTCAGTTGTTCGTTCGACATATCTGTACGGTGTTAGTAATCGTTAAACCAGCAATCCTGAAAAACCAACTGGGTCTGTACTGCGACGCGAGGCGCGACGCCTGTTCAAAGAGAATCGCAGCCTTCGCGTGCAGAGCGGCCACGGAAGTCCCGGTATCGGGTAAATTCGCTAGAAATGTGGTTACTGTTCCGATGCTGAGATCCGGCAAGCCCTGATTCTAAATATCCGTCAGAATTAGTCGGTTATTGACCGCTGCTGAACATACAAAAGAGGCATTAACATCCACTGGCCAAGGAGTGTCGATCCGCGCGTCCGGGACAGTGTAGGAAATATTAGAGGGCGATCCGTCGGCCGTCGTCCAGCAGTTATTCAAAGTCAACACAGTCCAGAACGCATTGATCCGTTCGTTCTCGTCGATCGCATCTCGGGGCGGGGCCAAAGCACGGAACGCCGGGCCAAGTGGACCGCAGACGGCATGAGGGTCCGCCGATCGAATTCGGTGCAATCCAGAACTGATGACGAGCGAGACTGCCGCGCTCAAGTGGTATTTTCCCTCCAAGAACCGTGTATTGCGTAGGAAGTAATGGGAGAGAAGCACCTCCGCCTGAATACAGTGGATAACTGTGTTTATGGTGTGGGTCCCGGAGAGGGCATCGACGGCCGTGCGAAGCGCGCGTGACAGGTAGCTAGCTTCGTACGCTGCGTACTCGGCCGATCCAGAAAGATGTATCGCCAAGAGATGCACGACATCGAGCAACACGGCGGCAGGGCGCTGGCCACTGCGTCCGAGTGCCGCTTCCCTGAAATTTTGAACGTTCAAGAAGAAACCGAACTGCGAGCTGTGAAGCAGGAAGTTTTTAATTCTGCGGAAGGGGTGGAATTCAGCGTGTTTGAAAGTGATGGAGGAAACTTATTTACAGGTTCTCCGATTCAACGAGGGAGATTCCCTAGAGTTTGGGTTCAAGATGGCAAATTATTAAGAGGGAGTACACACGTACCTCCGACGGTGTTTGTATGCTCAACGTACTCGAGGGACTGGATGGTAATTCCGAATCTGAGGATATTTGAGCCAAAAGAATACACACCAATATTCGGAATCAGAACGAACGAGGCGACGGAAGATGCACCGATGAGCCACCGCGAGAAACCGGCAGAGAGGCTGAGCGGCGTTCGCCGGGATAAGGATTATGAAGAGTGAGCGTCGACCTAAACTCTTTCGGCTTCTCCAGCTCCTCAATACGTGCTTCGAGAATCGCGATTTGTTCTACAGTGAGTCAATATTCATGAACATTGCTTCGAAAACAGCGTAAAAAAACCTTCTAATATCTGTGTTCGGGTCGGCCCATCGTCTGGATATTCACAGTCCTGGAAACTGGAAGAGCGTAAACATTGACCGCACTTGGGGCGCTCGCCATCGCATTTCTACGATCCAAAAAATGTGAGCTATGCGAGACATTAGCGCATGTTCCTCCTACGATTTTACGCCTTCTGGAAATTCAAGTTTAGACTCTGAGGTGGAAGGAATGGAACCGATACGAACCTGCAATTTGTGCAAGCCTTTGCCTTTAGAGTGGGGATTTCAAATGAGGCTGAACTCGAGCTTTCTTGAGCCATGTCTAAAAGTGGTCGATGAGAGATATTCCAGCAGTATTTCAACTGCGCTTATATATACGCATTCCAATATGGACGGGTTGCCGGTGTTATTCAGAGAAGGCTGTACGCTCGGCACTCTTGAACACTGAGAGGGCGCCATCCAGAACCCCACAGTGCGGTAAAGAACGGACAGAACACGGAAACGAGCCGAAATCTGAGAGGCCTTCGCCAGTGCAGCATGGTGCTCGTCTAAATCGTCGATACATGTCCGTCGTGGGAAAGCGCGCAACGGTAAATCGGGCACAGTGGAAAGAACGCAAAGTAATTTTTTGGCGGAAATCAAAAATTACCAAGCTGCGTCGTTGGATAAGGCGTTTCACGACGCTGACAGAAAGCAAGTCCGAGTCAATTAGAGATCAAGGCTGCCTGTGGTGGTATTAGAAACCGCAAGAAGGTCGACATTTGTCGGTGAGTAAGCTGAACAATGACGTCAGCGGGGGTCGACATTCCGGCGCTGAGGCGGCGACGCCTTACAAGTCGGGCGTTTATCCGCAGGCCTATTCAGATATGAGCCGCCGTGGCCCCCGCCATCGGAACGTGGAGATAGAGTTCGAGATTGACACCACTCAACCGTGATAACGAATAAATGGGCTATGTTCAAGAGCGGCAGCAGACAAATCCCGATGACTCGGGGGGTCGGTGAACACCCGGCGAGGGGGGTTTGAGGGATCTACGATGCCAATCATGGGGTGGCGGCGAGGCTCGCGGCCATTTCAAACAGCGAAAAGAAAGTTCAAGCAGGCAAGCTGGGAGGAAGAGCAAATGCCGCACGTGCCGAGTGATCGTCATCTTTGTCCCGCCGCCGTGCGCGGCGCGTCCGTGTTCATCTCGGGGACGGTAAATCGGTTAGTCGGAGACGACCAACGCAAGTGGACTTCAAGTACTGTCTGACTCATACAGGTTCCGTCGACTCGTACTACTCTGCGCGTCGACAGGCCGGACAGCAAGCATCAACTTTACCGCCCTTGCTGTAAACGAACCCGGGCTTCGACGGAGTTGGCATCACGGGCCCGAAAATCAACGAAATACAAGTCAGACTCGAGAGTCAAGCAAGGCAAAAGCATATCCTCCGCAGTAATCTCTAGACAATTGACAAGCTCGCCCATTACATGTCCTCGGGGTTTTTTCCCGTCCGGCTTCAAACTCTAGATCTCCTACCCTGATACTGCGCCGATTTTCCGCCTCATGTGCTCCTCCCCCGGAAGCAAGACGCCTCGGTGATCATCTCCGTGACCACCGATGGGGGCCCATTGTTTTCTGAGCCGCAGTGTCAATGACAAATTTAGCAACACCTTCACAAGTTGGTCTACGAGAACTTCGTATCGCAAGGCTCCACCACGCAAAAAAAGCCTCCCCCTAACTCAACGCAGATCCGTTCTACTCTGACCTCTGCCTCAACATCTCGAGATCTCGAGAATAGATACACTTGTATTCTTGGTCTTTCTGGTTCTATTGGCACGCAAGTACAACCCCACCCCATTCACCTAGACCTGTCACCTCAGCATCTCGAAAACAAGGCACATATGCTCTTGGTGTTCCCCTCCGACTTCAATCCAACTCAAGATCTCCTACCCTGACACTGCACCGCCGATTTCCCGCCTCATGTGCTCCTCTCCCAGAAGCAAGAAAAGAATTACGCTCTCGGTGATCATCTCCGGTGTCGATGATGGATTTAGCAACGGCTTTATTGGTCTACGAGAAGCTTTATATCGCAGGGCACCTCCACCAAAAATACCCGCCTCCTAACTCAACGCAGATCCGTTCTACTCTCTCCTTTCGGGCCGCCTCAATGTCTCGAGAATAATACACTTGTGTTCTTCGTCTTTCTATTTCTATTAGCACCCGCGTACAACCCCACCCGATGCCACCGACCTGTAACAATGCACATATGCTCCTGGTGTTTCTGCCTCTATTGGCACCCGGCGAAATGACGGGCCGGCTTGTCTGGGAAGTCGGGGCGGGTGGGCGCGAGCGGCGGCGGGCCAATTTCTTCTTGATCAGTCGGCGCGTTGGCGCCGTCGCGGTGCACGCGGATGGTTTCCATGATCATGATGGTGTGCAGGTGGTTGAGAAATGGAGTGGATGATAGAGGTGAGTGGGAGTTCGTTCGATGAGAATATGGTGCAAAACCTGCGGCTTTTATACCGCGCTGGTGGCGTGCCACGCGTTTTGCTTGCGCTTTGAGTCATCTATTGTTCTGCCGTTTGGGGACATGGGCGGTGGCACCATTGTTCTATATTGATGATGCGCAATGATGGCGGCTGGCGGCGGCCCTCGAACGCTGCTGAAAGCCTGATCCTGGTATACAGCTACTCATTGTGCAATGAGACTGCCTGGGTTGACATCTGAGAATTAACCCGATTTTTAAAACAAGAAAGAGACAGCCGGTCCAAACACATGGAAACCTCATAATTGTGGACAAGGCTGGAGGAAGTCTACCTTTTTCAGGTGGAATATTTGATCTTGGTTAACGAGCTGTGAGGAATGTGGCGTCAGTAGCGAATACATGTCGATTTTCTCGCTGGGTCGATTCAAAACAGGAAGGGATTTTATATTGACCACGGGAGAGGCTCTTTTCGACCTGTCCTTTCATATTAGCTTGAAATGCCGTGCTGCGAAATGAACAGATGGGCGTCGCTGTAACGCAGGAAACTATTGTTTTAAATTAAGGTGGACGTACTTACATGTCTGTCCCGGGCCTCTGCGCTCTCCATAAACGGCATGGGTTTCCTCCGCTCGATGAAGCTACACTACACCAGTACACCTGGGAGCGCAACCATAGAACCCATTCGATCGAAACGCCCGAAGACACAGGCCACTGAACCTGGATTATGTCCGTTGCACGTGCCGCCAGATATATTGATGGCATGTGTTTTCGAACCTGGTCCGTGCGTGGTCCGTGCGCCTCCCATCGCGCCCAACGTGACCACTTTTTAACGCGACTACACTGCCACAGCGCAAACATATAAAAAGAGATCAGCCGTCAGCCACTTTCCTTCATCCCACCAGTCACTTGGTGCGCCCGAGGTACGATTCCCATTCCCTCTCCCGTCGTCCCTTTCGTGCTCACTCCCTTCTACAGTGCATCAGCCCAGGATGTGTTGTGATGGCCGTTCCGCCTCGTCCGACCGCACCATGATGTATTCCGCGGGCCTTCGGATGAGTCCCGGGGATCCACTGGATGCACCGTCGATGGTGCAATGGGTAAGGAGCTGGAGCCATGTGAGTGCCCACCTCGAAGGCAGACCTTTTGGTCCAGCGGCTCCTCATCCCTCCGGTAGGGCGATGTGGCGATCCCTTACGGTGAGCATCCCATTCCCTCTGATTTCCCAGTCCATTGACTCGCTCTTGCAGACCAGCAGCCCGCCGCGTCAATACGCCGCCGGTTCTCCAAGACCTCAAGACTTTCCGCGCTCCTTTTGGATTCACTGGCGAGTATCCTCTTCACTCTCTTCCCGCTGCTCGCTCACTTCTCGTTCAGACATCTCGCCTTACAGTATCTCGCCAACCTCAAGACCTCAAGACTTTTGGATCTCTCGACGCTCGGACGGCCCCCCTCTTTGGATTCCTCGACGCGCGGACGGCCCTTTCCTCAAGACTCGACGCTCGGACGGTCTCTTCTCGCAAAGCTCTCAGCTGCTCGGTTTAGTGTCTCGACTGCTTTAGTGCGTCTTGACCTTGTTCTCCTCTTGATATTTGCTCACTCCCCGCTCAGACTCTCCATCGACAGCATCTTGCCGCGCCGTCTTTGCGCCTCGACACCTCGTTGTTCCCGTCGCCTCGCTTAAGCT
>JARKIA010000041.1:600000-924149 GCA_029289565.1 Mycena galericulata | reverse complement strand
ATGCTAGTTTGCAACGCTTCAAAGGCTTAATGCTCAGTTCCGGGATTAAACTAGCATCCTCTAGTCTTACTTCTTGTATACAGCTATCCACGTGTACTAGTGTAAAATCGATGAATTCAGGTGTGTAATGATACACGCCTTATCACCAGTGCAGAGGAGTGTCATCGGTGAATCTTTTCTCCCTTGTTCCAATTCAACACCAATCTTGTCTGCTAACAGGAGGAATGCCCGAGTTTGCTCGTCGTTAAGGGAGTGTTTAATGATCAAGGAGAAACATAATTGCTGATAGGGGCGTAAAGATGACCATGTTGAGCTCCTGCTTGACTTGAGGGAATATCTTTCATATAATTCTTGAGCTCTTTTGGCCTCCTCTTCCAACGTTGTACAGATGGCATGTGCAATTCTTTCAGATGGTCGACGAAGATTCTCGGAATTCTTGTGATTTTCTTCGACAGTCTTGAGACGACGCTTTATGAGCGAGTTTTTCTCGTCAAGAAGATTCTTGCTTGCAATGTTTGCATTGATGATATCGTCCTCATCACCAATTCGAACTCTCTGTCCAAAACGGGCTTGTATCTCCTGGCTCGGTGATTTTTGACAAGTAAAACCCTCCATCTTCTGCCTCTGAAATTATAATTTTCGCATCTCGTGAGGCTCTTGTGTCTCTGGCAACATTGTATTCATCAATATCCACAGCAGCCTGCATTGCATTTTCCCAAACAGGGTCGTAATCGTCATCTCCCTCTTCGTCATCCAAACGCATTCCAGAGTCTCGTGCCTTTCTCATGAGCTCTCCTAGTCGCTTCTTGCGTTTAGCAGCAAAGTCAAATTTTGCGTCCCGCGTTTGGTACAAAAGTTGCATGTTGAGTGTAATCCGAACATGTTCGGGAGACATGATCATTTTGAACTTGTGAAATGCTTCTTCCCAGGACATATCGGGAGATTTGAGAGGAGATGATTTGGTGTTTGACCACGGTTTGAACAAGGTAAGAATGACAACGGCATACTTCAAATTGTCATTTTCGGAGTCATTCCTAGGCACACGATATCCCTTTAACACCGGAATCACGGGTTCATCGAGTTTCTTCAAGCAATGCGTAGTATGCTGAGGATGTCCGGGCTTGAATTTGAGATAGGTCATTCGTTGGGTCCGCGATTTCGGCTTTCTCTCCTTGACATAACTTCTGAACATATCCCAGGCGCAAATTGACTCCAATTCCGAAGGCCGGTAATAGATATCATCAAACAACCTTGAGTATTTTTTCTCTCGCTCGTCCCCATCCCGGAAGTCTGGCTCTCGGTCCAAATTGTCAGCTGAGAGGAAAATCAAGGAATCATCTTCGTCCTCGGGAATGATCATTTGTTGGGCCAGCTCAGACTCTGTGGTATCACGATCTTCGTTAGACACATCAAAATTCGCATCTGAAGTTTCCCGTTGCAGATCAAGTGAAAAAATTGCGGGCAATGTCTCTCAACATAGAAGACCACCAGTAAACTTGGTAATCATCTGATGTATAATGATTCTTCCGACCAAGTAAAAAACTTGCAACTTGTTGACCGGTGAGTTCGCGTTTCCCAACCAACGTATTTGTTGCTTTCACCATCATTAAGCGGCTCATTTCGGAACTGTCAACATTCCCATCGATATCCATTGGTGGATTTTCTTGCAAGCCTTTGATTGAAGCACAGAGAGCCGAGAAGACTATGGAAGTATCCAGCTGCAACTTTATGGTGTAATTTGCCATGTACTCGACCATAGCCATTGCAACGGGCCCGGAGGCAGTTTGTTTGAGGTCAGTGTTGCATCCAAGGCAAAGTGTAGCTGTCGGATTATGCCCGTTCAAATGGCCGTTCTCACATCTAATGACAAGATCACCATCTTCGTCGAAATGTGTCTCAGGAACGAGAGGCCTGGGAAGTTGGAAACGGCAGTCATTATCCGGGTCCAAGAGTGCGTGAATTCGACGAGGGATGTGTTTGAAGCAAGTTGCATTGTGCTCATGAACCAAGCCGGTGGTCTCACACAGATTCCGGTGCTGCTGAGCCCGTTTGAGATCATAGTCTGGAGAATCAGGATTCAACGGGCGGCTCAAAACTGGTAGCTGTTTGGGAGTACCTTCGATGGGAACGTAAGGAACTGTGTCTTTTGGAAAGCTCTGACAAATTAAGTCGTCGTACCATGCAGCCAATTTCTGCTTAAATTCGGGATCAGAATTCATTCTTTCTTTCATATCCAGGGGTGAAGCCGGTGCTCCCTTAGTCCAGATGAGAAGATGTCCGTGAAGAGATCCTCTGACTTGAGCTTCAACTGCAGCATACCATCCTTTAACTTCACCAAGGATCCCGATCTTCGAGGCTCTCTTTGTACCGAGGATTATCTCAAAGAATTTAGAAATCATCAAGTGAAAAAACTGAGCTCCAGCAACCGGGTTTTCGGCCAAGGTTTTTGCCCGAGTACTTGGTTCCTTTGCAACATCGTCCAAGGAATCGAATATCTTGTCCAGATCAATTTGCCTTCCGGCTAGAACTTGGGCAATGGGATTATGGGAATCTGCAAAATTGACCGTGGCAAAGAAATGGGGCAATCCATCGCACGCGATTTTGCCATGACACTCTTGCTTCATATTGGCGACGTCTCCAACTGAGCCTGGAATATGATCAGAGACATAATTGAGGTACTTCATCATATCTGCTGCGGCTTTCTCGCCTTCGGTTTCTGGTTTTGCAAATGAATTTTTCTCCAGCTTGGCTTGGTAGGAATCCATCGATTCGGTCGAGTTTCTGCATCAGCCCATGTATCCTCGGAAACCAAGACCGGTTGACTGCAAGACGGGATTTGAAAGAAGACTGGCGCCGTTGTATGATGTTACTCATAACAAAAATGAAAGATTTATGGACTTGGAAACGATTATCGGCAATGCTCAGCAAGTGTTGAACATGAGGCCGTGTGTCAAGCTCGTGAAATCCGATGTCTGTGCTCAACCTGACATTATTGTTGTCAACCATTCCGACCCCATAAGGGAAAAGAGTTGGAAACAACCATCCGAATACTCGAGGATTTTTAGAAGTTGACAAAGGCGTGCTTCCAGATGGAAATTTGACAAATCCCGATTCTTGCTTCTTCAACTTTCGCAGTGCTTCCAGTTTACGTTGCTTGTACGTTGACCGTAGATTGTCTACATCCACAAGCGTCGTAGCAGTGAGCTCGAATGTATTGGACCCTTCGAATAACTCAGAATTGCTTGATCAGAATACGACGTATATGAGGATCCTTGTTTATTTCCAGAATTTGTTCGGAGAAGAAATCAGTTGTTGCGAGTGGACAATCATGCTCCGGATACTCCTCTAGATTCTGAACCACTGAGTCCTTGTTGAGGTCAGAGTACAGTGGATTATTCTCGATGAGCCAAAATAGAGCTCTCCGAATGCATTCCCGACGAACCAGGAGTGGGACTTCCTTAGCATATCCTGGGTAACTTCAGTGTCTGGAGAACCGACAAGAATAACACATATCTCATCTCTGATTGTAAACAACGGAGGGGGCATAGCAGACATAAATGAATTGGAGTCCTGAGGTAAAATACAGACATTTCCGCGAGCAGCCATCTGGCCAGAAGGGCCGAGCGATAGTTTGTACATGCATCTTGTTGCTCGGGCACGCGCAATGCACTGTTCTTCCAGGAATGTCAAACAAGCAAGTACTTCCGGAACATCGCCAATCCAAAGTCCGTTGGCATAACTGCGAACCGGAATTGAGCGAAAGGAATTCCTGACTACAGATGAAAGACACAGATGGCAAAGAACATACATATTATCAAGGATAGATGCTGGCCGGAAACACTGGATTTGCGGTTGGCGACAAACATCGCGCAGTATTTGCACAGCTTTTTGAAGAAGAGAGATATCTAAGGAGTCGACCGATTTCATGTTAACTTCATTCGCAGCCTCTAGTTTACCGCAGAATGAGCATTCATACCGTTTCAATGAATCGTTGTTGGTCGACTCACGCCATTCACGAACAATTTGGTCTTTCTCGCTCTGAGACAGCATAATTGGGAAAATAACACCAGCTGTAGACGTCTCGAAGGATAAGCGCGGAATCTTGTCAGCAGTTTTCAGTGCGGAGGTCGCTTTCCTTTTCTTAGACTTGGCCCGAATATTGAGAATCATTGTACACTCTCTAACTTCAGCAAGCGAAAGAGACATCGGACTGAACCCAGCTGCCGTAGCTTCAGACATGAGTATAAGGCATGATTCTGTACATTTATGGGCGACGAATTCTGCGCGCAGAGCATCAGCATTTTTCTTCTGTCCACTTGAGTCTCTGGCAAACATATGCTGATGACGGGCAGTCATGTCTCTCAGAAACACAATGCTAACACGCGCAACAACAAAGAAGCGTACAACATCAATTTTTTCGTTCACAGTAAGCCGGGCAAAAGGGACATGGTCTGGTGATGGCACAGAAAATGGATCATTTCGAAATAAATTATTCATTGGCAATGGATTCACAATAACATTATCATCGGAGTTTAGGACAGGAGGGTCTGCCACACCTCGCGTACCGGGTGTACACGAGGGGGTCAATACTACATCAGGTCGACGCCAGGACACTGATGAGGAGGACGACAGGTCCACACTGATGTCGCCTCGGAACACCGGTGTAATAGACGCTCCTGGGAAAACAGGGATGAATGCATGCCAATGGCAATACACAAGTTATGACGCACCTATGGTTAACGACGCATTTGATTCTGCACCAACCATGTGTCGAAGCTCGAGTGGGCCAGAGCTCAGGTGCAAGACGAGTTCAGAGGCAGAGTTACAGACAAACTGGAGCCAATCCAAGCCAAGGACAAGATCAGAAGGGGAGGAAGCTGCCACGGGAATGTCGTTCAGGCACATAGAGAAGAGACCGGCGTTGCACGGAAGCGACAGGAGACCAGCAGCCCGGGAGTTCCGGGTGCGGAGCCCAGAGGTCATTACCCATTCTAGAGAAAGCGAAGAGCTGGCAGCATTGCCGTCGAAGACGGCACAGACAGGAAGATTGCAAAAGGTAGCAGGCGAGGACATGGAGGGCGGGAAGAAGGGTCGTTGTCACGTCGACGTGGCAATTCGTGATGGAGACAGTTGATCTCGGATACGGAAAACTCCGAGGCCGACACAGTCGGACGAACACAAATTAAAAATGACACATCAAATGAAACCGAAATTTAGATGTTGAGAACTTCAGTGAACTTGGACACCCAGGGAATAGAATTGGAAATATCGGTAGGTTGAACCAATTCCTGACATTTAACAACGAGGAGTCTACTTTATGAGCCCATTTTTATATCCCTCTTTTTGTGGCATGACCAAATTGATATGACGAGATTTGTTTGTCCTTGTAGCAAAAATTGGGCGAAATCCAAGTTCCCCATGGTAGCCAAACCTAAAGGTTCAGCCATTAGAGGGCAGTCAGAGTAGCCAATTATGTGGTGATTCTGGTCCCGATTCTGGAGTTGATTCACAAAAATGATTTTCGCCAGAATCATGGGGAGATTGACTCAACTTTGACTGCACCGATTCGATTTTCAATTCTGTACCCGATTCTGGCGCAATTCTGAACTTAAAACCTGTGCAGTAATGGAGAAATTCCTGAATTAAGACACATATAAATTGTTGCTCACATTCCAAGGCAGCCTACAATATGGACCAGAATCTTTCAGACAAAAAACGTAGGGACTGAACACCAACTGGGGGAGAACTGCAATTGAAGAGGGGAGAAGACTTTGACAGTCAGTGATTTTGTGATAAAATAAGGCCACCTATCCTTTGAACTCTCAAGTCTTCAGAGGCTCCCAGTGACATATGGTTGCCTCAAGGGATTTGTTACAAGGAAGATTTCAATGAAGTTGACTTCGAGCACCGCTCCTAAATATCTTGAATTTACAGCTTTCTTTCGGGAGAGAAGGGATGGGGTCCCTGGTAGCATCCCTCCTGCTGCTGAACTGTCTATCCTGGATTGAGTATCAATATACAAGTAGCAGATACTACTTGAGAGGAATAGAACAGAGGTTTTAAACAAAAAATGGGTCTCGAACAAAAATTAAACCAGAATTACTTGGATTTTCCCAAATCGAGTCATTGACGGTTGGACCGCCAAATATTGAATTTTGTCCTTGTAGACCCCGGGCCATGAGTGTAGAAAAAATGCTATTCCCCCCAGCATGGGTGGATCAACATTCGTGCCCCACCCAAGATTCACTGGTGAAAAACACTTGAGGGCACAATTCGCACGAATGGCCACACTCTTCATGCGTGCCCACTGGGGTTTTGTCCAATAATGACTGCCATAAGCACCAGCAGATCTCACAGCTCCCAGATACTGTACTATTTCAACCCAGTGTTCACCGGGTGGTGACCTGTGACCTCAAGTGTTCACTTTTGAAGTGTTCAAATTGCCATTTTGGGCGATTTCTCGGCATTTTCCGGGGCCCAATTGGCCTATTTGCACGAAAACCTCAATCCAAAAGGCCGAAAAGCTGTGACATTTTGCCAAGTGTTTCAAATCAGCGGCCAATGTGACTAGTGACTGAACACCTGTTGAAATAGTACAGTACTATACCACTATAAATTAAATTCACAAATTAGCTTAGTTATTACCGGCCTGCAGTTTTGAGGGACCAAAGTAAAGGTAGAGCTAAGTACTCTATGAACAGAGGGCGTGCTCTGACATCCTACGCACTAGCAGCAACTTCTCGAGGGCGCGAACGCGAACAGTCACAGACGTGACATCCTATCAAAACCGCAGCGACTCATTTATTTCCAATACCATGTTATGGCATAAAATAGTTATCCCACTGTCTTGTGGCTACCAACATGAAACTAGCAAAAATTTGGTGTTGAATTGTCAAATAGGGTCAGTCATGTTTGCTCAAATATTACAGGGGAACATGAAATAATTCCTAAAGGTTCAGCACCCCGCCTCGAAGAGGCCTAATCCCATGTCATTACTGTAGTATTACATTTATGTTCAATTCGACAGGCCTTGTGACGTGTGACTGGTTGAACCAATTCGACAACAGGCAAAATTTTACGGTCCGGCGAACATTTCGACATTCAACACTCAACATTTCGAAAGTTTTGCCTTTTTTTTGCATCGCTGAGGAAGTCACGGTTTTTGTATTCGACAAAACTGCTCGATGACGCGTGACGACGACCAAAATTCGTGCTCCCTGTGGCGCGTGACTGTCGAATTGAATGTAATACTACAGTAGACAGGTTGCGCACAGACAGGTTCACTCATAGGTAGGTAGGTAGGATTACAGCATCTCAAAAGGAGTCAATGTGCGATTCAGTCCAATCACAGATTCCAACAAAATACACCTTCGACCCTAGCCCCTACATGTATTCCTCGTCTTCAGTCAGTTCGTCGTCGGACAGATTCTCCGGGCCAAATACGGCTGTGTGCAGTGGGCTCCATACACAGCTGAATAAACCAATGTCAGTGCGGTTCAAGACCGTAATTAAATACTACTGAGAAATGTTCTCTTCCTCTGCGCTTCGGTGGGGGTCCTTTATTGGAAAACCGAGTTGCTGATTTTTTTGAGGCGTGGCGCTTCTTTCACTTTTGATCCACCGTCCTGCCGCGAAGAGGCCACTGCCCTACGATTTCCTGCGTGGTCGATACCTGCACTATGCCTGTGAACAAGCATATAAGCTCTCATTTTTTCCTCCCCTTACTCCGGTACGCTACCTGTACGTTCGATCAGGATCATTCTTTGGCCGGAAGTGATGGCCATACTGCTTGGTTGTAGCATGTTATCAGGATCACTGCATCCCGGGACGAGGGTAAAACTGGAAAGTGCTCGAACTGTGGTATTTCGGTGAAAAAGCCCAGTATAATGAGGCAATGAACCCACCTTCCCGTTTGAACTGAAGGTAAATCCATCCACTGAACCATCTTTCATTCCTATGAAAACAGTAACGCTCATCACTGGGACATTCATCCCAGGACAGGGCGGAAACTCCTTCATGGACGCGAATGAATGGATGTGACGGCCGATATGCAACGCGAAGACATTGATGTCGCCATTACGCGCACCACAGGCCAAGAAATGACGATCCCTGCTAAAAGTCATCACATCGGGGGATAAAATGGAGGAGTGGAAGACAAATGATGACCGTTGAAGGGGTTTGCATTTTTTCTATGAAGGGAACCGTCTCATCCCCCGGTTATATGATACAGTATTTGTGGATTGTGGCTGTCTTGGGGTGGTTGATTTGTGGACAGCATTGTGGATCGTGGGTGTCTTCCATATTTCACAACATATGACATTTGTGGACTTCCTGGAATAGACAGGTTCCTGAATACCCTCGGCCATCAGAAGTGTCCAATATCTATCGAAATAAAAACACTAGGTTACTTTCGAAACGTTAAAGGAGACATCGGAAATTGTCTTCGTGAGATGCCGAAACATGCCAAGGAAGTTTGCTGAAATGAGCCGCCATCAAATTGCCTTACTTGGACAACTATCTAACTGCTGTTGACACGTGTCTCCTCGGTCGTAGCGTGCTCTGGGCGCCAATGGGAGTCCAAACAGGCCGTGCCGAGCCCCGGGCCAATTTATTTCAAGGCATTCGGGCTCGAAATGACCCCAAACCGCCGCATGCAGAACATAATAGCGCCACTGTATTTGCCTCGGTCACGTCACTGGATAAGTAAAGAAAGGGAAAGCAAAGACCAGAAAATTGAACTTTCGAGGTCCCGGCCCCTTGCATAAGTACCACCGTGGAATCTACGCTGTATTGGATTTTCGAGTCTGACGAGTCTTGGTGGCGCTCTCGACGGCCGCGAATCCCGGTTCGATTCTTATCAGCTGGGAACTGATGATAGCCAGAATGAGTAGTTGTACGGGTCGCAACAACTAGCCGAATGTCCGAAATTTCCGTGCGTGACTGAACCAAGTTTCGGTAACATCCCAGCAACTCTAATTCAGTCAAATTTGTGGTCAGGAACTTTATCTCCCTTCACCGCGGAGAATTGGAGAATATTTGCAGACTTCTGGGATACTTGGTCCCTTTGGACCCCTGTCAGAAGGGATAATAATTCCGCCACGCCCATGCCTGCTGGTGCCGCGCCAATGCGAGTCAATTAGGGCTTCGTGTCGAGTCCCATGCGACGGGTAGCCGTCCCGTTCCGTGGGAGATTTTTTGAATAGGGACGGCGACTGGAAGATATTCACCGTTGATGAACATCATTCGCTCCGGAGCCCTGTTTACATTCGCTGGGAGCTCAGGACATAACAGCTGTTTGCAGAACTTAGGGCGCGGCGTTTTTTTTTTTTTATTGGGTAAATTTTCACGAGAACAGAGATTGCGGGATCAATCCTCAACCGTTTGCCCTGGAAATAAGATCATTCGATTCGCACGGAAAGGGCGGAGGGCCCCGTCTCCTAGGTTTTTTTATGGGCACCGAAAATTTCCTTTTTGGGATAGATTCCCGCGTTTTTTCAGTGGTTGAGCGGAGAACATGTCCCATGGGACCTATTTTGCTCCGATTAACCTATATTTTTGTTATGGTGGACTTGAACATATTTCGGAGGGCCTGAAATACCGGGATAGTGAATGTGAATGCTGGTTCAAATCCACCATACACTTTGAGATCGGCAATATGAAAGGAATTTATCTGTGAACTGTATATTTGAAGTATTGATCCCATTCAAAATACCGGTATTTGAGGCCCTCCGGAATATGTTCAAGTCCACCATAATAAAAATATAGGTCAATCGGAGCAAAATAGGTCCCATGGGACGTGTTCTCCGCTCAACCACTGAAAAACGCGGGAATCTATCCCAAAAAGGAAATTTTCGGTGCTTATAAAAAAACCTAGGGGACGGGGCCCTCCGCCCTTTCCGTGCGAATCGAATGATCCTATTTCCAGGGCAAACGGTTGAGGATTGATCCCGAAATCGCTGTTCTCGTGAAAATTTACCCAAAAAAAAAAAAAAACACGCCGCGCCCTAAGTTCTGCAAACAGCTGTAATTTGATGGAAAATTTCACTTTCTCGGGGGCCGAAGCGAATCGGACTCCCGGGCCGAGCCTCCGTCGCCGAAATATAAGAATGCTGTCGGAGCCCAACCACAGAGATTTCGTCTATTTCCGACGCACCCGACTAGAAGACAGTGTTCTAAGCTGTTTTCCGTCATCTGGATTGCCTGCACAAAAATTTCTTCTCCGTTGTTTGTACCCAACGATACATGCAAAGATCTAAAACGACCAGTCAATTCGATTTTTTGCCGAGCCGTACACCGCCTCCACAGGGAGCGAGCGGTGGGTAAAAACAGATTCTCCGGGATAAAGACATTAGGGGCCCTGTAAATAATTCGTGTTTGCAAACCGGTTTGTAAACCGCTGTTTATAAACCGGTTTTTAAAGGGTCGAGGCCAAATGGCTGGTTTTTAATTATATAATCAGAGACCAGTCCGCCGGCAATCAAGCGCCGGAGCCAAAAAAATTACCTCGTTCTGAGTCTCTCACAGCTTCCCTTGGCTCCGGGGTCACTTCCTACGACTAGGAGCTCAAGCATTTATTCCACTTGCTGTCAGTTTTGAACCTCTGCCGTGACAGAATTGATATAACACTTCCATTTTTCAAGGATTTGTTGCCAGATAAACCTGTTAAGGGAGCCTGTACCATCCGGAGTCTTTCAGGGAGTTGGTACAGAGGTGCAGAAGATTCGGAAAGCCGCAGGGAGCATGATTTGGATGTGGAAGCCGATAAATTACAATTTTAGGCACCCGTTTATAAACCGGTTTATAAACGCCCTGTTTACAAACCAGTATTTAAAACGCGTTTTTAATTCCCCAGGAATTACTTACAGGGCCCTAAAAGACATAGTTAACTCCGTCTTCGGGCTGGTTTAAGAACCCAAAAGAGTTGTTGGCCGACACATCGTAGTAGGAGGTGAATTCTGTTGAGGTACTTTCTTCCATTAATGTGGCCGGGGATGTGTCTGGTCAGTTACCGCAGCATGCTTGCTTGTTGGAACTGGCTGCATATGAATAAGTCTAAGTATTCACATCGTATCTAGCTTTTCAGTAACGCATCGGCTTACTCCGTAAGTTAGCCTGCAAATTGGTGATTTTCCCCAACTTTGCCTCATTGAAGACTCGCTCTCAGTGAAAAGGCTGTACGGTGACAAAGATCATAGCTGGTTATATAGGGATTTGACCGTCTAGTTGGTAAGACCTCTCTTCAACATTTTACTTCCGGCTAAATCCGCCCCATAATAATCCGCCCCTTTAGATATTACTGCTGCGCTGCCAAACATGCCAGTCCTGCACATCGATGTAAGCAGAACACTGTCCACATCCTAACTCATGTAATGATGATCATTTTGATAGCTGTTCGTCAGGAACATGCACTCAGTACAGTACCTTCCTCCTAATGAACCCTGTAGCTGCAACTGCTACTGCTGCTCATCTAGCAACGATCTCTACTGCACTTTATCCCGCCCAATTTGCTACGATGTCGAACTTCAACTTCGCTATTCATCTCGGGACAGTCGCATAACGTCACCTACGATCAAGACTTTACGACAGACGTTACCAAGGCGGTCAACTTTTTTCGGCCAACACAGTAATAGTACCTCGTTTTGTTATTATAACCCGAAGGACGAGACTCAGGTTTCTTTTTCAATTATAACTAACCACTGGGCCCATTCCGATATATTGCAGGTCCTCTTCGACGTCGACTTCACAACATGGAAATGGGCCATAGCCTCCGTCTTTGGGGCTTCATTCGGGATCCCCTGAGTGTTGGCTTGATGGCTGGTATCATTTCATGATGGTGATTCTCAATGACACACATGTGTGCCAATAGCAGAAACAATGGCCAGTACAGCTCCGGACAAACAAAGTCAACAAATTTGAAGATTGAATTTTGGGGATAGACACGGGAACCTGGGGTAGTTTTAAAATGGTCTGGATGACATATTTAGGTCCCAATCAACAATGTTCCATAAGCAACACGGCAAAATAATTATGTGCCTGGATTGCTCGGTTTCACAGCTTTGGAGGCTTTCGTGGAAAGTTTTCTGAAAAATATTATATATGCACTGCCCAAATAGGACATGTACTATCCCCCCCTAGAACTCGGACACTTAAGAAAGAAGCGCGAATAACTTTGTTCTGAATGACTCTAGTACAATTTCGAGGTTATAGACTTTTAGAAATCTTGAAAATGATACGGACTGAGTTTTTGGTTGGTGGAAAACGGCCCAGTGTTGGTCGAGCTAGGACGACTTTGCTGACGAGACCTGGTGTCCGCGTTGTAGGTAACGGCTCAATTCCCGATTGCCGGCCTCGTATGACAGCACCTTCTCCTCATAAGGGCTTGAAATGTTACATGGTAGGGCTCCTACCTCGGGGCTACCATATATATACACTTGCCGTGTACCGAGTGTGGAAAAATTCCTCGCCGCCTCCTCGATTTAGAAGATCTCGCCACGAACACAAAACCCCACACCAATTACCGCTTCCTGAGTTATCAACAGCTGACCCAGCTTCTTACCGATAAAGATTCAGAACTCCGTAGATGGCGATTGAAGGTTGGTGGCCTCTTCTTACTCATTGTCCAAAACTAATAATTTATTTGCTAGTGCGCTAATCTCGCACGCAAACTCGGAAATACTATTAAAAAACTCACCGATTATCGCCGCCTAACTTTGGCAGTCGCTGAATCCGATTACCCCCCACTCACCCAGCTTCTATCTGCCGGATTGCGGAATGGCGCGAGTCCCAGAAAATTGATCAATCTGCTTGGTGACGTCGTTGAAGGTCTCGTAAAATACACTACTCGGCCGTCGACTGACTCCCGTACTCTTGATATCGGTCTGATGTCCTATGTTCTTGGCGGCCGGAAGCTACTGTATGCGCTCAGTCATGGTATGGGTCTCCCTTCCCTTCGAACTCTCCGGCGATACATGGCCTTCACCCGGATTATGCCGACTATCGGGACCATCAACCTCTCCGATATCATACACAATATCGAGCAGGTCGTCCTGAAACCTCGGGAGGCTGCAGGTCGCACGAAGCTCCGTGGAGGCAGCCTCCTCATAGATGAAACTGCATTAGAAGAACGTGCAGTGCACTTCCGACATAATAATCGTGTCGGCGGTGTTTGCTGGCGCCACTCCTCATCCGTGAACCTTTTTCTGAACACCTACGACTCGGCCTTGAAACTAGCGAAAGATCTCAAAGGCGGCAAGGCTCATCTCACGAAGGAAATGACCGTGGTTGCAGCGACCTGCTTTGGAGAATCAGGGACTTATCCGATCCTTGCGCTACCCGCGTGCAAGCATATGACCGCCGACGACTCCACTACCATTTACCAGGTGGTAACCAAGGCTTGGAATATGCACGCAGCCTCTAAAGTCGGAATTCTCTGGTCGTGGGCAACCGACGGTGACATGATGCGGCGCGTCGCTGGCTATAAAGAATTTCTTGCTCACAAGCTCCTCCCCACTTCGCCCATTTACGGAACGCTCGCCGAAATGGTTGGGCTCAACCTCTACACTGGACTCGACGAAGTTACTCTCGACTTCGATTTCAAACACATATTTAAACGTACGTTCAGGTTTTCTCTGTTTTGTGCTGTATTTAGCTGGCAAACAGGAATTTGCACTCTTCTCCGCTCTGTCCAGGGTATAGTTCTCAACAACGGGCGTGTAATCAACCCCGCCATGCTCTCCCGCTACCTCCTACGTCTCCCAAACCAAACGCCGGAATCAATAAATCAAATGCTATTTCCTCACGACCTGAGGCTTAACATGTCGCTCACGCCGTCGATCTTCTCCAGGCTGTCATTGCTCTTGGAGAGCTCGACTACGGCACCATGGATGCTGACACATGCGCCGACGTCGACGCTCTACGACTCCTCGGAGAAGTTATTAAAGCTATTCTGGAGCCGTTTGTCAACACCGGCATGAGCCTCACCGACCAAATCACATCCCTTTCAACGTTCGCCTATCTATCGTTCACTCTCTTTCGTGTTTCCCGCACTCAGTATATGTCGAATCAGCTGTACGGCGACAGGCAGACCATGGTAAAAAACCTTGCAAAGCAGACCCAGCTCGATCCCACTCAACCATTTTATTTATTCCAAGTCGGTGACGATCCTTTGGAGCGTCTTTTTGGGAAACTTCGATTGCTAGGCGGCCATAACTCAGCGATGAATTATTCACAAGCAATCGATCGCCTCGGTCATGCCGCAGATCTTCAAGGTGCCTTTGTGCGGAACCCCGACCTTGATCAAGGCGAACGGCGGCTCAACATGTCTCGCTCCGAGGGCGTCGATCATCTCACCATGAAGTCGTTCACTGGCAATCTTATCGCGGGCTTGTGCCATCAACCAGGCGCATGGGACGATGGTCGTGATATTGCCATCGGCATTTTGAAGAACTCAGCCGTTGCACCTGAAGAATACGACTACGCGAAGATATTCGCGGACGGAAAGACCGATATGCTTGCTCCATTCGGTAATGGTCTGTATCCCGGCGTTGCTACCTCTGAGGAGGACCGTTCCAAAACTGTTGCTTCAGATTCCCAATCCAGGCTTTTCTCAATTAGCCCAGCGCCTCACAAGCCCTCCGTCGTTAATTAAACAGCCACAATCAAAGTGGCACTGCGCCGGGGTTCCGGCCCCGAACTATTTTGCCAGCAAATCAAAGACAAGCGCGGAACACGCAATTTTCGCCCATGGACGTCGACAGTGATGAGGATGAGTCTTCTGCTGTCTACGTTTGCGTGGGGGAGCTGCAGGTCGTCATCGTCGTCGAGCCACTGCCACTGTCCATCCTCCATGTCCACGCAAAGGAGACGCTCCAAGAGTTGGGAGCAATGCTGATATCGGACATGTTGAATGTCAAGACGATTGTGCTGATTGCAGTAAGCGGAACAGGAATGGGGGAGGGGACGACGATAGCGAGGATGAGATTGACACCCTAAAGGACGTTGCAAGGGAGGAGGAGGTGGCCAGTTGCGACCTCTGTTTGGGTTTTGGGGGATAAAGGTCGCAACCGCCAGTTGCGACTTCTGTTTGGGTTCTGGGGGATAAAAGTCATCGCAACCTGACAATTTGCGACCTCTGTTTGGGCTCTAGGGTATCAGATCTACCCCGTCGGCGATGCTTTCCCCTGCTGATTAATCTCTGTTCTAGACCAAGAGACGCGAAGGCGACCCTTTGTGGGTATTTGTCAATGAATTGACAAACCCTGATTCTCATAATTTTTGCCTCCCCCATCACCTTCGCTCTGACCTTACTCATCTATCCATCTTCTCTAGCTCCTCCCGGCAGTCTGCTTTATCACATCGGAATCGAAAGATCTCATCCAAAGGTGTTCTACACGAGCCCATCCCGGGCATTTAGTGACTAGAGGGTCCAAAATTTGGGCCGTACTCGGTGTAAGGTGTAATTCAATGGAGGAAGTAACGTTCAGTTGACATTAACTCACCGTAACGACTCCACCTCCCGTCAATCGGTTTTTCGAACTTTTTATTCCGCCGACAACTCACCCGATGCCTACCTCTGGAGTTTATCTAGCTCCATCTCATGTTTTCCTCGCTCGTCTTCGTGGAAAGATGGATCAGATTCCATCTACCAACCCCTGGGCAACAGACGATCATCCACTATCGATTTTTTCGACAAATCCAAAGAAATTCTTTCAGAGTACGCATCGTACCTGGGTTGGGATCCTGCTGCTCCTCGTAACCGACTTCTTTCACGGCAACATCTCCGGTGAAGCCCCGAATTTCGATCTAGAGGATGTACGCCCCCTTTTGAATCGTGGTCAGAAGGGACTCAACGAGTTCTGCAAATTCTTCGATTATTTCTTGCAGATTGGATTCCCTGTCAAGTGTCTTCAGGACCCAGTTCTCCTCCTGGAACGTGCAATAGACATCGAGCACGTGGCTATTTTTCTCTGAGTATGCGTCGTTTGACTTTCTACGGATTTCCAGCCCAATCTCTGAGGATGATGTTAGTCCAGCGGAAATTTCTTTCCCCCTCCATATTCCTGAGGATCAGAAACTCGACGTGGATTCCCCAGAAAATGGCCCTACCGAACCCGCGCACACTCGAAATCACTGTCAGGGGTTAAAAATCATCGGGATTGCATGGCGCCTGATGGTTCAATCTTGCCAAAGAATTGGATGTGTGAGGTCTGCCAAGCACAGTGCGTTAGACTCGATGAAAATCCACCCATGGCATCAAGTGAAAATATATTCCCCTCGCCAAGTAGTACTGCACTGAGATTTTTGACTAGCAGAGCAAAGTGGTAGGGTTTGGGGGACAAGGAAAGTGTTGGGGAAAATAACCGAGCTCGTTACATAATCACTTTACCCATTAAGTAGTGTACGCGCGTCCTGCGCCTCTATCCGTTTGCCTACGTACTGTCTGTACTTTCTAGGTCAAAAGTTACTTGTTGCTTCTCGTCGTGCCTCCCTCTAAGCGCCTCGATCCTCAACAGAAAGGTGCAGAAGGGGTTGAGAGTTGGATACAGAGCATACAATGGCGTAGCACAGTGCATTCAGTGATCAAGTCAGCTCAAAACCCCGATAGATCGTAAGGCGACGCACCATGAGCCTGTTATACCGTGCCTTATTTTTATGGAGACGCATTTCCCTGCATAGATTGTAGCCTTTCCCCTTCCCGGCCTGGCCTTTGGGTCTTGGAATGAGATTCTTGGGCTTCGTCGCGGCTTTGGCTTCTAGATTCCCCAGATCAGACTACCAGGCTACAGAGACAGAGAGATCCCATGGGAGGACAGACTGAGTTTGCCAGAGAGTTGCAAATTTTGCTTCTTCAGTAGCGTGTTTTCTTCTTCGAGGCTGCGTTTGGGCTTTGGCGCCATGGTGGTAGGAGAGATTCGTGATTCCACTGATGGATGATCATCTCACGTGAAATTCTGGATAATTAAGTGAAGTTATGTTGAGGTAACATAATCCTCCGTAAATTTGGCTAAATTAGCTCGGGAGGGTTTTCCCGATGCAGTCCCGGGGGATCGGGGGCCTGGAACGGCGGATCGACAGCCGTCCGTTGAGGTCTTCTTTTTTTTGCCACACAAAACCGTCGCTTCCCGTCCGTAAGCAGTGTGAGCACAGTTAATTTTTGCGCTCCCAAACTCAGCTCCCCGGTTGACTACGGGTTGCTACGGTAGCTCATCAGGGATTGGCTGACGGGAGACTGAACATTCAAGGAAGTTAGGTTCGGTGCAGCAAAACCACTGTCACATAAAAACATACCTATCCAAATCTGATTGTTTCGAAATCCCGTCGTGTTCGCGCCCTTGTTGTAGTCGGCATCAGAGCCAGCCGGGAAAGTTACAGGAACAATGTGGAGTTGCCGCTTAACCACAGCCGCAAGGTGCCAGGGCGGTGGTGCATCTTCATCTTCACCAGATTCTTGTTGAATCTGGTCAAAGTGACCAAACGGGAGTGGGAGTGCCTCACGGAGCGCATTGGTAAAATCAACGTAATCGCTCGTGCGATCAAACTCGATGCCTCTCTCGTCACGAAGCACTGCAAGCCCATTCAACACGAGTGTTTGAATTTTGACCTTGTTTGGGATTTGCTGGAACTCTGGCGGGACCTGGAGGATGCCATCCTGCATAATACTCGAGTTGTGAGCAAGAAGACAAGACCATCTTGGGACAACGTACGATGAATTGCGTGCCGCACGCTATAACAACAACAGACACGACCTTGAAAAGGTTTGGATTACTTGTTGGTTTCTCCTGGAAAGGATCAGTTATTCTCTGAGTGCCCTTGCAACGACCACTTGACACCCACCTTTCCTTTCCCTTTGCCCGTCGGCCACATCCCTCTATTGGATTCCGCATTGGCTGCTCTGGTGCGAGAACTACCGGAGCTCAAAGCACGGCTCTGAGCAATCTTGCTGAGTGTTGTTGATCCTGACGTGCTGGGGTTTTTGAGCATCCCAGTAAGAATGCCCTGGACCCTTTTTGCATTCGACGCTGATGGTTTGTGATGGCTCGCTCGGGAATGCAAACAGTCAGCGCAAAGACCAGTCTTTTTCAGTTCTCTAAAATCGGTACAATCACACTCTTCATTGGTATCGGTGTCGTGTGCTCGGCACTCGCTCTTCTCTGATGGGAAGGCTGACGAGGAGGATGAAGACGAAGCCATAGAGAGGATGGAAGGGTAGGAGGCAGATTTTTTTTTTCTTGCACCGGTTTGAGTAACGCGTGGAATGGTTGTCAACCTGTCAGTGAGTTTCATGTCATTGCTAGGTCCCAAAAACTTTATTCATGATTCAGGTTTCATTGGCATAGGTAATCCGCTCTAATATGGCTAAAGCACATCCCCACATCTCCGCGCGCGGTCGCCAGATTGAATCCGGGAGCGCAATTCGAAGCTGCCTCCCACCCCGGCGACCCGACTTCAAAATTTCGAAAGTTGGATACCCCTCATCGCCCCACTCTTCCGGAAGCAACCCATACCCAGATAGAACAAGTTCATCCCGAATAGCGGCCTCGAGTGAATCATAGAATAGCTGCATTGAGTCTTCGTCGTCAAATGGATTGGCGTGTTTTGGAACGGGCACGGCCTCGTGGTGAAAGTTCTCAGCGTGTGCCTCTTCAACCTGTTCCGCAAGATTGTTTTCTTCTGAATCCTCGCCGTCAATATCCTCCTCGGGCTCTTCCTCACTTTGTTCCCCCGAATTGTCACCAGTACTGCTCGATGAAGCACCGTCCTCCGAGTCCATTTGTTCCTCTGGATCCGAGTCGGTCTCTTCATCAGGGATGTCACCAGAGTTGCTGGGTGGAGGAGATATAAAATCTATCACACACTGTGGCAAGAAGAATATCAAGTGAATTTCCCTATGAGCTGTATATTTGAATTACAAGTTACATTCACTATCCCGGAATTTCAGGCCCTCCAGAATACCTCCAAGTACATCATATTAAAAATCTAGGCCAATCGGAGTACTATACCTACTATGGGACATGTTCTTCTGTCAGACAGTGGAAAACACTGAAAATTGAACCAGTGAATCATTTTGAGATGCTCAGAAAAAATCGTAATACACTGAGCCCTGCCTATTCGCCATGCTAATCGAATGAGCCTATTCCCGAGGTAATCGGGTGAGAACTGAGCTCGTACTGGCTGTTCTCGTGAAAACTTACCAAAAACAGAAAAAAACAGCCCGCGCCCTAAGTTCCGCAAAGAGCTGTAATGCAATTATGCATTGCACTGCATCCGAGTGCAAATCCTCCGCCTTACAGAGGCATACAGCAACACACATGTACATTGCACTGCACTGCATTTGTGCACTTCTTTGATCCTAACATTTTACGTGAGAGTTCTGTAATGCACGCGTAAGCACGCACATGCAGCCCCTACACCAAAAACATTGCGTATTTACAGCTCTTTGCGGAACATAGGGCGCGGCCCGTTTTTTTTTTTTTTTTGTAAGTTTTCACGAGATTCCCGACTGTGAGCTCAATTCTCAACCGTTTTCCTTGAAAGTAGGCTCATTCGATTCGGACGGGAAATACGGAGGGCACCTCGTGGCCCGATTTTTTCTAACCACAAGACCATTTGATGGGTTAGATTTGGGTGTTTTGGGCTGTACGAGAGCAGAATGGGTCTCACAGTACTAATAATGCTCGGATTGGCCTAGATTTTTGATACGATGTACTTTGCCGTATTCCGGAGGGCATCTCGTACCGGTATAGTAAATATGGTGCATACTTCAAATATATAGATTGTAGGGAAATCCACTTGATATTCTGCACTCCAAAGTGTGTGATAGATTGGAAGGAGAGGTAACATTCACTATCCCGGTACTACATTCCCTCCGTAATATGCCCGAGTACATCATATCAAAAATCTAGGTCAATCTGAGCATTATTAGTACTGTGAGACCCAGTCTGCTCTTATACAGTCAAAAACACCCAAATTTGACCCACCAAATGATCTTGAGGTAGTTAGAAAAAATCGGGCCACGAGGTGCCCTCCATATTTCCCGTCCGAATCGAATGAGCCTACTTTCAAGGAAAACGGTTGAGAATTCGGGTGCGGGTTTGTTCGGACGGAGATCCCCCTTTTTTGTCCGAACGGGACCTAGGTTTGCGGGTCAAAATCCTCAATTTTTGTCCGAACCGGGATCTGGCCTTGAAGGCTATTATCCGGGGTCCTGTCTCTTCCTGGGTTCATTCTCATCAAAGGGTCAGGCGACTCCGCGCGCGGTGCGAGGTCAGGCTCGACCCCGGCTGACACGGGGGTTGGCTCCGCTTCCGCGTGCTCCTCCATCGGATCAGCAGCGGGCTCCATGTCGCTACCGGCTGGGTCGTTCACAGAAAGGGCGTTATCCCGCATCTTGAGCGCACTGTCGCGCATGTCACCCAGCGAATCGCGCACATCGGGTATCTCGCCCCCCGACGCGTCATCTTGAACCGCAGCATCGCGCACCGCAGGATCAGTCCCAGTTCCCATCGCGTCATCGTTATCCGATGCCCTGCGACGCGTCGGCCCCGGGTCAGTACACGGTGAGCAGTACGTGGGGATGGGGTACGCACGGAAGAGATCCCATCGCTGTCAGTTGCTCCCCATACATCACGATGCGGGCAGCGATGCCCATGTCCTTGGCTCCAACGACGGGCCCTCCGCGACGCTATCAAGATGCGACTGCGCACGAACGACGGGCCGTGGTTTTTTGGAAACGGATTTGAAACCCGCCGTCGTTTTGGGAGGGGCTGCGGCCGGTTTGGGCCGCGAGGTGGCCATGGGTGCTGCTTTGGTTTTTCCGATACCGCTCGAGGCGATGATTGTCTGAGATGGGAGGAGGTGAGTTTCCGATTCCGTTGCGACGAACCACAAGGACAGACCTTTTTAGATTTCGACTCAGGCTTGGCGGCGGGTACTGTCGCTGCGGGCGTAATACTTTCGACGGGGTGCGCGGTTTGTTCTGCAGCCACCGCGTTGTCGACAGGGGCGGAAGGTGGTGGAGATGGAGCCGGTTCATCGACGTGAATATTGGGCCTGGCAGGTGAATCCGGAACCGTTGCGGAAACGACCTCCACGGCATTCAGGCGTTTTTCGCCGGCGGGGGTATTGTCACTGGAGATCACTGTGGACTTGGTACGGGCGTGGACCGCTGGTTTGGACAGCGCGATGGAAGCCTGTGGGGCGACTGCAGTGGGTGGCACGCCATTCGGCCCTCGCACTGCCGGTTCTTTAGGCGCGCCGGATACTTCCTTCACTCTGGATAGTACACCAGACGCCGGTTTCGGCTTCGGGCGGTTATGGGCGGTAGACGCGGGTTTAGGTACTCTTGAAGTTGTCGGGGGGTGTAGATTGAATTTCGAGGTCGGCAGGAGGGATTTGGTTGCCGTATAAGCTCTAGGGGACGATACTGCCGGTATGGCCCTCGGGCGCGGGGTAAGATCGTCAAAGGTCAGTGGGGCCTCGTTGGTGCGTATTGGCGAGCCCAAGAGGTCGTCCCCAGCCGCAAAGAAGTCGTGCGAGTCGGCGTGGAGGAGATTATCGGGGGAATCCGTTGGAATCTGGAAAGAAAACGACGCGTCGGAGAGATCTAGCAGGTGGCGCAGACTGAGTTCTGAGCCGGGGATCGACCCTAGCTCCTTCCACTCTGACCTTTGGAGCGAACTCGAGAGCGCTCACGCCGCGAAGCGCACTCCTGCCATCGTACGTCTAGAACTCCAGGGCAAGCCGAATGGCGGGAGATCTAGTCAATCGAACACGGATGGCGAGCATGGTGGTCGGTTTAAACCGTACGACCAGCCCAACAACACGAATTCCTGTCGCCCCTCCGGAAAATTACGCTGCTTCGTCTGTGGAGAGGACGATCCGAACCACAAGTCGCGCTCGTGCAAAGCAGACCACCTTGTCAATGGCAAAGACGTCATCCTCATCGCGCAGAGGAACGGAGGTGGGCGCAAAGACCGTAACGGTCAATCCTACTGCTACAGATTCAACGGGCACTCTGGTTGCACCCGCGGGAATAACTGCTTGCATGGAAAACACTGGTGTTCCCTCTGCGGTGCCAAGAACGGTCTTCACTGCGCCCAAAATTGCGCCTCCCTCTGATTTCCTCCCAATCATCACTCCCCTTTTGCCGGATAAATGGGAATCGGCACTCAGAGCCGCTGGTGTTCATCATATTTTCTCCGACATCCCTGGTGGCCTCCGGCAAGGCTTTCATATGGGCATCCATTCCACTCTCACCGAAACGTACACACCCCCTAATCACGCTTCAGCGCTTGCGCACCCGAGCGTCATTGGCGAATACATCAATAAAGAGCGAGCAGGGCATCGCTATCCTGGCCCTTTCTCGCGTTCTCGTCTCGAACACCTAATCGGACCCTTCCGGACCTCACCCTTAGGCACTGTCCCGAAGGCCGGATCCTTGGACGAATTCCGCATCGTTCAGGATTTTTCATTCCCTCGCAATGATCCTACTCGCTCTTCAGTTAACTCCGAAATAGATGTTGACGATTTCCCATACGAGTGCCCATCTCGTGAGCTCAATTCCCCACCGATTCAGGTCAACCAACATATGGATAGGGTCGCTTTTTCGAGTACTTTTAGGCTACCGTCACCATTTTACCTCATGGGGTGAATCCACAGAGTCGATTTTTCACACACCCCTGAATTATTTTATTGTGCGAGAACTATAGAGGTATGATATGGGTTAAACCGTGCGTGAATTCCTGAAATGACGTGAGGTTCATGTCATCATTTTATTTGAAGTAATTTGACTGAGAAATGATCCCAAACGGCGGTGTGCAGAACATAATAGCGCCACTGTACACGGACGCGCACTGGGCCGGCGCCAGTGAAACAGCCGAGTTCCCCATTCGATTCGGAGAAATTCTTTTTTCGGTGCTGACCGGGATGTTCTCGCTGATTGTTTTATCCGCCCGTGTAAAGTCTTCAGGTAGCCTGATGCAATATTCAATTCTCCCCGGAAAATAGCTTCAAGTACGTCATTCATCCCGCAACACATCCTAATTTCCCTTGAAATCCGGTCTCGACTCTCAGCTATTTGCTAAGAGTACGACTACGGTCTTCCTTCGCCGGGCCGGGATATCATGTTCGTCGTGCGTTGACTCGGCCCGGGGCTCGGAATACCTTGTTTGGACCGCCATTTACGCTCAGAGCACGCTACGAGAACTCCAGAAAGTTTCTTATTGAGCGGCGCTACCCGGGTCCCTCAAAAAAGAGACCCTGGGAATTTCCTTGGAATCTTTCCGTCCCTGGGGAGGGCTCCTTAGTGGCGGCAGTGAATTGATTTGAAGTCTATCTTGTCGTTGTTATTACATGTATCCCTTTACTGATTCCAATCCGGATCTGAATGGAAATTGGGTGTGGGCAGAAGGATCTCGGCCGACGTGGTTCCGGCGCCGGTCGAATTCCTCATGGGCCTGGATAGATTTAATCCCGGGGGATTCGGGATCCGGTGCCCGATGGCTGAATGTATTTAAAAGGAAAGTAACTTCATTGAACCATCGCGCACAACATACACCATGGAATGTGAGTGAGCTCTCTTTGGTCATTATGCCGTTGACACCTCAGATTAGGTGACGGCCCATTTATGTATGAGGACGAGATGTTGTTACGTGAAGCATTCTGCCCTTATTCGGACCTTCCGTTGAGTGCGGATATATCCAGGTAAGTCCATCTGAGGAGCTTAATCTTATGATAATTCTAACAAACTATGTTTGTTTATCTGTGTTGATTTACAAGTATATATTGTAAATCTGTAAACCCAAAAGATAACAAGTAGTAGCATTCTAATTGACTGAGAAAACAGAATTCACATTCCAAACAGACAGGATGCCTGCTGTCCAAGTATCTGACCAAAGCCTTAGAATAAATGACATCATGTCTTGAGTAGCAAAATTTTTCTTCCGGAGTGAGGGACCAGATATTCAGGTCAGCCAACCGGTCAAAGGACTGGAAGAGCAACAACGAGGGCCGTACTTCGGAGAACGGAGGATTGCTGGATAGTGAGATTAATGATACTTAGTACCTATAATTTACGGGGGGTCTTATCTTATCGCACCGCCACCCACGTGATCTGCACCGCCACTCCCTGGTGATGCATTCTCTAGAGAGGTATTTTTTTTGGTTTCTCTCATTTGCCTCCCCTCGATGAGATTTGTGGCTCAAAATGGATTGGGACGAGTGCGCCCGGTCAAAACCAAGCACAGAAACTAAGCACAGATAACAGTAGTATTAATAATAGATCTGATCCAATGCTTTGGGAAGATCTTGTTATCTTTTGGGTTTACAGATTTACAATATATACTTGTAAATCAACACAGATAAACAAACTTATCTGTTTCCATGCCTTTGTGATATTATACTTCATATTCTGAGTCATGTTGACTACCCTATTTGATACTCGTTATCTATTTGATTTACCTACATGTATATAATGGTAGCTATTCCGTAGTACAAGCCCCACTGGTTTGTTTAGCCCACTTTACTCTCTCTGCAATACCCTTGCCTGGAAAGTCCTCGACCGTGCCAGATTCTACAGTCAACCGGGCAGAAATTCACCAAATATTTCGCTGGTGGTCAAATTTTTTGTAGGTGTGTAGGCGGCTGCATTTGCTGAGAAGGAGTAGGATTTGAGCGAGAAATCCATACCCATTCCACTTCTGCACGGAGAAAACCAAAATATGCTCGCCGAGCCAGAATCCGATTTGATTTGATTTTTGATCGCATATTCACCCTAGCAATCAAACACTCGGTCAAGGAATCGTTGAATACCTTTTGCAACCATTGACACAAATAAACTTTACCTGCAACAAGATGTCGTCTTTTTGCTAGAGAATATACGCTTATCATTCACGGCAACTATTCCCTATTATAGCCGTTTGCGGAACTTAGGGCATGGCCGTTTTTTTCTAATTTTACTCAGTTTCCGGCAGGATGGCTGTCCTGGACTCAATTCCTAACCGTTTTCCCTGGGAGTAGGCTTGTAACGGATGTGGCAGTCACCCTGTCCCCGCTCACATATTATTTTCTTTTTGACTATTTTCGTCACTCACCACGTTCCTTTTCCTTCTAGTTTCCTTTCTGTTTTCAACACCCCTGGTGTACAGCGGCAAAGATTGAATTTCACAACAATCTCGACACGAACCAAACTCAGCCACCATGGGAAACCTAAGAGCGATAGTTATTCGGTAAATGTGGTAAGTCCAAAATGACACGTAAAGCTGTATGATGTTCGTCAAGCAGCCAAAACAGCACGCAACGTGGTAGCTGTGCAGAACAGAATTAGGAACGCAGAGAGATCAATGAGGCCAATGCGGACTAACCTTATTGAGTAGTTCTTTCTCGGGCCGGAGAGTTCCAGGACCCGAATATCCAGCATTGGTAAAACCTTTTGCACAGAGAAGAAAAAGTCGGAGATGTGTACTTCAGGCGCGTCAGAAAGAAGGACCCACGGACGGTGAAAAATACTGATAGAACGCGCATATATATCGGAGAATGGGAGCGGCATATATCATACCCACCGCATTACACGCCTCGCACCACCTGCAAGGAACAAGAAAATATCCCTGCATATACTCGTCGCCTGCGGTATACAGCCATAACGCCGGGATAAAATGAATCAGAATAACAATAACAAAGGGAGAACGCATATACGTACGTATCCATGTATCCCGATTCCCGAGCAGCACGTTGGCTGAATTGAAGGATCCCCCAATGTACAGTATTGAAATGCCTCCCGCGGACAAGGAGTACCGCCAAGGCCGGGCGAAATAATGCAGGCGGCCGCCACGCATATATCCTCGCTGCAGCTGCAAGCACGCCAGGGAAACACGAAAAAGAAACAGATGTGACCCGGCCCCGACCCCATGGACAAGTATGGAGAAAGAGAAATTTGAGAAAACCGCCCAGGTATGGGCGTCATCGGCATGCGCCGCTTGCGATGGATTCCAAAGAATTTAAAGAATGGGCAATGACAAGATAGTACACACCGTGCACTTGCAATCTGCCCGCACACGCTCAGCACGCACAGTTGCTAGACATTCCAAAAGTGAGTCTCAACACATGCAAAAAGCTCGCAGTGAAGTCCATCTCAGCCTTGCAGGAGAGACATGTACGCGGGCGGGTATGCAAGAACACATACAAGAAGACGCAGAGCAGACGCCAAGGGCGAGCATGAGGACGACACCGAAGAAACGCACGCCGCTGCAGGCAAGGAAATAAGAAATGAAAAAGACGCGACCCCGACCCATTCACCCGTAAGCATGGAAAGAAAAAAGAGTTGAGAATGCAGCGAGGCGACGTATAAGATGGAATGTGTACGTGTTATAGGCATGCACTGATTGTCATGGATCCCTAAGAATGAATGAGGAATGTGCAGTGAAGGAACACAGTTGCTGTGCAGGTATGCGTGTGCACGTCCAACGCGCAAGACTTCCAACATTTAGCACTCGTGTGAGCCTCCAACAGCGACAAAGAACAAAGAAAAAGCGTCGCGCAGATATATGGTGTGGAGGACGGTGCGGTGCGAACAGGAACGCAGGACGGCATCGCAAGGGAATTGGAGCTTGAAGAAGGAGAGGGAAAAAGACATCCCCAAGTCGGAACCGAGCGGAGTCCGGGAAGACGAGAGGTGGGAGAAACAAGAGCAAAGGGGCGAAGTGAAAGTGACGCCATTGCCGCCCTTTGACGCCCTTCCCCGCAGGGGGGCGTCAGTGGGGGTCAGTTGGGCGGCAGTGCCGCGAAAAAGAACCTGATGATCAAGTTAAATGGATTGATTAGTCCCAGACAGAACTTTGGGAGAAAATGGAGCCCCAAATCCAGAGCAGAAGATCAGAGCTTATTTGAAAGGGCCCCGTACAGTGAGCACTGAGGTCGACGAAAAGGGGAAGAAGACGAAAGGTGTCAGCTGATGTCGGAGACAGAAATTTGACAACGGAGATTAAAAAGCTTCCGACAGACAGACAGTCGTAATTTTATGAAGAGGGTGAAAGCAGCAAAACTGCGATCCAGCCTAACAGAGATCTGTGCATGGGGGCAGACGTGTTAAGGGCCTGTTCTAGGTACTCCACGTTACGCGCGATGCCCTGCCACTCGACGGAGCCGTTTTTTAGGCTATCCTCCATATACCATGTGCTGACAAAGTACTTCCAATGTACGAGGAGGTGGATGGATGACGGGTCGGGAATGGGGAGGAAGAGGATGGGGTGCTCTGGCGAGCATGGCATTAGCCGCGACAGATTGCCGGCCCAGATCATTCTTTAGTTGGATTTGGTCACGGGAAGCTCAGGACAATAATTTTAACACTGGCTGTCATTTTAATACAGTGCCTTGGTCCTTTGATTACCCCGTAAGAGTTTCGCTTTATTATCAATGAGAGATTTTACGACATATTTTTACAGCACTGACATTCTTCTGAAATTATTGACATTCTTCCAAATGGAAGATGGTATTTCCCATGCGATCGAAAGGTTTACGCTCAAGGGTGAGGCCTTCCACCCTGCCCTTCAATTCGAGGTTGCACGGCTCCATCGGGTCGACGATTGGATTGGTCGAGCAAAAAAATCCGACTGAACTGCCCGTGTTTTCCGCAAATTCCGATTGATTTCTTCCGTGCATTTGATTGCAATGACAATCCAAACAGTTGCAATTGTATGCCAAATAGGGAGGCTTTTCGCCGTCAATGTACTTTGACCGACGCGGTCACCGGCCAATTTAGCGGCGGCGACGACGACGAAATCCTCTCCGTCGAATAGATGGATAATGGGCCAGCTGTCAACAAGCCCCCGTCTATCGTAGACCAGCAGTGGAGGTCATCGAGCCGGAATTCACATTCTTTATCGTATGTGGGTCTCGGTGTTGTGCCCCCAGTCTACGTACGCGTCGTGCATCTCGATTTAGTGTTGTCGCGGCTCGGCTAAATTCGGCTAGCCGGCTCCGAGCCGTTCAATTTGTGGGCCCAATTTTTTAGGGGCCCCGCAGAGACTTTTAGAGACACCATTTAGGTTTCCTTCGAGAGCATTTAGGTTTTTACCTGCAGCGGCTATTCCTCAACGGCTTGAACCGGCCAGCCGGATTTAGCTGAGCCGCAACAATATCTGGCGGTGTCTTATGGTTGTCTCCGCCTGCATCAGGAAAAACCTCCCTAGAAATTTTTTGGAATTTGTTCGCAAAATTTCTTTGGTGGGTTGAAATTTTGAAATTTTTAGCAATTTTCATCAAAATCTGTACAAATGACCAACATTCATGCAAGGTTTGCACATTTTTCTTATCCTATATATAATTTAACACATTACCTTGAACTTTTTCTTGCAATTTTCCTGATCTCATTAACCAGGTAGTGAAGTAGTACTACACTATTTGAAAATACAAGCTTTCTCTTTGAGATCAGCATAGCAGTTAGACTGATAAATTCCATCAACTTTTCATTGTAAACACTAAATCCCAGCCTCAGCAGGTATGTACAGGATGATTGGATGGGCCTGGCGGCAACTAGAAAGATCCAGCAAACAACCAGGAGGCCCCCGGTCACTCGCGCCTAGGTCGGTCCGAAATAGAGTAAATCAGTGCCCGAAATCTGGTGTTTTTGGGTCTATGGTATAGAGTAAATCAACGTCCAACTGGACGAACTCGGTCTGCCATAGAGTAAATTGCGCCGCAGGCAGGGAAAATTTGAGATCCGCTAGGAGCATGGGTAGCAAAAAAAATCACTGAAACTCACCCATCGACCTAAATCGTCGGCAACAATGCTTGGGACCGCAGATGCGGGCTAAAAGATGGAAAATGAGCCAAAAAAATGGCGCGAGGTGGAAAATTGAATATTTTGGGGGGAAAAATCGGTCCGACATGGAGTAAAACAGCCCTCGAAAGGTCAAATTTCATAGAGTAAATCAGTCAAAATCTTTGTCGAAAATCGGACCGACCTAGGCATGAGTGACCGGGGGCCTCAATGCATGCGGCCCTAAAGTGACACGCGTGTGAGTCAATCAATCCAAAGTGCAGTTGCCATGCACAAATCCTCACACGTCAACTGTCATGTCCACTTCATATAAGAGATGGTGCATTTTGATTGTGTCGCAACAACTTCTCTTCCTTTCCTCCCACTTGCCTCCCCCTCCCGTGTCCTTCCCAATTCCCCATGCCCTCCAGCAGCTCATCTACATGTCTCTGGTCCTGTTGGTGGACCATCTAAGCTGGATTATGGGTCTTTCAGGTATGCTTGATGCTCCTGCACTCCAACTGGCTCTGATTTCAAGGGATATGATTGGTTATGCCTAGAATATTGTTGCTACCATGCTTCAGATCGGTCCGTCTCCTTTTCTTTACTAATTTTCGTTCTAACCCTCCTCCCCACGATAAACGGTACGATGGGAAGCTCGAAGGTCGCGCGCTTCAGCGCGACCTTCACTCCGTCGCACAGGCTACCGGACACCTTTTCGCTGAGGTGCAGGACCAACGCGCCGAAATGCTGACGGTTCTGGAGGGTGCGCACATATCAGATCTCCATACCCATTTCCAATCTAATCTTGGTCCAGCTTTCCGCGCGCAGCTCCTCGAATTCGACTCTGCCCTATCCAGAGACCGTCCCCCGACCCATGCTGAACTCGCTGCGACCCAGCGCTCGCTCTCGCACCTGGCTGAGCGCTTGGATAGGGTCGAGGCAGCGACTACGCAGAGCTCGGCTCAGCTGGACGCTGTCTTCGACACAGTGCAGACACTCCTGTCTCGCACTCCCGCCCCGGCCCTGCCTTCCATCGCTGCGCAAGCCATCCCGGAGGTCACGCCGGTCGCTGCGCCCGCTGTCGCCCCTCCCCCGTATCCCGGTGCGCCCTCCTCGGCACCTACTGCAACTGCGGGCCCATCGCATGGACAGCCGGCGCCGCTTCCTCCCGTGGCCCTGCGCGCACCCTCCGCCGACTCCATCGACGGGCGCATGGCTCGCCTAGAGTCACTTCTGATGGAGGTCGCGTCGAAGCGTGCCCGCTCTCCAAGCCCCTCTGCCGATGCACGAGCTGTCCGCCCGCGACTCGGCGACATGGAGGAAGCCGCTTCCACCGTGGCCACCGCCGCTGCACCTCCTGGCTCGCTGGTCTCCGCTGCGGCACCCCGGCTCCCGTCCCCGTCTCTCTCGCGCCCGCGTCGACGCCCGTTTCCTTCGCGCTGACCCCCGCCCCCGTTTCCTTCGTGCCCGCGCCTGCGCCTGTTTCCTTGGCGCCCGCGCCGGTTCCTTTCGCACACATGCCCGCTCCCGCTCCTTTCGCGCACGCGCTCGCCCCCGTTCCCTACGCTCCTGCGCCCGCCCCCGTCACGCCCACCCCTGCGCCCATTTGCTTCGCACCCGCGCACACTCCTGCTGCCGCTCCTGCACCTCCCTCCTTCGTGCGCCTGCGCCTGCGCTCGTCGCTCCTGCCCCCGCTCCCACTCTCGGTCTTCCCGTCTCCGTGGTCGCCAACGCCCCGAATCCCCCCCCTGCTCTCCCTCCATTCGACTCCAGCAGGGAGGCACGACTCGGGCCGGTCAACTGGGGCAAGAACATCAACGGGGAGTCCTCCACGGTCATCAAGACCGTGCTCCCTGCGGCGCGCAGCATCATGCGCAACTACCGTGCGCGTCGGGGCCCGGACCCACACACGATCATCGCGTGCTTTGAGAGCGCCGATATCGCGTCGTGGTTTATCACCGCGTTCAACGCATCGCGCATCGTGCCGTACGAATCTGTTTTTGCCTCCCCCTTCCCTACTCCGTCCTAATGTACATAACACATTTTCTTTATCTACGCCCACCCAATTACCCCATATCACTGTTACTAATACTTCCCCATTTCACGCACCTTCTTCATTCATCCCCGACCCATCGACAACGTCGACACATATCCTTTCCACTTCTTCTCATCTCCCTCTTGATCCCATGCCGTTACTACGTCTTAAAAGCTGGAATATAGATGGGTCTTTTCTTCTTCAAATGAGCTGCCCTGAGACACAAACAGAACTAACCAAGTATGATTTTAATTTCTTCCAAGAGACTCATCTACGGCCCCAACAGCACGACGTAGTGAGGTTACCTGCTGGGTTCTCTATTTTATCTCGCACTCGCCGCCCGAAACCGAACTTTGCGAAGTCGTGGGGGGGAGTCGCGTCCATCATAAATAGTGCTCGCGCGCCGTCGAAACTACGAGAAGATCTTTCTGGGCCCAACTTCATGGCGATACAACTTGGCAACATTGTAATGTATAATACCTACCTTCTTCCCGAGACAACGAACTGGACTGGGGACCTCGAGCGTGACCCGTGTCTTGCGCTGGCTTCATCCCTGGCTATGGCTCGTGCTGGCGGCTATGAAATTCTACTTCTTGGCGACCTGAATGCTCACACTGGTTCTGACACACCCTCTGTTCATGATCCCTTCCGTATATCAAGAGATGTCAAGCCCCCATCCCGCGGAAAATTTTCTTTTTCGTCTTTGCAACGACTATGACTTGGTTTTTATCAGTGGAGCTGAGTGCTTCGGACCTGAAAGTGGCGAATACACCTCTTTTCAAGGCGATCGCAAAACAGTTATTGACTATGCAATCTGCTCTCGAAGTCTTTTTCCTAAGGTCAAGTCTTTCCATGTTGAACCTCGCATGAAAGGATATGATCACGCTGCTCTGATCCTAGAACTCGAAGTCGACGCTTCCGTCCTCGGAGTCCCTCCCTATACCTCGACCCACAGCAAAGTGGTCCCTTCCGCAGCCTATTTTCACACAGAAGATCGGTTGCCACATGGGAGACAATCAGCCAACGGGGTGAAACATACCTTGTTCTGACGTTCAGACTCGATGAATGAGGTCGGATACATGGAGGTTCTACAAAGAGGGGGTACTCGAGAGCAGGGACCATTTCGACGATAATTATAATGTTGATGTCATCTAGGTGGCTTCATTCAACACCTATGCCGTCGTCCGTCGCTATTGATTGCAGGGCGTTCAGATCGAGAGACTGGAGGTTTTCGAAAGCCGACGCCGCCTTGGGGAGACCTGTTGGAGGATAATGATTGAGCTTTAGATTGGCCAGCTACGTATGTGCAGTGACCCCAGTAATGGGGGTGGAAAACCAGCCCAGATGCTTGGGATAAAAGCCAAACAACGTCAAATGTCGTGGGAGAAAAGGGAAAATGCCAAATAGGTACAAATATTGTTTCCGTCTTTTTCCTTTTCTTCGTGCAAAAGTGGAATGGGTACGGATTTTATTCCGGAATCATGTTCCACCTGAGGGAATGAGTCCTCTGGCACGTTTATAGGAAATTTAACCACCGGCGACTGCTGTTGTACAATATTCTTTGAATTTTCCAATTCCATTATGTTTCAGGTGGGCAGATTCCCTAGTCGTCCATAACATGGTTTTGTCTTTGGGCGCGCTGATGCCGCGCAAGGCCGGGATGAAGCGCGCTGAACGTGTATTATTTTTACGGAGTTTTTGGGTATTTAGATATTCTCAAAAATTTTATGCCCGATACTGTCGGCGTCATCGTCGACGGCGATCACGACAGCGCCCGCTGATGGCGGGCAAGAGTGGGATGAGCGCGCTCGACTCGTGTCAATTTTACGGTTTTTTGGGTATTTTACAAAAAAATTCTCAAAATTATTATGCCCAACACCGTCGGCATCATCGCCGACGGCGATCACGGAGGCGCGCGCTGATGGCGCGCAAGAGTGGGATGAGCGCGCTCGACTCGTGTTATTTTTACGGATTTTTTCTGTATTTTACAAGGATTTTCTCAAACATTTTTTGCCCGACAGCGATCACAAAGGCGGGGCGGTGGGGCGTGCGGGGCGCGCCGGGAGCAGACATAGCCCTCCCCCGCATACTTATTGGAAGGTATTGCATATACTTTTTGCAAGGTATTGCATGTGTAGCGCTAAACCACATAAAACGGCCCTCTAATAGAGCTGGCATCTGACTCATATGGCAACCCTACTAGTAGGGGCCAGTGGGATTATCAGGTGTTGAAGGTGGCTGAAGTGCGGCGGATGGACCCTCGTATGGCATTTTTCATTGGGAAATATCGGATGTGTCACGGTCGATTCGAAGACATAAGCGCTCGGGGGACCGCTCTGCGGTCCCCCTCCCCCTTTATTGATCACAGAAATTCAAAAATGTAAGAACTCTGGATTTACATAGTCTAGTTTTAGTTGATGGCCTGATACCGAAGGTCGGGCTTCCGCATTGGGACAAAAAGCGTGAACGTCAATAAGACCATACACACTCAGACGCGCCCGTCAACTCCGAGCTGCTATTGTCTCTCGGTGGCTTTTTCACGCGATTCTTGTCTTATGGAGTGTTGCCCATGTCCATTCCTTTACTTTCCACTCCTCTGATTGGTGTATTTTCGCTGAGAGGCCGGAAATGGCATCCTGGCAGTGCTGCGGTGGGTGCCGGTGTGAATGCCCCGCTGGCTGGGCTGTAGGACTGGATGTTGTCCATTGAAAGGCTGCGAGTGTGTGGGGTGAGTGGGATGGTCCATTCAGACACAGATTTGCCCGGATCCATAGGGGACGGACGAGACGGCGGCAGAGGCATTCGCGTCGACGTGGTCGTGAACAATGATGGGAAAATCACGTGGGCATTCAGTGTTCCGCATTGAGCGACTTTTTCCTAATCGGGACTCCGAGATACCCGAAGGTCGACCTCCAGTATCGGAGGCGCGAGTGCAATCAGACCATAATCAAGTTTTTTTCCCACTCTTCCAAAAAAAAAAAAAAAATTGTATTTATGGTCTGACTACGGGAGACTAGGATTTACAGCCGTTTACATGAGAAAACAAATAATAAAATCAGTACAATCCAAAGACTCGTCAACGCTTCGCCGGTTGCAGAGTAGATTGGATTGGCGGAGTTTCAAACACTTCTGGACGAACACAGAGACATAATTTGCTATGCGAAGGAGATGTACAGTGGTATCGATGGGGTTGAGGGGTCGGGAATTCAAAATCACGCCTGAACTTTGGTGGCTGTGCTGCGGATCAGCGGTCCCAGCACCTAGACCCAATAAATTCGACGTGGTTGAAATCACGGAAAATTCAGATTTTTCGGCACTGCAAGTGCAATTCAACCATCTTTATGTCTATTCTCAACCACTAACCTGTTTTAAAGCCAAAATTCCACTCTCTGTACATCAAATGTACATGAACAAGGTGATTCTAGCACTGAAAATCATTTTTTCCTCAGCTTTGATGCTTTATCACCTGTAGACGTGTTTGGCTTGTTCTGTTCACCTCCAAAAACCAAATCTACATGCCCTCCACCCCCTGCAAGACTGACGACACTTGACGAAATTTCCGGGTCTGTCATGCGGCCTGCGACCTCTTGACGAATTGACGAAATGGTATTTTCGGTCACACGTCACACCCCTTGACGAATTGATTGTAAGACTACAGTACCTGCTTATGGCCATCTGAAGGTCGTCTTGCACGAAATCCGCCCCCACATAGAAATTTTGTGCCTTCATTGGATTGTTCAGCCAGTCGCAGCCGAAAAGTCACAGAAACTTGGCCAAACCGGTTGGTTTGCCCTTTTTTGAGTGCGTGTTTATAAACATGTTTATAAACGGCCTGTTTACAAGCCCAGAATTACAGCTGTTTGCAATAATGACACTCCCATCATTTTGTAAATAAGAGAGCAAACAAATACTCCTTCTTTTGCGACCCTCATCCTGACCTTAATTCCTCACCAGATTGCTTGAAAATAGGCGCGTTCGGCAGCATTTTGAAGGCGCTTTTCACTTATCATGGTCCCAAGTCGTAATTGAACTAGTGTTGTCAAAGTTCGGTTCGGTTCAGGTTCGGCGCTTTTTTTCCCGAACGCCGAACGTGAACTTCGGTCCGGTTCAGATATTTCCCTGAACCCGAACCTGAACCTGACGCGTTCAGACGCGTTCGAACCTGGATTTTTTTTCGCTCCCTCCGAATGGCTAAAATCTGGGCCCTGGGTGTCTAAAAATTTGTAGGTTAGCTCTTCTCTTCTATTTAGTCGATCCCAAACCCAGCTGGATCTGCTAGAGTTGGAATTCAAACATTTTCAGATGTCCAATCTGAAGTGAACAATATTCAGCATCCCACCAAATTGGTGGTTAAATCTGAACACATGCGCTGAGTGGTCATATATCCAATTCTGAAGGTTGAACTAAACATTAGAGACATTTTTCCCACCCAAAACATGGAAAACGCCCACAGGAAGTAGCCAGAGAGATGATTTTCTGGTTCGCGGTCCGGTTCGGTTCAGCCAAAAACATCCGGCGCTGAACGCTGAACCGAACTTTAGGTTCAGGCTCGGGTATTTGCTGAACCTGAACCTGAACATCGTGTTCAGTTCAGTCCGGTTCGGGTTCGAACCGATTTCGCGAACCAGACTTTGACAACACTAAATTGAACAACTTTTTTTCGATCTTATTTGGCCCGCAGCCCTAGTTTCGGGCTGTGCACCCAAAAATGCAATTTAATGACGGCTTGGTGTGCCGAGTTTCGCATCAAATCAGTAAATTGCCCTGTTTGGAGCCATTTCAAACCGGATTTTCACGGGACCTTGTTTGTTGGAAAGCCAGCGCAATTTCGGTTAGAACTGTCTCTTCAGATTTCCTTCTAGTGTCCCAGGTCCTTTGCGGGAAAGATTTCTGCTCTGCAATCCAGGGCAAACAAATGCAATTTAATGGTGGCTTGGTGTGGGAAGAGGCAGTAGTTGCCTGATTTAAAGTTTTCAGGCATCTAAGCATTGAATTGAACCCAGGACACATAAAAATGGCCATGTATACATTGTCTGGGTGCTTAACAGCGAATTTTTGCATCCAGTGGCTGTTCAGTGGCTGTCCAGACCCTGTGATCTGGCCCCATTTTCGAGTGTTTTGGACAGTTTGACCAGGGAAGAGGCAGTGCCTGCAGTCAACAATGCCCTACACTCTAGGCCCCCTACGTATGATTAATCCCTAGAGTTTAGGGTCCCCCGAAATCCACCGGATTTTCGGCAAAGTCCTGGGCTCCTCAGCAATAATATTATTTCTACAATATTATCTGACCTCGGTGTTAGAGAGGACCCAACCAGATTTTCAGAGGTATAATATTATGCCCACCACATCACTGGGTTCGGCCAATGTAGGACCAGATGGGTAATATTATGCAACTTGCATACATGGGTTCGGCCTATGCAGGTTTTGATAGACCATAATATTTAGCCACCTACAGGCCAGAGTTTGGCCAATCCAGTTACTGACCCACTTTAATATTTAATCACCTGCATACTGGGGTTCGGCTGATGCAGGTCCCAGCGGACTTAAATATTTTGAGCCCTACAAGCTGAGCTTCAGCTGATGCATTTCTGTAAGATTATAATATTTTGCACCCTGCATGCAAAGGTTCAGCTGATGCACCGGACAGGCTGTAATATTGTGTAACTTACATACCTGTGTTCGGCCTATGCAGGTTGTGATAGACTGTAATAATTTGCCACTTACAGGCTGGGGTTGGCCCGATGCAGTTACTGTAATATTTCATCACCTGCATACCGGGGTTCAGCCAATGCAGGTCCCAGCGGACTAGAATATTTTCGGTCCTACAACCTGAGCTTCAGCTCTGCAAGACTTTAATATTTTGCCATGTACAACCCAGGCTTTGGCTGATCCAGTTCCACATGGACTATTGTATTTCATCAACTGCATATACATATTATACCTTACATCCTCAGTTTAGTCAAAGCTGGTTTCAGCTGATGCAGGTCCGATAACAAAATACAATTTGGTCATATTTGTTCCCCATCAAAACTGCTACGCTTGCATCCATATTTGGGAATTTTCTTTGTTTCCCCATAAAGACCACTACACTTTTGTCCGAATATGGGAATTTTTCCTGGATCTCACTTCTCCAGGCTAATTCCAGACCTTATTCAGAACCTATTTGAATCAATGTGTATACACAAGTATAAGTTATTGCAACACAGGGAACCGACATGTGTAATGTCAATATAAAGAGAGAGCAGCTTGTCCATCAGGTCCTGACATTGTAGATTTCTGCTCTGCCATCTCAGAGGGTATGAAGATGCACAAGTGGTACATACCTCACTTATCCCGTGGTTTATAAATGGACTGACCATTCAAGGATATAGCTATCTACTCAAACAGCTAAAACACGTTGGCTACTCTTTGACAGCTGAATCACAATTCCCAATGGTTGAATACAGAATATGGCTGTTTTGAGTCAATATTTTACCTATGGGCATATAATAAAACATTACCAAAAAGGATTGGAGCATGCACAAAGTCACTATAGCAGGAGGCTAAAGTATACATGTTGAGAAATTTTGTGAATGTCCAGAAATATGTCAAACAACATAATCTCTTGGATCTTCTTGATTTTGCAGTATGTTATACCAACACTATACTAGTATTTTTCAGCACTGAAAGAAATTCTATCTCCATAAGTATACATCCAGTAGGCCTTTGCCGAAGTGAAAATGAATATAATGTATGATTTTGTTACTAGTGTAGCAAATATGCCAGAGCTTCCTGACTTGGGCATTGTCAAGATATATATTAAGTAGTCAACATACATCAAAGAGAACATGCCAGTGTCTCAAGTCTGGGTTCTTTAGCATGAAAGCTGTTCCAAGGTTCTGGAATGAAAGTCAGCATGAAATCATGAGAGATAAGTACAAAAGAAGATATTTGAGCTCCCAATGGCTCAAATTTACATACCCAGAGGTTCCGAAGTCCTGAACCTCAAAGGAAAGACTAGTCCCAATTAGGAAACTGCTCGCCCGGAGCATCAAAAGATGGTTAAAATAGCTGCTACTAGCTAGGCAGGCAGCAAAGTATTATGGTCCTGCATCAGCAGAAGCTGGGTATGCAGGACTCAAAATATTATAAATTATCATCAATCTGTGGATAAGCCAAACTTAAGATTGCAGGTGGCAAAATATTCTACGCTCACATTCGGCCAAACCTAGGTATGCAGTATTCAAAATATTATGGTGTCTCAGACACATGAGCTGAACCCAAACTCGTAAGTTGCAGAATATTATAATCAATCAATTTCTGCATAGGCCAAACCCCAGGATGCAGGTGGCAAAATATCACAGTCTGTCAGTATCTGCATAGGCCAAACCCTGCCATGTGGATTCAAAATATTATTGTCTCTCAGACAGTGCATTGGCCAAACCTAAGCATGCAGGACTTAAATATTACAGTATATAACAAATTGCAACAGCCAAGCCCTGGGTTGTGGGGCACAGAATATTATAGTCTCTCAAATGGTACATTGGCTGAACCTAGGCATCCTTGGTGCAGAATAATACAGGCTCTCAAATGGTACATTGGCTGAACCTTTGCATGCAGGGCGCAAAATATTATAATCTTACAGAGGTGCATCAGCTGAAGCTCAGCTTGTAGGGCTCAAAATATTTAAGTCCGCTGGGACCTGCATCAGCCGAACCCCAGTATGCAGGTGATTAAATATTAAAGTGGGTCAGTAACTGGATTGGCCAAACTCTGGCCTGTAGGTGGCTAAATATTATGGTCTATCAAAACCTGCATAGGCCGAACCCATGTATGCAAGTTGCATAATATTACCCATCTGGTCCTACATTGGCCGAACCCAGTGATGTGGTGGGCATAATATTATACCTCTGAAAATCTGGTTGGCTCCTCTCTGACACCCAGGGCAGATAATATTGTAGAAATAATATTATTGCTGAGGAGCCCAGGACTTTGCCGAAAATCCGGCGGATTTCGAGGGACCCTAAACTCTAGGGATTAATCATATGTAGGGGGCCTAGAGTGTAGGGCATTATTGACTGCATATTGTGGAAGAGGCAGCAGTTGCCTGATTTAAAGTTTGCAGGCATCTAAGCATTGAATTGAACCCAGGACACATAAAAATGGCCATGTATACATTGTCCGGGTGATTAACCGACTCAGGAGCATGTGGTGATACTCGGGTTCTTACTCGCCTTCCGACTCTCCTGTCCGCGCAAGACAAGACCATTTGACTGCACAACCGCTCCGCTCCTAATCCGAGCGCAGTTTTCAAGCGAATGACTTTCCTCTCCCAGAAAGAGGGCGTCGATTACAAGGAGGTCTTCGCCTAGGGGAAACATCTCGGTCGGCAAATACAGGCTCGTTCCTGCAGAAATCGGGTGTCATTCGTTGCCGCGCTGCCATCAAATTTTGTATTTAAACGCCCCAGGAGCAAGGATACATGATTGATTTTCCTTGCAATTTTGTGTCCCGTGCTTCACAATTCAACAGCCCATCCCGTGGTTCAAAATGCATTTCTGCCACGTTCGGCCGGGATAAGGGAACGTCGTCTCGCTGATCTCACGCTGTCAACTGACCTTTTACCAGAAACCGGGCGATTGGATCTGTTATAACTGCAATTATTTGAATTGGAGGCAGCGGAAAGTCTGCCAGACTTGTTTTCCTTGTGAGTCTTGTGCCAACCGATCATTGACTTCCCCCCAGCGCTAATTGTCCTCCCAGATGCCGAGGGAAATGGTGAATCAATATTACCCGCGGCGCAGGCAAAGCGCATAGTTACCACCACGCTCACGCAAACGGGGTTGGTTGTGCTCGGGCGCCGTGCCTGCTCCGTCGGACCCGCCACATCGCATCGTCGACTTTTCACAGCCACCGCATTTCGGCGGCGGGAAAACACGATACGCACCTGTTCACAGCTCGCAATTGAACAAAGAGCTTGGCAGCCAGTTTATGCCGGCTTACTTGCCGGCGCCACAGCAGTGCCATGCACGCTCCACCAACACCTGCCCTGACATCGACACGTATGCCCCCGCATCACCGCCCTTGCAGGACATACTTCAGTTGTCGTCCTCTGCGTTGGGCTTGTCGTTAGATGAAAGTCGTGACGATCTGACCTTACACCGCCAAAGTACCGCCACATCGACATCAGCTGGAAAGTTTTCGTGGTAGCCAGGATTTCTGAAACCTGGAGCCCAGCCTTCTGTCAGGTGGCTGACAGCTGCAATTTACAGCTGAAATTCCAGATGTATACCAGCTGTAGCATACGTAGCACCAACCTGGTATCGCCAGCTGCTGTCCACAACACATATTTTCAAATGTTAATATTTGAGCTCCCTTTGGTTCCATGGATAACTTCGCTTACTGCCGACTAATAGAAGTTTGTGACAAATGCTATACTTCTTGCGACTCGGAGACTTGGAGTACTTGTTTTGTCGCTCGCTGCGCCGCGCCAAGCCAGCGGGTTACAAGATGGTCTATGAGAGAAATTTGAACGCCGCCTGCGCGATTTCATTTGACGTCTCTCTGAGCATTGGATATTGAATCTTTGGAGTCGACGGTGTAAGTAAGTATCCTGAGGGTCCGATGTCATGGTCCGTGCGGCGACATTTGAAAGATGTCCAAACATCAACGTCACGTGTATGTTGGCGGCAAATCCGCCTTAGGTTTTTTTTTTTTGTTTTTTTTTTTTTTGAGGAGCGTTAGACAGCGTTGGGCAAGTGAGAGTTTGGCGCTCTGCCGTTCTCACCCCATCCACTTCGTCGGGCTCACAGGCAACCCTTCAAAGCTTCCGGGCCGGCATAGCCGGTCCCCCCCGCCCGCTATAAGTTGAGGCCTTGGACTTGGAACCAGGCCAGACGATAAAGCATTACCTCTCGAGGAAATGTGTCCGCATTCGTGCCTTTGACACGATATGTGGGGCTCCGACAGCACCACAAGCTCGGGTTTCCCAGCGACCGGAGTCACTGGTCCACCTTCATCGCCCGCGGTCAGCCGACACCCACTAAAACCCCGACGACGGTTCTAGGCCAGTCATTTGGTAAGGTTCGTTCGCCCTCTAGGGTTTTTTTCCAAGTTCCCTTCACTAGCGATAACTTCAGAGCTTTCTTTCCATATTTAAATTCATTCGTCATAGCACAGTCAATAGCCAATCTATTGTTTATGACTTTCAACCAGCGGTTCCGTATTTTAGCTAGCGGGGCGGAGCCCGTCTGTTGGAGTACGCGTTCATTTCTTGTACGCCAGATGAGGTGAGCGGATTCGGTGATGATTATTTTGTGTAGACGTTGATAAGGCGTGTATCATCATCGATTTTACACTAGTACACGCGGATAGCTGTATACAAGAAGTAAGACTAGAGGATGCTAGTTTAATCCCGGAACTGAGCATTAAGCCTTTGAAGCGTTGCAAACTAGCATAACTATCAAGGCTCAGACAGTATTAACGGTACCTTCACAAATGGGGCCTGCAATAGTGACTGAGTAAAACCCAGCTAGCTATAGGAATATCCTGGCAAGTTATATGTCAAAGATGTAACAAGCTCGGATTCAATATGGACGTCAGGCGACTAAGGGACTTTGGAAGGATTCAAACAGCATAAGACTATTAAAATGTGCATTACAGAAGTAAGGAAATAAACTAGACCAGGCTACTAGAAGGGCATTTAACTGGGAGCGCGGTTATGGCATGCAAGAAAGTCGAGTTCCAATGATTAAGTAAGCTATCAATCGTCGATTCATAGCTTACTTAATCATCAGTAATATCTAACTCAAAAAGGTTTAAAACCACTATATCCACAGTGTGCCGGATATGAGGGTTTTTATTAAATGTGTTGCCCAGGCAAGACTTGAGCAAAACCTGGCCCTGAAGTATCATGTGATCGCGTTTGATCACGTTCTAAAGAGAGAGGCGAGTTGGCTTCAAGGAGGTTAACTACAACAGACAGATGACGCTTCAATGGTCTAGACAGACCTATAGGCGTAGGGACTAGGCACGGAAAGCCTTCCGGGAGTTCTCTCAGGCCTTCAACAAGGCTAGGAGCCAAGTAAATCCCAAAGGGCTTGGTTCAATATAAATGAGCTCAAGTCCTTCAGTCAGCAAGAGACTGTTAGCCAATAGAACGGCCAGGAGATCAAAGGTATCCGGATAGCTATCCGAAGTTATTCACCTCGGTGGTTAGATTAATAGGTAGTAAATACTATAAAAGCAACATGTAAAGTAACAATTAGACAGTGAAATACTCCCCCAGTTGTTGGCACCCAGCTCTTAGTAGCTCTAAGTTTCATTTTGTTAAGACCGTGCCTAATTAGCCGCTCTTACAACTTGTACTTACACCCATTGAGAATTCAATAAGCTCTTGTATTAGAGTCTTAGTTGTCTTCAAACCAACCAGCCGTTAAAAACTAATCAACTTGGAGTTGACTCTATATACACTCTGTGACCTTAAACCAGTCCTACACATTGTTTAGAACACGAGAGTAATCTAATTGAGGTGCTTAATAGACCCTGTTTTGACTATTCAAGTTAAGAAGTATCGAGTTGGCGCCAGTTTGAGATTGAAGGTCGATACGCCTGACCTACATCCCCGAACACACACACGTTAGTATTGGAGTTGTTAGTTGTTAGATTTGGTATTAGATTTAGTGGGACTTCGTTTCACTCAGTTTGGTATTAGATTTCACGGCTGCACGCCACTGCACCGTTTCAACGTGTTGTACCGGGGTCCCCGAGCTTCATTATACCACCGGCCATAATTTGGCCGATGGTGGGTTGCAACTCTTTGCCCGTTTTCATCTGCCACAACTCCGACGCAAGTTCCCATATCTCTTTTTGACCAGGCTCTTCACATTGAGTCAGTATGTGCTCCATCGATTCATGCACTCCACACCGAGCGCATTGTCCTCTTTGTTGGGAATTTGGTACGTTGTCCCAATACTTGCCTACTTTGTAACCATCGTGTACTAACATCCACAGGAAGAAGCGTATGCTTCGCGAGATGTCTTTGTCAAACGTCGAGCGCCAGATTTTGCGTGCCGGGGGTGTCTCTCCATTAGTGTCGGCGGCGGCAGCTTTAGCGTAGGCCATGTTCGCGGCCGTCGCTTGTCTGTTCAGCAGCTCACGGTAAGAATCTTTGTCCATTTTTAATTTCCTTATAATTTTATATGCCTTTGCCTGCGTCATCGCGCTAAGCTTGGCACCAGGGAGAACTAGCGAGGCGAGCGCCTCGGTGTTGATAACATCCTCTTCAGGTTTTCGGCTTCCTTCTCCGGCCAATTGATCAGCTTCTTCGTTGCCTGCTACCCCGGAGTGGCCCTTCACCCACACGAAAATTGTGGGTGCTTTTCTTTCACGTATTTTTGCGACCGTTAACTCGAAGAGGTTGCCATTCTCCACTGTGTGGAAGCCCTCGTCCTGCCATCTTTTCAGGTTCTTGGTGAGTCCGTCTATAGCATATTTAGAATCGCTAAATATTTTCAGTGGTGCATCTAGAGGTGTCTTTTCGACTGCCTCCTTAATGGCAACGATCTCGCCTACTTGGTTCGAGGGGCCCAGTTCACGTGGGATCCGTATCGTGACGTTCCTCGGGTCGTCGTGGCCAAAGTACACGCCGGCGCCGGCCTTAACATGGTCCGTGTTATTGTCTATCGCGGAGCCATCTGTATAGACTGTAATCTCAGGTGATCGGACAAATGCAAATCTCGTGTCGGGGGCAGTATGTGCAGAATTGGTGTACCCTTCAGTGAAGATTCTAAATGCATCCGCTAGTGTACCCGTCGTGGTGACTCTCGAGTCAAATTCCACTATATTCTCGTCGTTCTGGGCCGTCGGCGCCTGGTGTTCCTCAAAATCTTCCGGTTGCATCACCCTCGGGTCCCACTTATTTTCTAGTGAGTTCAGTAGTTCTTGTGCCTTAACATAGCATTGATTTGGGTGACGGCAACCCGTTATTTCCCTAGATACGCGGCATGACGAGCAGCCACAGTCTACTCGGTTTGTATGACGGGGGGTTCCTATTTTGCGTGAGAGCATCCGGGCACCCTTCACGGTGCGTAGTTTATGCTTGTCTTTCAAGCACTTCACCACGTGTGACTTCGCGTTGAATAAGCGCCGGTCGCCGCCAGAGAAGCGGTGGTACCAGATTGGCATATCATCTTGTAGTTTACGAGATACGGCTATCGCGTCCATCGTGACGCCGTATTTGCGTCCCACTCGCATCATGTCTGCGAGGTCTTTACTTTTCAAATCGGTCGCGGATTGGTATGGTGCCCACGACTGCAGGTAAGTATTCATTCTCATGGCTTCATCTACGTTGATGTCGGCCCCCACGGCTTTCTTCGCGAGTAGTTCGTCTGCAACGAAGCACCACAGCGGGCGGTCGGGCCCGAAGCTCAGGTACGTCTTCAGCCACGTAACAGTGATGGCTTCGTTGCAGGCTACAATGTCGAGGAGGTTCTTACCCCCTATGTCCGATGGTGCGTAAACTGTTTCTTTGTTAACACGTACCTGGGATTTTTCTGCCCATAGGAATTTCCTTACTCGTTTTTCGAGTCGTTCCTCAACATCTGCGGGCATTCCTTGTACGGTTGCCATGTACTGGGTAATCCCGCCGACCACCATCATAACGATGAGGCGGCGGCCTTCCATGGAAGGATGTCCAAGTTCCCATTGGTTCAATGCCGCGTCAACCTTGTCCAGTGTTCGCGACCACGTTTCAACTTGTTCGATTCCGTTGCCAACCCACGCGCCCAGCGTTCGGATCGGCTCCCCTTCGGCTGCGATTTTTATATGGCCCGGGATCGTGGTTCCGTTCAGTCCGTTGATAAAGCGCGTCGCCCGCACCCTGTCTCGGTGGCTGATTTTGCCGATGGGTATCATTTCCGTCTTCCCAATATTAAATTTCGCTCCCGCTGCGATGCACCACTCATCTAGGACTTTCATTAGGTCACCAAAATCATCACTGGCATCCAGATATACAAGAGTATCGTCAGCGAAGAGGGTAGTTATTAGCCTTTCCTGCTTCCCCCTTATTTTAAATCCTGTTAGGTCCGATTGCCGTAGGGATTCTGCTAGCGGCTCAATTCCAAGGTCGAAGAGCAAGCAGGATAGGGGATCACCTTGTCTGACACCTCGCGTGACTCGGAAGGGGGAGGCACTCATCTCCCCGTTTATACACACGTACGTGTATGCGTCGCTATACAGAGCTTTAATTGTGCTAATAAATTCGCTAGGGATTCCGTAACTCGCTAGGGCCCGCCACAAGTAGTCGTGTTCAATCTTGTCATATGCTTTCTCCTGGTCAAGTGCAACAATAACTCCGTTCTTCTCTGTTGCTTCCGCCAGCTCGATTATTCGTTTGGTCAGCCAGATCTGGTCTCGAATCTGACGGCCCGGGATAAAACCGGCCTGGTTGGGGTGGATAAGGTCGGGTGCTACTTGTACTAGCTTGATTGTGAGAGCCTTGGTGAACACTTTGTAGTCAGTGTTGAGCAGGGAGATGGGTCTATAGTTGGCAATATCGGACTTGTCATTTTTCTTATATAGCGGGCACATCCAGCTTTTGGAAAACCCTGTTCCCTTCACCATACCGTACTTTTCAATATCATTGTATACTCTGAGCATGGTCTCGAGGATGTTGAAAGCTGGCCGGTTCGTTGCTTTGAAACTTTCGTACCTTTGGTCCAATATCTTCCATAATTCGTAGGTGATCCCGTCAAGCCCGGGTGCCTTGTGATTTGCTGACAGCCGCAATGCGTACCGTACATCTTCCAGGGTTAGTCGTGCTCTCAGAAGCTCGTTTTGGCCTTCGGTTGTCCTCTTAGTTATCCGGCCTAGTACTGTTGTGATCTTATCTTCCCTGATGTTCCTTGGGGTCCTCGTTCGGTCAGACTGGATCTTGTCATGGTAGTCTCGGGCCATAGATGCCATCTTCCTGGAATTAGTTTCGTATTTGGGTGGTTCCTCAGGGTTTGTGTCCTTACACAGTCTTTGAATAATGTCGCGAGGTTCGTGGGGTTTATTGATTTGTGTCCAGTACAGTCCGATTACTTCGCCTTCCATGCGGTTTCGGACCTGTGCCGTTAGGCGCGAGCTTCTATGTCTTTTCTGCTCCAGTTTAGTTAGTTTCTCCTGGAGAACTGCGCACGAGAGCCTTTCGTCCTCCTTTGGGAGTTTGGCCGCCAAGATTAGGTCAATTTGGGTCTTGACTTCAGCAATCTCTTTTACAACTGTGGGTACAACAATTTTTGCCCTTTCTCGCATCTTATTACAGACTTTGATTTTCCATTCAGCCCACAGTGTCTGGCAGTTGTGGTTCGGGTTCCACTGACCAACCTCTTCCTTCTGGAGGACTTCTGTCTGCGCGTCGTAGAGCTTCAACCCCTCTTCGTAAATGAACTTTGTCAGTACCTCGTCGCGCATTACGTGCGCGGGGCATACAAATCGGCTGTGTCCGACGGTCGGCGCCTCCTCCGTGGTGAGGCGCATTGATACCATCCGGTGGTCTGTTTCTATTCCTACTGCTTGGATGTCCCACTCAAAGGAATCTTCAAATAGGTCGCTCTTGATATATATTCTGTCAATGCGTGACTGCGCCCCCCCTAGCGCGGCGGGTTGGAGGAAGGTATATGCGCGTGTTGTGGGGAATGTCTCGCGCCATCCGTCTATTAAACCGAGGTATCTTTTTAGATCTTCGAAGGCATCCGTCGCGCTCTTGCTGTCCGGGTGTGCAGGCAGGCGGTCTACTGCGTCTTCGACAAAGTTCGTGTCACCCCCGAGTATGTCAGGTCTCCGCACTGTGGGGTGTGCTACATACCAATCCTTGATTTGTTTCCAGAAGGCTGCGTTCTGGTGCGGGCGGTTGGGCGCATAAACCCCGAGGACTGATAACGGGGATCCATCTACATTTTTCATTTCGAGGATCATTGCTCTTCCAGGTACAATTTCCCTAGTTTTATATCTTTCGTCTCAACTGTGTCCTTATTTAGGACGAAAGCAAGCCCTGCTCGGGCTGCAGGGGCTTCTTCGTCAGGTGTGAACTCAAGCCGTATCGCTCGACCAAATAGGTTGTCGATATCAGCTTTGTGGCTGTCGTCTAAGTGCGCTTCCCCTACAATTAGAACACCAATTTTTTGCTCACGTATTATCTGCCAGATGTTGTACCACTTGTTATCATCGTGTCGTGCGTCGGGGTTTCCCCTTCCCTTTATATTGAGTGCCGCTGCCTTAATAGACGCCTTGGTGTCTTTCTTTCCCGTGCTGTTCCGTGTCCGCGGTGGGGCAGGTCCCGGGTATACACGAGCATGTGGGTGGTTCCCTGGGGCCGGTTCTGGTCCGGGTACATGGGGTGGGTTCGGTACACCACCGTTCCCGTTTATTGGTACGTTCAGTTGTGGTGGATTATTGTTGGGAACGGGTCGTAAGAAAGGATCCCCGTTATTGTTCGGGTGAGTGATCCTATTGGGTGGGTGTGTTCCTCCCCCCTGGCCTTGTCTGGCCAGACGCTCATTGCGCAGAGCGTTGACGCCTCTAGCGTCTCCCCCTCTAGGGGTCGGGTGCTGGCTCTCAGCCCCACGCGCGCGCTGCACGTTAACACCATTTCTAGCGCCCCCCGGTGCGCGCTCTGCGCCCGGAGTTGCCTCAAGCCGTTCTTCATCGGCTCGCCGGGGAGCTCCTTCCCCCGAGGGTTGGTAGCCATCCCGGTTTGCCTCCGAGCGGCTGTTGGCCCTGTCCCCTCCATCGCGGTGATCATCATCGAAGGCGCGGCCGGTGGCGGAGCCGTTATCTCCTCCGACCACCGCGCGTTCTTCCGTTTCCGAATCTAGTTCACCTGTAAAGTTTTCAAGAATGATAAATCGATTATTTGTAGGAGCAATAAAAGAGACACGACAACGACCGCGCGAAGGTCGTTGGCGTCTTGCCTCGAGATGGTAGGGTTGTTGAGCACTGCCGGACACGCCTCTTGGGGGCGTGCCTTTAGGTGCTCAACATGCCAGGACTGCTGGCCGGCGGACCCCGACCTAAATAGGTCCCGCCGTTGCGGCGGGGCAACTCCAGAGCAGGTCCGGGGGGCGTGCCGTTCCTACTCCTTCGTTGCTCCGCGTGGCCCTCGCCTACCTCCTGTCCAGTGCTCAATGCACTGTCAGTAAATTCGGTAGGTTCGGGTTGCGTGCGCAGGGTTGCGCACGGCTTCTTCCAGGCCCAGACCTAGGTAGGGTGCCTTGGCACTTATCTTCCCCTCGCGCGACATGTTCTTCATCACTAGAACAGACAAGGTATATTGATTTCAGGGAGAAAGAAACACATAAGAGTATGTTTATATCAGGGAGTGGGGGTTGTACGTCGAGGGGGGGAGTAATCCATGATGGTGAGCGCGTGTATGTAGAATATTGTGGCCCTTTTTCGGGGGGTATAAGCGAGTATACAAGTATTTGAAGGAAGGGGCTAGAGGAGGGAAGAAGACGGCACTTATTTCTAGGTGGGAGGGCATCGGCTTTAGTAGTAGCCCCGAGCACCACCGCGGCCACGCCCGCCGCGGGCGCGCCAGCCAGCGCGGTATCCAAATCCACCGCCTCCACCGTAGGGGCTTCCGCGACCCCCGCCGCCGCGTCCGTATCCACCGCGGCCGCCGCCATTTCCACGACCCCCGCCATTTCCTCGGGTGCCGCCCCCACCGTTGTTGCTACCGCTCCCGCCGCTGGGTCCGGGGTAAAGTGGGTTGTCGGGGGGGAGTTCAGAGAGTTGGGCGGGCGGGCCCCACCATCCGAACTCGGGCATCGTATACATGCAGTGGAAGGCGGGATGGTCGGCGCCCTTGCAGTATGCGCACTCGGCCCGGTGACCATTGCGGGACCTGGACTTGAAGCCGTAGTTACCGGCATAGAAGTCGAGGCGGCGGAGGAGGGAGTAGAGCTCCTCCTGCTCTGCTTCGTTCGTGGTGAGTGGTTCCATGTACCCGATCACCACTGGAGGCTTCTCGGGGTGCTGGGGGTTCCGGAGGAGTTCAAAGTGGATCGTGTTGAGGCCGTCGAAGACTCGCTGCCGCGGGTCGCCACCTTTCGCCTGCGTAAATTGATCGACGAGGCGGTAGATGGGTGCGTTTGTGTACGCAGCTAGGATGCATGCAGCGCGGGCCTTTGCCTCGACATCGGTGGGGGTCCCCGTTCGGCCTCACCATGTCATAGTGGCCAAAGGCCCAAACTCTGGTGGCACGGTTGGCGTCGAGGTCGTGCGCCCAGAAGGCCAGGCCAGGGTGGATGCCGAAGGCCATCTGCGCAGCGATGGAAGCTGCACCTGCATCATCCTCCACCTCCGCCAGTATCGACGACGGTCCACCGTATTTATTGCTGGTGTCGGCGTCAGGATCCGGGAGGGGGAGGCGGATTATGATGACGCCGGTGGGTGCCAGCGTACGGAATATCGCCTCGATTTGGGTGTCGAGGGGGGTTTCGAATTGGACTCTGGAGAGGACGTGGTCGCCACCATCGGCGACGTTCAGGGCGAACTTGTGGTAGGGGCTGTCGTTGAAGTCAGTCAGCTGGGTTGGCGCGAAGCCGCTCAGCAGCTGGGTGTTGGTGATGACCTGGTTCCGGAATTGCCCCGCGTTATGCTGGAAAATCGCGCGGTTGATTTCCGCGTTGATGGGGGGGGTGGCCTGCGAGGCCAAGTACTGGAGGTGGGGGTCGCGGGCGCGCGCAGCAGGGATTTCCGCCGCCAGCGCCTGGATCGTGGGGAGCGCGAAGGGCGGCGGGGGCTGGGGCACGGGATTGAGCGCAGGGTTGTGGGGGGCGTCACCGCCCGCAGTGCCGCCATTCGCCGCGTCACCGCCCGCAGCGCCGCCGTTCGCCGCGCTGCCGCCCGCAGCGCCGTTGTTCGCCGCGTCGCCGTTCCCACCGTTCGTAGCGCCTCCGTTCGCAGCGCTGCCGTTAGGTGGCGGGATGACTTGGTGTATCGAGGCGGCCCCGCCCGTATGGGATCCGGAGCCATCCATGTTGACGTCGGGGTCGCTCATTGTGGAATCGGCTGGGCTATGCGGGGGTGGGGACTGGGCTGGGACTGACGGTGTCGGCGATGCGGTGCGGCTTCGACCTCCGAGGATAGAGGTGTAGAAGGGGAGGGGGCGAGAGAGACGGTCCTCGTCGGGTTCGCTGTCGCTCTCGTCGTCGCTATTGGGCGTGAAGATCTCGCTCGTGGAGGTCTCGAGCGTTGACGGGCCGGCGACGTCGAAGGGCGTAATGGAAGGGTGGGCGGTGGGCCGGTAGATCTTGCGCACGCGGGGAGTTTCGCGGGGGCTGGCGTTGCGGTCGGCGGGCAGCTGGATTGCGCCTTCCTTGGTTTTTGGGGCTTTGTGCGAGGCCAGTGTGCTGTGATATCAGTTCAGCGGTGTACACGTGGCAACGCGGAGGTGAACACACCTAGGGCCCCGCTGCTTTTTCGTGGGTAGTGAGGGTTTCTGGGCAAGCCATATTTTTTGGCACTTCCAGCTTTTGAGCGCGTCACTTAATTCGTGGGACCTAGCACGTGTAATTGTACAGTTCTGGTATGGGTAGCAGAGGGCAGCTCCCGCGCAGCAAGCGCCGCCCAAGGGGAGAGGGCTTGGAGATTCAGCGCCGCAGGCGCCACCCTCGCGGGCACAGGGTAGCCTTGTTTCGTTCTGGAATGAACGGGCGCACTGTGTATGTGGAGCCCGTGTTGCGAGCCGTAGTGTCCAAGGTGCTTGGAAGTTGTTGGGCGGCGGCGCAGCGCTGGACGAGCGGCGAACATGACGGTGGAAGGAGGAAAAGGAAGAGTTCTACTGACGACGTACACACTGTCTAAGGCTATTCTCGTCCCCTTAATCTCCGCGTTTTAGCGGCGTAGGCCTCTTTCGGGCTCTACGAGGTCCTTTAGACCCCCCACATTATCGGTGGGCCCCATCAGCGCATGGGGTAGGGGCGCTCTGCTCCCTACGCTGCGTGCTGCAGCGGGGGCGCCCCGCGAAATCATCCCATCACCAAAAAGATGGTGGTGGTAAGAAGTCACGAGGCCCCCCCCCGCCTTAGGCTTTTGCTTCTTAGTCTCTCTTGACAGACGCTTTATCGTTTCTAGCTCGTACCTCGCTCGATAAAGTCTGTTGGTTACCACGCTCTGATACCCGGCGGCCTGCGTTATTATATAATCTCATATCACGTGGTGCCCTCAGCGACGCGACTGGGACGCGTTTCTTGCCCTCCATGCATCGGAGAAGGTTCCTTATACACCCAGAGACATAATTGCAACGGTTTAGAGATACCCTGTGCAGTATTGGGTACTCTGCACAACATCGAATATATTTTGGGGAAACACCCGAATTTGTACGATAATATTGAAATGCGAGATTTCAGTCGTGAAAAGACATTAGAGGGTCGCTTATCGCGTGCATAGGCGTCAGAGAGGCTCCAAATCTCGGTATACCGGTAACAACGCGTCCGAGTCGCGTCAGTGAGTGCGCCACGTGATATGAGATTACATAATAACGCAGGCCGCCGGGTAATTGACGCGGTAACTAACAGACTATTTGCTTCTCACCACTTGTTCTTGCCCAATTCGCTGGACGGTTCCCGTGCTACCCAGGGCTTCGCTCTCGCCATGTCGCCACCCTCGCTCCCCGGTGGCTAATCGCCTTGCAAGCTCTATGTGTCGGAGCATCGACGCGCTCGCCATAGTCGCTGTCGTCGCTAGGGCTTCATGTCGCCCCAACTGAGCGGCGACAATCTCTCGCGTTTCATTGGTCCCACGACACGCCAAGTGAGGATGGATGATGGTACGCCGACCTTGTCCAGCACCCATACCCCTCGCGCATCGATATCCCTCCTCCGGCTTTTCAGGGTTTTTGCTTCTTTTTGCCAAGGTCAAAAGATATCGGCATCAAGGTCCTCAAGGCTCTTGATTTACCTAAGCAAGCCCTCCTTCCGCACGTTGCTTTGGCCTCGCTGGCTTCAGATCTCGGCCTGGATACTCATGATCAAGTATTATATATCTCGAATGGAGCCGCAAAGGTTCACTCAACCCGGTGTAGCTCAAATTCGGGCTCTGGATGCAACTTCTCGAAGCTCTCCCTTCCGGCCTGGTCTTGCAAGTGAACTCACTCCGCAATTTACCACGTCTATCCTCGATGTTTGCCAGGCTTTGAAATGTCTCTACAAGCCTCGAAGAACTCGAAACAATTAGTCTTCAACTTTTCAAGTTGCACCGTCGGGTCCTCGAACTCTTTATGCCCTCTCTATTGCCTCGCACTTCCGCAAACATTCAAGCCTTAGGCTCAATATCAATACCTACCTTTCTACCGTTTGAGTTTTTGCAGCCGCGTCTCCGAGTCCTGGTGGTGCCACGACACCATCCGTCAATTGCCATTCGCAGGCAAGCATCAAGTCCCAATCCTCAATGCACCCGCTTCAACTGTATTGATGTGTCTGCTCGCAGGAGCGAACCGCTCGCACTTATATTGTTCTCGGCCGGCGCACCTGCTTCCTCAACACCCCGCAGATTCGCGCGCCGTCACAGCATCCGGCTTCTGTGTCGCGAGCTCCCACCTTCGATATATCGGGGACAAAACCGTAGATCTTCTTCTTGCTACTCATGTATCGTTGTACCATAGGTAGCTGACGTTGAATACATCTTTTTGCTGCCGTGCATACCAGGGTGAAAATAAATAAAGTATTCTGCTACCTGTGTCAACAGCTTGGCTCCATGTTCACCGCCAGCTGGTGGCCAGACAGACCTGGCCACACCGTGTGGCCATAGGAGATTGATGCTGGTGGCCAGCCTATTCTCAGCTGGCCACCAGTTGCTCGTGATATGTGTTCCGCATGCTGAGTTCAGCTGGCGGCCACATGTCTGACCATTGGCGGCGTATGGAAGCGCTGGGCCTACTGCTCCGGACAATCAAAGCCAACAAAAAACTCGAGTAATTATTTTGACCCCGGAGAGCGTTCTAGGTGAGAGAGCTCAATTAGAGGAGTCGAACGGTACCAAGGACAACTAATTTACACGAGCCCTTTGTCTCCAAATGGACATTTATTCGTGAAGGACCGAGAATTTTGGCCGTAACCCCATATCAGCTCCGAAAATCATCGGAAAATATGCAATCGACAGCCTGTCTTGAAGAGCTGAGTCTTGGTCCGCAAATATCGCGGAAATTGAACGAGCCGTTCCTCCGTAAAATATTCAACAAGTTTCACATTTTCCGAGGCTCATCTGACTCAACTTTCCGAAAAGGGTAACAGGGGTTGATCGATTAGTTTCTGGGGGGTCGAAATCGGGTCTAGCCGGCTAAAAGTGAAGCTATTTTACGCTTGAGACTAGTTGCGAGGTTGCGTCGATCCACCGAGCGACTCAACACTGACCATACTAGGTCAAAAGTGTCGTTGAAATGGCCCGAAAATTTGGCCACACCCTATTTCTCGTGAGAAAAACTTCGGAGGGGGTGATTCTGGCGTGTATTAAGGCGTAGATTACGATTCTGCAGTCAGCTAGGTTTCAAAAATTTGCTTTCGGCCGCTATGAATAAACTATGGATTTGTTGGCTTTGATTGCCCGGAGCTGTCTCCCGAATCGGATTCCGAGGATGACGTGGCCACCAAGGCAACTGCTTCGACCCAATTTGTTCAATTCAATTTCTGTGCCGCGGGTTTGGTTTTGGAATAGCCGTGTGGCTTTGAAATAGAGTGCCCCGTGTTTAGTTTTGGAATGAATGTGTGCACGCGGGCGTTGATCTAATGATCCGCATCTCCAATTTGGGACACTAGCGCCGCCAAACGCCTCAGGACTTCGACTGGAGTGCTAAAATGATTCTATAATGTCCCGCCATTGTCTGGAAGTGCTTGTGAGTGGGTTCTAAGCTCATTTGAAATATATACTAAAAAGTTTTTTTCGGCCTCCCCCAGACTGTGAACTATGTACGACCATTGGACGAAACTTTGTTCATCCTCCGCCCTGGCTTCGTCGCAGTTCTTCGCTGCTTGGTCACATCTGCACAGGAAATTCTCTGGCTCCACTCGACCAAATCCGAAGCGCGCATTCTTGAAATACTGAGAAATTTCTCGGGGTGCTTATCCTTCCAATGAAAAAGGAGATTCTGCCACGAGGTGTCGCGTGGCGCCGTCCTGCCAATATTGTTCAGAGTGCGATACCCAAAAAAGTGAACTTCTCACGAGCACTCCCTACAGACAAAGGTCGTATTTCTTGCGTCATAAAGCAGGGGCAAATGTCTGATCCCCGGAGATCTTTGGGTTAGTCCGTAACTTGCCGAAGGCTGTGCAGGGGGAGCATGCGCCCTTTCCCTGACCAAGAGCGATGGACCCGAACCGCGATGGCTGTCATGAGGTTGTGCGGCATGTGCCGTGCTGGACCTGAATTTGTCTTCGTCAGGACGAAATCTCAATTCTGAGAAACGAAGCCGAGGATGAGAACAGCGATGCGGCAATATTTGTGGCATGATTGGATCTCTCATCAGGTGCTGGCCGGTCGTCTGAGAAGTCGCAGGTGGGCGGGGAATGAACTGAGACGCTGGCTGTTCAAATACAACTGAGTACAACTCTTCAAGTGAAAGCTCAGGTGTCGGTGCGAAGTTCTACAAGACGGAGTATTAGCCTCGATTGGGGTCTCACCAAGTCTCATGGCTTACCAATTTCTCAACCGCCGGAAATCCAGTTGGACGGAACATTGGAGGTAAATAGATGAAGGTAGTCGATAGCGCCGTATTTATACTACGGCGAGCGGTCGTGGGCCCGACTCGTGGGCCGGATTTTCCGTCCCCGGGGTCCGCCCCCGAGTTTTTCTGGGTCAAATCTCCATCTCTGGTTTGTTACTGGGGGATACCGCTATCTCGATAAGCGGCGGAGTTTGAATTTTCCAATCACATAACCGTGCATGGGTTCGAAACCGTGAAGTGGCGATATTATTTCCACGACGTAAAAATTCTGCGTAAATCTCGAAAAAAGTCTTTGGGCCACATCCAACGTATGCATGTTTTTTGGAGGTCGCGAGGGATGTGTGCTGGACAGACACGATGGGCACGAGCGTGGAGGTGGGATCAGCTTTAAAGGCGGGTTTCCTCTGGCGCAGGACACGATTACCAACAGTTGCAGCGTAAAGTAGCTAGAACCCGAAAGTCTCGCATCAAGCACCGCATTCAGAAAGAATTGTGGGATTGGGTCGTGCAGCAGCCTAATGAATTCACTTTGCTTCCGGAGAATGATCGTAGGTCACGCCAGTCCCACAAATAGTGCGCTCATCCTGGTTTAGCCTTCAGACTCACTTTGGATCTGAAAGCCGGTATTCATTATAATATTCTTCTGCAGACTCGAGGTAACTGCATTTGCCCTGCAACAAGATATTTTGTCGTTGCTCACCAAATAGCACCGAGCTGATTTATGCCTCGTGCTTCATACTTTTTCCCCGCCTTCACAATCTCGGTCTCCGGGTAACCACCCTCGCCCCATTCTTCAGGTGAGACACCGAGCTGGAGAGGGATTATTTCCTCGGCCTTGGCGTCATTGAGTGCACGAGCGAAAATATCTGCCGTATCATCACTTTGAAATGGAAATTCGTAATTCGCAACGGCAGCTTCATGGCGGATATTATGGCCTTGATCACCGGCGATGGCCACATCAATGTCATCTGGAAAGAGTATTGTACGTTGCAGGACCCTACACCAGACAGTTCTGTACCACTCCTGAACTTCCAAATTAATTATAGGTGACCTGCAGCGTGTACACTCTTTTCATGGATGGGGCAACAATGCCCCGGTACGAAGCAGATCGCTCGCATCAATTTTCCGTCAAGGGCAATGTTGATAATTCACTGCATTCCACTAACCCCTAGACTCAGGTCTGTCCAGCGGATTGTAGCCATGGCTAGGCCAGTTTAGATTGGTGTAGATCACTACACAGCCCCTGTTTAGCACTACACCCATGTTTTGGACAGCTGAGCGTAGCCGACTCGTAGCCGTGTGTAGCCGGGTGACAGATTACCTAAACTCACTCTGTATAGCTCAGCGCTGATCAGTATAGGCTATTGTAGCTGCTTCACCTGAGCTCTACAGACGTCGGCTTTCAGCTTTGGTGTGTTTCGTGCCTGTGGATGCATAAAAGGAAAAACAGCACTATGTACGTGTTGGCGGAATGGCCTAAAGAGGCAATCTGCCCGATCCCCGAGCTGATGAGTCAGCGGATCACTTACGGGTGATTAACGGAGAACAACCGAGAATTATGTAGAATATTCTAGTTATATAGCTCTGTAGTATATAAGGCGGGGGCTTCAGGCCAATCTCTCCAAGAGATTGTTAACTAAAAGGCTAACAGCTCAAGTGCAACCTATTGGTTTTACCCATTATCACAACAGTACGCCCTTATACTATATGCCCGTGGACTCGGCAAGGACTCGGGATCAATTCAATTCTGGGTGGATCAGCTTTTACCTTTCAGAAGATCAGCATAGGTGTTCATCGCCATGGCCCATGGATCCAGGGTCATATCGTGGTGAGAGTTGCCAATCGGTCTTTTACTCGATGCTTGCCAAGACTTGACTTCCACCCCCCACTGTCGCAATATTCAATGTACCGCCGCAGTAGCGACCACTGAACTCGTTCCCAGCCATCCTATGGCGATAATTTCTTAATACCTACCTACCTGATATCAATGGAGGATAATTCTAATGGGAAACCCGGTTTCCAGAAGGCTTATTCGGAATCCGGGTTTCCAGCGAAACCCCTCGTGATGGCGGCAGGCCGGCAGCGGTGCCGGAACGTGCCGATCCACCTGCCAAGTCCGCTTCAACTTCAATTTCACACCAACATGCCCTCAGTTTCACTCCGAGATATTTAGCTGTGTAATTCCGTTCAAGGTGATGTAACAGATTGGTTGTAAGTATTTTAGTAACGTGTGAACTGGTGCTACACATCAATTTTTTCCACACTGAGATAAATTATATCTCTGGATTCAGAGACCACCGAGGAACGACTATACACTGATTGATAAGAGCCACATCACAGAATTTCCTAGCCCAGTTTAATCCAACAAAAAATCTCTTAGATGATCCCACTGGCACGGGCATTCACATACTCTGATGCAAATTCCATCGTGTGGATAATACTTAGATATGTTCAAATTACTATCTTGCAGACATTAAATATAGTGGAGATGATAGAAGCCAAACATAGCATATAAATCATAAAATGGATGCTTGAACTATGGGGTCAACTGGATTTTGAACTCCGATCACGGCTTGATTGCCGGGGAAGGGTTTCCGATTAAACTTTCTCTGAGGTTTCCCTAAAATTACCATAAAAGGCAGGGCTTCTCGGGAAACCGGGTTTCTCATTAGAATTATCCATCAATGGACTCTCCCAAACATGAGAAAGTATTTAATTTGTATGGACGGATACTAGATTACATAAAATTTAAATTGTCTGTTCATCCCCAAAGTTCAGAAGATGGTCCAAATTTGACAACAGGCCAGATATTCAGCTGTGGCTACCTCTGTACAGATGACTAGAAAGAGCTACACTGACCTAAACTAGCCTCAACAGACCTGCAAAGACCTACTCAGAACTATGCAGACGTATCAGACTAGTCTAGTCACCTAGCCAGAACTATACGCCTAGGTACCTAGCCTGAGTCTGAGTCTAGGGGAGCCCGGAACGCAGTGATTGTCCACATGATATCTTGAAATTCTTCATGCTCAGATAAGCTCCTGGAGGAATTTCTTCCTTCAGAACCATTAACTCCGGGATGTGCTGTATACTCAACAATACTTTTGATGCAAGTGCGACCCACCATTTAGGATTGATCTCATACACCACTCGCTGCGTTCCGGGCCTTCCTAGACTCAGGCTGAGTCTAGGTCTCCTAGCAATAGATACACAGGTGACTATGGCTAGGCAACTAAACACAGTCTTTTTTGGGTCTGCTTGGCTCTTTATAGGTCTGATTCAATCAGCACGTGTCAGTCTAGATCAGTGTGGGTCATCGTGGCCCTTCCTAGTCACCTACGAAGAGCTAAACATATATCAGTTGGCTCGAAAGAAATATTATTTGTGGATTTAAGTTCGGACGTCCTCCTGCTATCAGCGGGATGGACGGTCAAAATCTCGACATCCAATATCGCATACATAACGGAGTAACTCGACGGTGCGTCATTCGTCTCGGGCATCCGGAGGACTCGCTGAGGCTTTCATACAGAGGCACCCGCCAATACTCAGTTCCCGATCTTTCGGTGGACGTGTACTATATCCTGTGGCCGGTGTAATCCGCCGACACATTACAAATCCCTTAGCTGGCCCAGTCCCCGTACGGCCGGCCGGCCCGATTCCAAGTCCCCGTTCATGGTATATGTCGATCGCGACGGCCCCGCCATGTGCGGGGAATGGCCTCTGGTCCACATGTGCAGGCGCTCCCTTTCGTGCATTGCGTTGAACCCAGCTGCCAATGCTGCCTGACGCTGTATGGGATACCCAAGTACCCGAACGCCTCCGTCGCGGTATCATCACCTTCTGCCCTCGGCGTACATGTACACCCGTGTGTGGTATGATTCCGGACGGAGCTTAATTTGAAGGCGTCGGATGTGTTGGGGGGACGACGGCGATTCATCCAAAATAGGGTTCACGCCATGCACGTTGGAGGAGGAATATCTGCGTCCCTCGCGAGCCGCCTTGACCCGAGCGATTGATTCCATCATCGACTGGCGCTTGGCGCCCCGACGGTGCGTGCATTCTTCACCTGGGAAATCTCATAGGTTTCGCTCATGCTTTCGCGCGTGCTCAGGACAGCCATTCTGCCGAAAACTTATAAAATAAAAGAGCACCTATTGGGCCAGTAAGGGATGGGACTATTTTGATTGTATATTTAAATCAAATGCAGGATCTGAGTGGCCAAAATAGGCAGAGGGAAGGAGCATACACACAAAAAGAGAGGACGCGACACGTTTGATCCCTTATGTAATCACAGATCACTGCCATTTCGAAGCTATCTCCGGAGGTCGGTAGGAGCATCCACAGTACCCAGAATGTTTCAGATACCCTCTCTTTTGATGTCATTCTCCATGTACGGAGCGCGCCAGAATTTTAATAAACATCTTAGTTGTGATGCTATGAACTGCAAATGACATCCAGAATCCAAAAATAAAAAATCCGCCGGGCTGGGTACATGGGTACGATCGTCAAAAGTGTTTTACCCCAGCTAACCCAGAGGCAATTCCAAGTGGTTGAATTGTTATCGACGTTACAACGTGTGTGCCATAATTTTGGCATTTGGCAGCTTTATGTAAGCGCCATCAAGACCCAATCATTTGCCGGTCCCCGTTTGAAAATACATTCCTATCCCAGATTCTTCCGTTTCTCATTTGGAGCACTTTTTAACAAATGACATGGATTAGGCCTCTTCGAGGCGGGGGCTGAACCTTGGATGAATAAATTATTTGAAGCGAAATTGGATCAGATAGATGCCAAAAGTATGGTGTAATAGTGTGCCATAATTATTTGGTGCACTGGCAGGTGTTTTTCCTGTAACCCTGCTGCGTATCGATTGAAAATTTCACGACAGCTCTGTTCTTTGGGATTGCGACCGCGGATGGGGTTAGGCCTGTCCTGGGGACGCGCTGTGATCTTTGCTTTCTTGCGGGGAGACGGTTAGGACATGAAAGTTCGTTGGACACAGTACGGTGTCACATCTTGCAGAGAACAATAAGGTAAATAGTAGGAGACTGTTACCCTTTCTGGAATGAGATGGTCACAGAGTGGTTTTGAGACATAACAATTATAGTATTGAATAACTCTCACTCTGCCGATGATCTCGACCTGATCAAAGTTATTGACCTGTCAAACCTTCCTGGCTCTATTTTTCTACCAATTTCTGGTAACGCCCCTCGCTGTGTAGACCGTTAAGAACCAGGCCGAACGGGACCGTCACCTGTGACAGTTTTGAATAGATGACAGTCACAGTGACTGCACATGTCAAAAGGAGAGATGACATCAACTTGTCCGCCGTGATAGCGTATTTCACCCAAAAAGCCGTGCAGCGAGGCCCCGTGCAGCTTCGCTAAAGGGTTGTCCGAGATCAAAAAAGCTTATCATTTTTTGATGTCTCGCCGATCTTGCTCTCATTTCTCGCCGTTTTGGCCCACTATCCAGCGGAAACTACGCCGACGACCTAGAGCTATATAGTTTGTGCCCGAAAATCGTGGGAAAAACGCGTTTTGATGGCAAAATACATAAGCTTTTTCACAGCGTCGTCGGCGCAAAATTTTTACTAAATCGGTCCTACAACGACGGGGCGTGAAGCTATCGGACTTTCGAGTGTTGGAGGATGTAGTGGGACCTTTTGCGCAACTTTCTGCCTCTTCAGAAAAAAACCGGCGATCAAACTTGTCGGGCAAATTTTAGTACGGGCCGGACAACCCTTTGCGAGAGCTTCACGGGGCCTGCAGCGAGGGTGCAGCGCCGAAAAAGCTGAAGGACACTGGCGGCCAGTGGTGCAGTGGTTCATAATTCTTTTGAAGGAATCTCCCTTTCTCCCCTCTCTCTTCTTTCCTTTTTTGGCGCATTTTTTATAATTCTTTTGGGCACCCACAAACACCGTAACCGAGCCCACTGGTTATCGAGGTCGGTTTTTGATGGTGGTGGTACTCATAAATAATTCGTAATGGACGGTCAAGTCCCTGTTAGAAGCTGTTAGAAGCTGTTCGTGAGAAGTGATCCCTGTCTTTTAAGCGCCCACTGACAAGGCTATGGGGTTTCCCTGGGGTTTCCCCGGGCCGAACTGTTCCCGGCTCAATGGATTCCTTTCCTAGCCTCAGACTAGAAAGTGCAGCGTGCTGTGACAAACCATTTTCCGGCGCATTGAAGAGGAATCGATTCGGCGTTTATTCGGCATGGTTCCCGAGTGGTCACCTGGGAGGATCCCGAGTTTAGCATTCAAGGGCTCGCAGATCAGTACGCCAAAGAGGACGAATTTATCTGGTATATAACCGAGTGTATGAGTGCGCCGCGTCAGTACGGGATGAGCTGAGGGAAGATCTTGCCGCCAAGTCCGTGCTCAAGGGATTCCACTATTTGATTTGATTTGATTTGAATTTCTAAGTTATGCTATACTGGGCCAGGAAGGCTATGTAGCAGTACTGCCGAAGCATGGGTATGTAAGGATTATACGCGAGGATGGGGATGAACTATTATGTATCAAAGGGCAAAGAGAGAGAGAGAGAAATATATCGTCACAGGAAAAATGGGGGCGGAAGAGGAACACAAGTGGTTTGCGGAGGGACACATTCAGAGGGTTCGAGGTACTGTGAATGGATGCGGATGAATCTCGGAGGGGAAAAAGTAATAGGAAGAAGAATAAAGAAATCAAATCAAAAAGCCGGGCGGATATAAGGAAGGGGGAGTGCGGAAGTCTTGTCTAGCGAGGCCTGCAGTCCCCGTTGGCGAGCGGCAAGAGAAGCGCAAGCTCTTTACGCTTCGGGCATGAATACGAGTCTGCACGGTGTTTGCCCTGGCAGTTGAGGCAGACCACCGGGCCGGTGCAGGGGGATGGAAGGTGATGCAGATGAGAGTTGCGCACAGGTAGGACAGCACGGCTGCTTTACGTTACAGCGGGCCTTCGTGTGTCCGTACCTGTAGCACTTCCAGCATTGCGAGACACGGAGGTGAGGAAAGCCGTGAGAAACCACGAGAAAGGGCTGGCCTTTGACTCCAGGAGGAGGTAAACTGATCCTGCTACCTTCGGCTTGCGCCCGCTTGCAACAATAGCTGCTATCTGCGACTCCGACGGAGGTCGATTGACCCACGTCGGCAAACCAATGACCTTGCCGAGTGCACCGGCTCATTTATTAACAGGCCAGTGTTCGCTCATTTATGTCCCAGTATATGCTAGAATTGTGCATCTGCTGAAATTCGACCAGTCAGTTAGTTCGCTTCATGCAGGAAAATCAGCCTTCATCTCCGCAGGCATCCTCCCCGCTTTCGAGGCCATCATCGCGATGCTAAACACGAATTACTCGCTGCGCTTACAGCTCTTTGCGGAACATAGGGCGTGGCCGTTTTTTTTTTTTCCATTTTGAGACATTTTTTATCTTTTCGACCATTTCCCTCGCTGCGGGCTCAATTCTCAATGTATCGCTTTGAAAACTGTATGAGCCGAACCGCACTAAAATTCCGCATTTCCTCTCGTGCCTTGTTTATTTTTATTCCACCTGTATAATATGTAGTATGAATTTATTACTCTTTCAAGCAGATCTCCTCCCACAAGGGGAGATGTTAACACAATGCTCCAGGCCGTCATTACAGCAAACATAGGCGTATTTCAGAGGTCTCCTCGTCGCCGTATTTGTTATTTGTGCCCTATGCTGCCCAGACGATGCAATTGAATGTGAAGATATTAGTGTCTACTCAAGTACAAGGTTTCTGCATGATATATGGACCGGGTACTCAGAGGTTTGTTCTGGGCCCCCTATGAGGTCCTTAGAATGAACCCCACGACTCAGAGTCTGAGTTAATGTCCTTGCGCCAGTGTGCGACGCGCACCATATTGCCATCTGTAACAGTCACATGGTGCCGTTATGCGTAACTGATGTCATATTGAGGCGCGTCGCGTTCCATAGTGAGGGCATGCACTCAGAATATGAGTCATGGGGTTCATTCTAAGGACCTCATAGGGAGCCCAGAACAAACCTCTGAGTAACCGGTCCATATATCATGCAGAAACCTTGTACTTGAGTAGACACTAATATCTTCACATTCAATTGCATCGTCTGGGCAGCAGAGGACACAAATAACAAATACGGCGACGAGGTGACCTCTGAAATACGCCTGTCTTTGCTGTAATCATGGCCTGGAGTATTGTATCAACATCTCCCCTTGTGGGAGGAGTTCTGCTTGAAAGAGTAACAATTTCATACTATATATTATACAGGTGGAATAAGAATAAACGAGGCACGAGAGGAAATGTGGAATTCCATTGCGGTTCGGCTCATATAGTTTTCATAGCGATACATTCAGAATTGAGCCCACAGCGAGGGAAATGGTCGAAAAGATCAAAAATGTCTCAAAATGGAAGAAAAAAACGGCCGCGCCCTATGTTCTGCAAAGAGCTGTAAATACTACACACAGATACCGTTACGATCCGGCGGCCAACCGCTTCCACAACTTTTGAACACATTTACGTGCCAAGTCAATGCCCGACCGACGGAGTAGAACCGCTCACGAGCACCTCAATTGTTGTAGCGTCTGTTTATAAGAGACTAATTGTTCACCGGCTCTCCAAAACTAGATGTGCTCCCAGTTACAAGACAACCGCCAAAATAGGAGCCCATCAGTGGCTATGCACATAACGGTTATGTGCTCGTCTCGCTCTCTCCTGGCCGTTTTTGCTCCTTCGAAGCTCAATATGTGTTGAAGACTACTATCCCCCCCCCTAGAACTCGGACACTTAGGGAAAATCCATGAATAGCATTTTATCCACAGATCCTAGAGTCATGCCCAATAGCCAGATCGTCAGAAATTCGTCTTTTACCTGGGTCTCATGTTTTACTTTGTCAAAAACGGGCCAGAATTGGACAAACGGCACGGTTTTTCCTGTCGCGGTCCGGTGTCCGAGTAGTAGGTAACGGCCCGATTCAGCATTGATCTTGTTCTCATTCACTCGTTTCTCAACCAAATTCTTTGAAACTTGGTACACCTATTCCTCTAGATGTAATACACTTCCATGGATAATGAAAATATGCCATGGCCCCCTCGACACTCAAGATACATCAATTAGTTCCACCTATAAGTTTAAATAAGCGAGGTACCAGTTTAAATTTTTGAAGCGTTTGGCTGCGAGAGACTAAGTCATCCTCACAACCCCGGTTACCCCCTGAGAAAAAAAAAAAAATTCGGGGTGTAATGCAGATTGGTTCTGGAGCATTCCTAGGAGGAGATATTGCAGCATAGAGGTCGTTTTTAATGTCTTCGAAATTGTTCTTAATCAGACCTTCTAGCGCATCCATTATCACCGCTTGCCCTTTGGGACCAAAACTGCAAGAGATCCTTAGATAATGTTTCAATTAACGAGGGACAACTTACTAGCCGCAACCCATAAACGCTTCCGCAAAACCTGTTGAGGATCTACAAAGGGCAAAGACTCTGTAGTCGATGCGTTCCAAAAAAGCCTTCCAAATCTTTGAATCAGCTAAGGTGTCGCTCCCCGTCAGCAGAAGGCGCAATTCCGGGAGCATAGCAGTTATTCTGGTGGGTAGGTAATTGAAATAGATGGCTGTTGGCCAATCTTACTCTTTTGCCATGGTGCGATAGCGTGCGGGTTCCAGCGCTTTTGAGATGAATTCATGTTTGCGCGCGAAGAGAGACTATAGATGGAGATAAGGGGTTGGGGACTGGATCTTTGCAGTGCAAGTCGGGACAGTTGCGAGGAATGTCGTTGGCCGTAAGAGGTTTGGTGGCGGATATCGCTGGGGAGTCGACTTTGGGCTAAACCGATATTAGTTTCAGATCTGGCAAAAATTTGTGACGCACCTGTTTCTGGGGACGCGATGTCTCCTCCGTCTTGGAATCCGGGTTCTTCCTTTTCTCCTGCAGAGCCAGAGAAATCAGTGTGCTTCAAGTGATGAATTTAAATACTTGCCGGACTCGAGGCCACCGGTTCTTTTGCCTTGAACTTGGGTGTTGGTTTTGGTCGAGGCTTCGAGGATAGAATTAGCTCCTACATTACAGCCTTTTGCGGAACTTAGGGCGCGGCCGGTTTTTTTTTTTTTTACTAAGTTTTCGGCAGAATGGCTATCCTCACCTCAATTCTCAACGGATTCCCTTGGTGGTAGGCTCATTCTACTCGTGTTGTAAATGCGGAGGGCATGACATCTTACGATTTTTTCTGAGAACCCCGAAATCATTTATTAGGTCAGATTGGGGTGTTTTGAGCTGTCTGAGAGCAGAATATGCCACAAAGTAGCTGTAGTGCTCGGATTGACCTAGAATTTTGATACAATGCACTTATGGGTATTCCGGAGGGCAGCAAACACCGGGATAGTGAAAGTGACTTGTATTTCAACTCTATCATACATGTAAACAGGTAGGATATCGGGTGAATTTCCCTAACAGCAATAAATTTGAAATACAAGTCACATTCATTATCCCGGTGTTTGCTGCCCTCCGGAATATCCATAAGTGCACTGTATCAAAATTCTAGGTCAATCCGAGCACTACAGCTACTTTGTGGCATATTCTGCTCTCAGACAGCTCAAAACACCCCAATCTGACCTAATAAATGACTTGGATAACAAATGTGAGTCGTGGAGTCTCTTTAAAACACCACAGGACGAGCGCCCAATGAGTATCACGCTCACCCAAGACCAGAATATGCCTCAGCATTGTGTCTGAGAAGTGGGTGTTTTTGTTGGATTCAATTACATCGTTCACGTGGTATAGGACCCAAAGATAAAATACGGGGAGGTGACCTCAGAAATAGTTGTAGATATGCCCTAATAAGACCCCAAACTCATATATTGCCAACTCCCCCTGTGGGAGGAGATTTCCATATAAACATGATTATATCAGAGTACATTTTATATAAGCTCAATAAAAAAAATTGAAGCACGAGAGGACCTCCAGAATTTTGTTGTGGTTCCGCTCATATAGTTTTCAGAACGATACATTCAGAACTGAGCGCGCGGCGAGGGAAATGGTCGAATAGATCAAAAATGTCCCAAAATGGGAAAAAAAAATTGGCGGCGCCCTATGTTCCGCAAAGGGCTGTAAATTTTCCATGGATCTTCCTGAACACACATTCCATGCTAAGGAACCTACTTCAAACGAGAAATCCGTACCCATTCCACTTTTGAAAGAGGAAAAAGCAAAATGGGCTTGTGGAGTCAGAACTGCCTGCCCAGATGCAAAAAATATTACACCAGTTGAGCCACCAGTGTTAAATTTCCCATGGCTCTTTCCTGAGCACACATTCCATGCTAAGGAACCTACTTCAAACGAGAAATCCGTACCCATTCCACTTTTGAATGAGGAAAAAGCAAAATGGGCTTGTGGAGTCAGAACTGCCTGCCCAGATGCAAAAAATATTAGGGCCTGATCGGGTCACCGGGCTCGCCAAGCCAGATGGTTGGCGTCGGACTCAAAAAGAGCCGGAGCCAGATTCCCACAGGTTTGCCGCGTAGAGTCACATTTGTCACGTATCTGTAAATAAACATAAATACACTTTCCCCCGAGCCATTTACGCGTTTCTCGCCTTCCTCGCGCTACTATGCCTCAACGCAACAGAACGACGACGCGTCAGACTCATAATCCCATCGCTATTGCACGCCAAAAGAGGAAAAAACAGCAGGAAATCGAGCGACGCCGCAAGATCAAGCTGCTGGTAGCTTTGATGTGCACGGTGGTCGCATTCACCGTAACTGCGTGCCTCGCGACACCGGATCCAATTCCCATGCATACTTCACTCCTCACTGGTCAGCTCTGGCTCGACGAGCTCCTCGTAGGCCACCCGGATCGATTCAGAGCTCAGTTCGGCATGGCAAAACACGCTTTTTATCGCTTGTCGTTTGAGCTGCAAGCCTTCTCAGGGCTTGTCAGTACCAAATATGTCACTGCAGATGAAAAACTCGCCACGTTCCTTCATTTTGCGCGAACCGGTTGCAGTACGCGTGTCCTGCAAGAACGATTTCAGCGCAGTGCAGATACAATTCATCGGTACGGAAATTACAGGATATATTGAATATCATCGGAGATGCTCATCAGTTCTAGGTCCATCTATTCAATTCTTCACCGGCTTGTTGGGCCATTTTACAAAAAACATGTCCACCTTCCACCCGACTCGACACCACCCGAAATCAAAGAAAACCCAAAGCTGTATCCATATTTCCGTAATGCTCGGGGAGCTATTGACGGCTCTCACTTCCATGCCTGGGTCCTCTCCGAGTGTATGGCACGGTATCGCAATAGGAAGGGCTTCATTGGCCAGAATGTGTTGGCAGCCTGCAATTTTGCGATGGTTTTTGTCTATATTCTCAGCGGGTGGGAGGGAAGTGCATCGGACTCACTAATTTACCACTACGCACGGGAGCGAGATTTGGCGGTTCCAGCAGGCAAATACTACCTTGCGGACGCGGGATTTCCTCTGTGTGACGCTCTTTTGACTCCTTACCGCGCTGTTCGATACCATTTGAAAGAATGGGGCACAGTACGGCAGAGGCAAGTATCGCATTGACTTATAGGCCCGTTGCTTACCATAATTTTGCAAGGCCCAAAACTCCCGAAGAACTCTTCAATCTGCGCCATGCACAAGCTCGGAACGTAATTGAGCGTATTTTCGGTGTCATCAAACGTCGCTGGTCGCTTTTTACGCGTGCACCTGAGTATCCAATAGAAACTCAGGCAATGATGGTTGCCGCTATTGGTGCACTTCACAATTTTCTTCGCATCCATGATAGGGACGACGAAGCCGACGATCTTGAAGCTGTAGGACCTGCCTCACCTCAGCGCGAGGGTTCCGGGAGCCTGGGGGACTTTGTCGAGATGGAGCCACGGGAAGTATCTGCAGAGGAACTTGGGATACCACATGTCTCAGATGCAGAAAAAGCACGCGCATCGGAGCGGAGGGATCGGATTGCAAAGAAGATGTGGGAGGATTACGTAGCATGCCTAGCAGAACGTGGCGAGGTACCGAACACATAGATTATCCAAGTAGACAACAAATCTATTTGGATGTACGGAAGAATGTGCTAATCAAAGACGGCCCTCTCGCTCAGCTTTGCGGAGACAGCTCGTGAGGAAGGCCGTGCGCCTCTCTTTTGCCGACGATGCAAGGAACGTTTGCGCGACGGCGGAGTTCTCCGTGAAAAGCATCATGATGTTGGCCCCCTCATCCTCAGAAAAATCCCCGTCATCCTCCATCTGCTTGACAGCGCGTTCCCGGATTTCCGGGCGGCGGCGGGCTCGTGATGGTCTTGAGTGAGCCTGCAACAGTTAAAAGTGCAGATGCAATCTCGCTGACTGACTCGGCGTTCCGCTTGCGGCCCTTGCGGTTAGAGCGGCCACCAGCATCGGGTGACGAGGACGCGGGACGCTTGCGACGAGGACGCACCGGCGATGAGGCTGTCAAATCCTCGTCGACAGGTGTCTAGTGGATACATGTCAACAGACAATTAACGTGCGATTCTTTTCGCAACGCACCTGGAAGTCCCGTCCAATACTACGTCCACGAGGTGTCACAGGCATCTCGGACTGGGTCTGGGTCTGAGTTTCTGATTCCGACTGTGTCTGTGACGTGCCGGACATCTGTGAAGCACTGCCGGCGTGGAAAGCCCCCGCACCAGTTGCGACGATGCCCTTCACGAGATAGAGAATATCATCGTACAATGGGAAGGGGGTCTTCCTCCAGCGCTTTGATTTGGGATGGCTCTGAAGATAAGATCAGCAAAAACTCGAAGCATAAGAAGAAAAAAGGCATACCTTCAGGTACTCTTCCCAGACCTCATCTGTCGCTGTGACCATGTGAAGGCCATTGTCCCACCCAAATCCAGATGCATCGCGAAGATGTTCGACAGCGACAAACCAAGCCTTGACCTGTTACACAACGGCACGACGTGAGATCATCGGAACTGACAGAAAATGTACCCACCGTGCTGTAGTGATCCTGGATCTTGTCTGCCGTCTTTGGAGGACCAGCAGTATCTTTCAGAGCTTCAACGCAGAGAGCCCAGACTTGGGGTTTCCAGCCACTGTCCGATTGGTAGCCTTGGTCTTTGGCTTTGCGCAGCGTGCCGATGAGTATGGCGTCGTCACTGTTAGACCAGATGCATTTCTTCTTTTTCTTTGGTGTAGGAGACATAGAGTATGAATATGAGGGTAGCCAATAAATTAAGCGTATAGCAGGGAGACGGGCAAGCAGTACTTTCTGCTGGAAATGGCGTGACAGCCTCAAAAAATTGAGGCGGTTGCCAACCGAGCACCCGTGATGGTTGCTTTGATCCCGTCTGGGACTCATCAACCGTCTGGCTTCTTTTTGGCGGAGCGGGTTGGCCCAGCCCGGTGGCCCGATCAGGCCCTTAGTGCCCCAGGTCCTTTCTGGGAAGGCTTTGTGTTCTCCATTCCATGGCAAACAAATGCAATTTAATGACGGCTTGGTGTGCCGAGTTTCGCATCAAATCAGTAAATTGCCCTGTTTGGAGTCATTTCACACCGGATTTTCATGGGACCTTGTTTGCTGGATAGCCAGCGCAATTTCGGTTAGAACTGTCTCTTTACATTTTCTTCTAGTGCCCCAGGTCCTTTCTGGGAAGGCTTTGTGTTCTCCATTCCAGGGCAAACAAATGCAATGTAATGACGGCTTGGTGTGCCGAGTTTCGCATCAAATCAGTAAATTGCCCTGTTTGGAGTCATTTCAAACCGGATTTTCATGGGACCTTGTTTGCTGTTTCGCTCTCACGTGGCGTTTCGCTAGGGGGTTTGCCACTGTACTGTATAATTTCATTCAATTCGGCGGTCACGCATCACACCGAAAATTTTAGACCCCACCAATAATTTTTTCTCGATTTATCGGATTTTCTGGCGCGCATTATATCTGCATTAATTTAATTTTCTCCAACATGGAGGGCCATGGTGTAGTATAAGCAATTTTGTTTCCAATCCATGCACCTAGCATACGGCAGCTCTCACCGTCGGGGACAATTCTAATAGTTTCGTTGATCGCACCACATGGGCATTGATCATTAATTCGTCTTTCTCTTATGACTTTCTGACGATATGAGGGCCTTCCGAAGGGCAGAAGTACTGTTTTATGTTCATTACAGCCGATCCGGAAAGTAATGAGAATAACTTTTTTTTTTTGGCGCGTTTCTCAATTTGGGAATTCCCAATGCAGGCGGTCGTGGGTTCGATTCCCACCCGCCGCACTTTTTTCAACAGACAGTCCTTACTTTAAACTGCACTTTGGGTTCATATCAGCTATTGGAAATATATGTTGCAAGCTCTATTCACTGCCCCACTGGGGAAAAACCTTCGGTTATAACTTCTGATCTGATTGGTTCGGGTGTGTACGCTCCGAGTTCAATCCGAGTTGCATTGATAAATTTGCCGGAGCCCGATAGGAATAAATACGAACACATGTTTTGGACATATGGAAATCTACCCATGACTCTGGGGCCATGAGCTCTCCCTCTTATGTACCCTCCTTTACCTAGTTGCTCAATTTGACATCAAATTGAACTGATTTTGGATGGATGAACTTCAGTCGGATTGCATCGGTCAACCCATCACACTCAATAAACACCCAAGTTGAAGGAAGGTCGAGTAACTAGCCCAAAAGATTGTAGTAGAGTACAGTACAGTGCAGTGCTGGCGCGAATTCGAGTCTGTGATCTGAGTACAACCAACTGTTTACTCGATACCACCAGTCACACACACTCTTCTATTACACCGATAACTGCTACCCACATATATTTATAAAGCAGAAACATCACCCAGAGATTGGTACAGCCCGCTCAGACCACACAAAGGGTTTTTAAAAAAATGCACGGGTCCGCGGGATTGAACCCACGACCGTCTGCATTTGGAATTCCCAAATTGAGAAACGCGCCAAAAAAAATGTTATTCTCATTACTTTCCGGATCGGCTGTAAACTTCGCAGTTGATGCAGCACACCAGAGGCATAGAATATCCCAGAGAGTTTCCATGGAGTCAGTGGATTTCAGGTAAATTGTTGTATCATCAGCAAAAAGTGATAACACGAGATTCTTGTTTGTTTCGGGAATGATTATTCATAAGGCCCTCCGGGCATCCCTGGTACCTCAGACCGTCAATCTAAGCATCTCATTAACCACATACAGGGCTAAGGTATTGTCGTCAATATCTGTCAGTATTTAGTCGCTTTTTTTTTTCCGAAGTTCAATTTCAAATTTTCAATTGACCGCTGGCAAGCCCTCATCCGCAGTGTCTCTCTACACTTTGTTCCCGGATTCTCCTTGGTCAGTATAAACTTGGTGCCGGTCGGTTTCCAACAGGTAACCGCCGTCGCTCGTAAGCTTGAAGGGTGGACGCATTTAACCTCTCCAGCCGTTCGAATTCATCTCTGAAATCTTGGCCTAATCTCCCGTACATCGTCGTCGGTTCGAAGGGCCGTAAAACAGCCAGCGTCTTAAGAGAAGTAGCCCTTGACAACATGACATATACGCTCTGCAGGGAATGTGCCCCGGCCAAGTCGACCAAGACAATCGGGAGACTCCTGCCTTGCGATTTGTAATCAACGTACGTGTACGCTGGAAGGAGAGGCACTTGAGAACGTGCAATACTGAAAGTTTGACCATCTGCAGCTTTATATTTGAAGTAAGAATTCACAGGCATAATGGGGACAATGTTGCGACCGGCAGGGTGAATGTTTACGTTGGCGTTTGGAATTTCGACGTATGCGCACTCGACGTAGCGGCGACCTGCTTGATCGACAGAGTACTTTATTTCTCTCAATGTTCCTTCAGCACCGTTTACCGCAGAAGCCTTCAAAGCCACATTCTCCATCACCATAACTTTCATACCAATGGCCAGAGGCAACTTTCCTAGACGATCGTGGGTGACGCTAGAGCGTACTTGCCAAATACAGTGTTGTAACGGCTCATCTAGGGGACAGGAGCGAAACCTATCCTTCGAGTGATAGTCGTGGACCTGTTTACGTGCTTTATTGGCGTAATTTTGTGTGAGTTCTCGATTCAGCAGATCACGGACTACTTTCGTGGCGCATATCACCGGTGCATCCTCATACACAGCCTGCTCTGTTGGGGATAACGCCGACAATATGCGGGACTGAACGGTATTGTAATCGGACTTCGCGTAATTGACACCGTCCCCTTTCTGTGTGTCGCTCATTGGAGATCTACCGTCCCAAGCTACTCCCGCGCGGATTCTAGCTAGTAAATTTACGTATTCAGGATCTTGGGACACACGGTGGTTTTTTCTCAGAATTACCACCTTCTGAACTTCTCTCCAGAGCCATGCGCCATACAACGCGTCTTGCCCGGTCACGGTTTCCTTTGTACGAGGAGTGATGTGGTTAACCAAGGCATGGGAGAATAACGATGACGCGTTGACAGGCCGCAGCTGACCCATATCTCCTAGAAAGATGACATTGATGTTCCCGAAGATGCTCTCAGTTCCGAAAGTCTCAGAGATCGTCCCCTCGTTCAGCCGTGCACTAATCTGAGCCAGAAGTGCAGCCGATACCATCGAAATCTCGTCAATCACCAAGTATCGTATATGTTTCCATATACCCTGTAACTGAGCTGTACGCGCGCCTTTTCGTTCATCTTTTATCTTAGGAAGGAAGGTCAACGCGTGAATGGTGTAGCCATCTATCAGAACCACCGCACAGCCGGTGGGTGCGCTCAACATCATTCTCTCTGAAACACCGCATCGTTTAAAGAACTCGACCACAGCTTTGACGATAAAGCTCTTGCCAGACCCGCCTACACCGGCTATGTATAGCAACAGCTGCTCTTCCATTCCAAACATGAAATGTTCGGCTATGATTCTCAATGCACGAAGCTGTTCGGGGTTGTTATCAAATTTTTTCTCCTCAATAATGTCTTCGAGGTGCTGTTCTGGCGTCTTGACGTCAATTTCATCTCCTTCCCGTTCATGTATCGTCTCATGTATCCACTGCAGCTGATTGAGAACCGTATCTGGAGCGCTGTCTCCCTCTTCGTTAAGTCGCCGGCGCTTCGCAGGTCGGGCCGAAGATTTGATCGGCAGCGGGCGCTTATCTTTAGCTAGAACCTTCATCTTGGCCTCGTGAGCGGCTAGTACAGGGCGATCCTCGTCGCGAACCACTGAAGCGCCCACATCCTCCGCTGTTGTACATTGGGACTTCCTCGCCTTCCAGATACTGGCCCCATCCAGAATTCTCAAAACCACCTGTTCGGTCTGGCGATGCCTGAGCTCTTTTCTCTGTATCTGAATGGGGTCACTCGTGTCATCATCACTGTCGTCGCCCTCGCCAATATCGGGGCGCCCCTCATCCAGAGCGGTGTCGTTGAGAAGGGCAGTACTGAGGCTATCAATGTCGCCAGTGCGGAAGTTATTGTCCATCCCGGGAAGGAGCGGCTTTGCCTTCCCGGCCCTCATAAGCGCGGCGTGAGTTTCACGCGCGTCTTTGCACTCATTTTCCACGTTAATATTCTTCATTATTCTCGTGGCGAAATCACTAAAGACAGTCTCTGCAAAAGCGTCCTCCCAGCTTTTGCCAACCGGTTTGAGATCTGTGAGCGATCTCCAAGGTTTGAAGAGAATCAGCATGGCTCTGCACCACTTTACGTGTTCAGATTTTCCACGGTCGGGTCGCGGTATTTTATCCCCTAGCAAGACATTGACCAACGGAATCATCCTTATTCTAGTTATGTGGTCTAAGTCATGCCGAAGAATACTGCGTGCTTCAGCTTTTCGACCTCGGGGTTTTCGAACACCGGTCCCAGTTTCTCGAGAACGTAGGATTTCCGCGGCCACGGCCGTCTCAGCACGATCGATACGGACATCTTCCTTGGTAGCTGATATTTTTTCAACTTTCTCTTCATGTTCCCACAAGGATAGACTGTTGAACGGTTCTTCGTAGGCTCTAAGTGGATACTCCGGTGCGTCGTTGGCTACGCCAACAAAGTTATCGGCGATGAACAGCGTCACTTCTTCGTCCGTTGCAGGTAGCTCATCGTCTTCATCGACCCACGGATCAACAGCAGCCGCTTCAGGGTTGGGCACTGGAGCGAAATCTGGGATATCATCTCGAACGGTGTAAGCATCGACTTCTCCAGGAAGGTTGGCCTGTTTTTCTTCCAGTCCCTTAATGTAGCGATCCATCTGGCCCCATTTCACGATTTTAAAGGAATGACTGCAATAGTAGTCGCCTCCACCGATCAGGTAACTCATGACCTGTTGGTGAGACATTTCTTGCTTAGACATGAGTGCCATAACTGTCTTTGTGAAAAGGCTCTTATTGACTTCCTCTTCGGTCAAACCGGTCGCTCCTGTGCCGGCGAATTTTTCGTTGTTTCTCTTCAGGGCGTATTCCACCGCGGACAAGCCGACATTGGTCGACAACATACCCTTTGTGATATAATCGGTAACATAATAGACCAATGCTTTCACCGCTTCTCCAGAACCTATGTACTTAATATCCATGTTGCACCTTAGCAGGAACATAACCAGCTCATTATAGTTGTTAATCCGCGGGTGCAGCCTCCTCAACATGATTGATTCGGTCTCGGGATCCAGATGTGTGAACGGGTTCGTTTTGCCGTTGATCCTCATCCTACAAGAGTCATCATTTCTAGGCTCGCCATTCCTGAGGTGTTTCCAACACGTCTCTTTGTGCCCGTGCCAATTAGACAAGATTACGAGGTCATTGACAGTTTCACGGAAGGCCTGTTGAAACTCTTCTTCTGACATATCTTTTACGCGTGGTTCGCGGTGCAATCGTGGATCTGCACGACTTTCTGGCAGGTCCGGTGCTTTTAGCGGTCCGTCAGGCTCTCGGACAAGGCTTGTGTCGAAGGGTAACTGACACTTGATGATAGATTCCAGCCAGGTAAACATTGACTCCTTGAAATCAGGATTTTCCCGCATTTTATTCCGCAGTTCTTCGGGCGTTGGGTTTCCTTCTATCCATACAAGCATATGACAATGTAATGTACCACGACCCTGTGCCTCAACCATGGCGTAGTAACCGGTACATCTTCCAAACAATCCGTTTTCCTCCTCAGCCGTAGCTGATGGGTTATATTTCAAGATTATGCGGATGAAATTCTGAATTACTTCATGGAAGAAGATGGCTGCGGGCCCTGGGTTGCGCGCAACAAACCTATGTCGTTCAAAATCGCTCATGGATGCCCAGACATCGGGTGGGATTCCGCCGATGGCTCCCAATAGAGGATCAATAATGTCAGCAGGATCAATGGTGAGAAACAGAGCCGGTGTCGCGAATTTCTTCATCATCGCCCTGATCTCATTCCGCCCACACTGCTTATAGCCCGAGCTTCCTTTGAGGTCTTTTGCGATGAGTCTCAATTTTGAGAGGGTTCTAAGAGCCTTTTTCTCTGCTTTATTGGAAGCCTTCGCCCGTGGATTTATCTCCCACTTCTTGATCAATTCAGTGAGGTGCGGGGAGATTTCCTGTATATCTGCAACTGTAGCAGCCTGCGATGAAGCATTTGTCCGAAATGCAACGTGTTTGTTGACGGTCTTCTTTTGCATAATATTCCAACAGACATACGCAAAACTGGGATCGTTCTGAAACACGCCATCATGCTGAAGGAGAAGGTTTCGCACTTGCCGTTCAAATGAGATCTGTTGCTCCGTTGAGCGAAGCGGTTCGTTGAAGCCACCTATTCCCCAAGGATCAAGATTTGGAAATGTGAAGGTCAGTAGACCTGGATCGTTGTCACTCATAAACGCTGAGCCAGTCTGCAATTGCAAGAAATTCTTCTTATCCAGACACCAGGCTACAGCCGATGCTTTCATCTTACGATAGTCTTCCGGACTTCGGTCCCCAACCGTGTATCCTACTGCATCCATCACAACTGTTGAAGGATCCACATCAGGACCTTGGCGACGCACAGTATTATCCCCGCGGTTGGCATAAGAGTCGGCTGGGCTGGTCGCTGGGTCAGGTAAACAGCACAGCTCAACACCCCGTGGAACACCGATGTCTGAGCCAGACCACTCCTCACCCAGTAAGCCGTCCAAGTTTTCGCGGCTAAAACTGATTCCAGACGACGAGTAGAATGTGTTCTCAGTCAATAAGAAGTCAATCATCATTTCAACCCGCGTCTTCGAAACGAGGACAGGACTCAACTGACGGATGTTATCGACGGTAGGAATTGTATCGCTGCCAATGAACAAGGCACACAACGCCTCTGCAACTTCAGACCTTGGTGGAGGCAACACATTGCGGATGCTAGCTATGTCTTGGGCAAAGATTGCGACGTTGCCTTTCGAGTAGCGCTGGGAAGTGGCGCGATTGGCAGCGAACCCAGTTACTCCTGGTTTGCTACTGAACATGTGTGTGATTCGGGTAGCACGACACCTCGATACCATCATAATGTCGAAGATTGAAGACGTCCGAAAGGCCTCGCGCACTGCGAGCGGCAACTCATCCCTTGCGTAATATTGAAAATTTGCCAAAGCGTCCAGAGGCTGCTTTTTGCGTGCCAGCGTCATCTTGCAAGTTCGGCACATGTCCAGAGGACCTAATTCGTACGTACGACGCAAGGCTGCAGGACACAGAATGGCTCCATGATACGCTGACGCGCACGCTTGCGCGCTACCACCGGAACCCAATTCCGTTCTAGACCCACTCGGATCAATCCGATGTTGTCAGCGCCCACCGAACCAAACAAAGGCCGATCACTCTCCTCCTTCCACCTCCCGTCTCACTCTCATACCCCCGACTCACGCGTCAATCGCGTTGTAATCTATTCTCATCGCCTTCCTGCTCCACTTAGTCCGACAAATCCATTCAATCCACGGCCAGTTTCACTCAATCCGCTTGTTCCTCCGATATTCCGCACCTTCTTCAATTTATTCATACATCGCCTCGTTCCCTTTCTCCTGCTCGGAACTTGATAAGTTTCATTTACTATTCAATCTTCTCCATTTCCCTCCTTTCTACTCATCTGTATAAATACTGTAGTCTCCTTTCAATGAAAATACTTGGATTTCCCCCAACGTCGCGCTTATAAGTTTAAATCTCGCATCGCTCCGCTCCGCTTCGCATCGTATCGCTTCGTATCGCTTCGTCATCGCTTCGCTTCGCTCTCGACATCGAACTTGGCATCGTACACTTCGCCCGCTACTTCTGGACTTGTCAGCCGCCGGGTTGTCTGTCACGGAACCGTTCTTGATTGGAACACTCGCACACCTTTCCTAACTTCCCCCTTGCCGCTCACTCTGCCTATTTAGGGTTTGCTCGCGCTTGGACGGTCGGTTAGCACGTCATTTTGGAGCCCACCGCGAGGGTTTCAACATTGCTTCTGGTTCCTCTCACAACCTGCGGCCGCGGTCCGACTCACTCAAGGACCTTCGCCTCGAACTTATTGCTGTTTCCCAAAACCCTTCGAATTTATTCGATACCGAGCCCTACTCTCCGACATCCGACGACGAAGACTTCTTTTTAGAAGTCCCCGCCCATCTCGCAAGTCACAACAACCTTTCGCCGCATTCTCTGCACTCCCCGACTCTAGCGTGGTTATTCGATAATCCACCTTCACCCATATCATTTTCGAACGCTACTTCCAACCCAATGGCCACTGCTTCGCCTATGCCGGCTCGTGGCGACCGTAACGCTCCCCAATTCGACTCGGCAAAGCCTCACGAGCTGCGCCGCTATTTCACCGATCTGGAATTTCTCTTCGGCCGTGCCTCGGTGACCGACGAAACCGAAAAGAAGCACGCCACCAGGTTTCTCGCAGTAGAGGATCAGGAAACGTGGGAAACACTCCCAACATTCACCGACGCCACGAAAACGTACGCCGATTTCAAATCAGACGTACTAAAGCTTTATTCAGGCAACGAGGAGGACCGCCGTTTTGGCCTCAACGACCTGGACGCACTTATTGGTCATTATTCCCGCGTAGGGATTCATTCGAAACTCGATCTCACCTCATTTTACCGACAATTCCTTCGCATCACCAACTTCCTCGTCACCAAGAATCGCCTCTCTCCCACGGAACGTAGCCGCGCGTTCCTCCGTGCCATGCAGCCCCCCGAATTTTCGCTTGCTGTTCACCGCCGCCTAGAAGTCAAAAAGCCCGACAACCATCCCGAGGATCCGTACGACATCGCCGATTTGTACGAAGCCGCGCAATTTGTACTTGCCGGTCCAGTTCACACTACGGCAATGGCCATCGCCGCTCCCTCCGTTGCGATCACTTCGCCCTCCATCGAAGTCAAGCCCGATCCGGGCATCGCTGCCTTAGCTGGCACCGTCTCCAAACTTATTGAAGTCCTTGCTACCCAGAAAGCATCCGACGGCAACCAGAAGAAGACTCGCCCCGACGGCTGTGGGTATTGCAGCGACCTAGAGCATTTTATCAACGCATGCCCCCACGTCCTCGAAGATATTACAGCTGGAACATGCCGGCGCAATTCCGACGGTAAAGTGGTACTCCCCTCCGGCGCATTTATCCCGCGTACGATTCAGGGTCGAAACCTACGTGCACGCTTCGAAGAATGGCACAAGCAGAACCCCGGTCAACTCGCCGCAGCCCAGTTGATGGTTGAAGTTGCCGTTGAGCATTTATCTTCTTCGTCTTCTTCCTCTGCTTCTGCCCCTCGCACGTTCACTCTCTCCGACGACGACCGAATGCAGATGTTGCAGGCCGAGATGCTCGCATTGAGTACTCGGGCTCAGGCAAAACGCGCTTTAGAAGCAAACAAAAACCGCGAAGAACCCGATCGCACGATTCCACCCCCATCTGCTTCGACATCCGCTCCCGCTCCCGCTCCCGCACCAGCACCAGCTGCCCCTCTAGCGCCGTCAAACACGGCACCCGCTTCTGCTCAGGCAAACCCTCAGCACCCGTTTTCCGGCGCTCGTGACGCCGCGTACGCGCCACCCAAAGATCGAAACTTTGGTAGCATTCCTGCGCAAAAACCCGCTGCGTATCGCACCACGGCTCCCGTTTACAACGAGAATGACGCCGTGGAAGTCTTCGACGCTTCGCTTGACTCACAGGTTACTCTCACGCAACGCCAGCTTCTTTCCATCGCTCCGGAAGTTCGTGCTCATATGCGCGAAGTCACCACTTCCCGCCGTGTTCCGCCCAAGGACAATAAATCCCCGATCGTCCCAGTACAAGCATTCCTCCAGGACATTGAGGAACCGCTCCCAATCGTCACTGTGCAGACATTCCTCCACGACATCGAGGAATCGCTTCCCTACTCATCCGACGACGATGCCGACACCATTGATGACCAACGCCAGAAAGACTCTCGCCGCACGGCTCTGTTGGACTCCCTCCCCGCTTCATACGTCAATTCCGCTAAAACCCAGCCTGATTTGCCGGCTGATGCGATTATTGTCCCCGACCCATTCGCTGTCTATTACGACTCCGGCACGATACCCGACGACCTCATCGTGTCCATGGAATCCTCCGCGATACGCTCCATTCTCCCCATCATTGATAACCGTGAACAAGTTGAATCTATCGTCGACGGCGGCTCGCAAATCATAGCTATGGCAGAATTGGTTTGCCACGAACTTGGGCTCTCGTACGACCCTAGTATCGTGCTACGCATGCAGTCCGCCAACGGCTCGGTTAGTCCATCGCTGGGTCTCGCTCGCAACGTCCCTTTCACGATTGCTGGTATCACCCTCTACCTCCAAGTTCATATTGTGCGTAATCCAGCCTACGACGTCCTTCTTGGACGCCCCTTCGATGTTTTGACCCAGAGCATCGTCCGTAACTTCGCCAACGAGGACCAAACTATCACCATTTGCGACCCGAACACTGGTAGACTCGCTACCGTGCCGACAGTCCCGCGTGGCCCACCCCGCTCACGGCCTCAGGGTTTTCCCAACGACCCGAGGTCCCACAACTCGAGGACGTTATCCCTGATCAAGGGGAAATCGCTTTGCTAATCATCCCCGACCCCAATAACCCCGGCGAATTTATTATTCAATCAACATCGGCACTCGAATCGGACAACCTCGCACACGTTCAACACACCTATCTTTCCGCATGCACCAATTTAGGCTTGCACTCAGATACCGTGACTTACGCTCATACCGTCGTTCAACCGGCGTTCCTATCGTCCCACGATTCAACTCGTGGTTCAACTTTTCAACCCGTATTTTCCACTTCTACCGCTAATTCGACTCCCATGCCCTCCACGTTCCATTCCGACATCCCCCCTCTCGCCCAGGTCTACGCAAACAAGAAGTACAAGCCTGTTGCATTGAAGGTTCGTCCCGTCCTCGGCACATTGCACGACAAATTCCGCATTGTACGTCATATTGACGGCGACCCACTGGCTGATATGCCCGAGTTAAATCCCAATCCCCCGCCCTTCGCTCCTACCGGCCGCTATACTACAGAACGACGCGACGCCCTCGATGCCGTACACTCTGAAGATCTTCTTTGGCCCGCAGAACGCGCTTTGATGCATGACTTTGTGTGCTTGCAAAATGGCGCGTTCGCGTGGCAAGACTCCGAGCGCGGTAGCTTCCGCACCGACTTCTTCCCCCCTGTCGACATTCCCGTTTTGCCTCACACGCCGTGGGTGCAGCGCAATATCCCCATTCCCCCTGGCATCTACGACGAGGTTTGCAAAGTTATTCGAACTAAAATTGCAGCCGGCGTATACGAGCCATCAAATTCATCCTATCGATCTCGCTGGTTTTGTGTCGTCAAGAAAGATGGATCCGGTCTCCGCCTCGTGCACGCTCTCGAACCACTCAACGCCGTCACCATTCAACATTCCGGAGTAATGCCGTTTACAGATCAACTCGCCGAAGGCTTTGCAGGACGTTCCTGCGGCGCCATGCTCGATTTATATGTTGGCTACGATGAGCGCCTCCTTTCACCCTCTTCTCGTGACTTCACCACTTTCCAGACGCCTTACGGCGCTCTCCGGCTCGTTACCCTCCCAATGGGATGGACAAATTCAGTACCCATATTCCACGACGACGTCACATTTATCCTCCAGCCCGAAATCCCCGACTTCACCATTCCCTACATCGACGACGTCCCTGTCCGCGGTCCCGCTTCTACTTACCAACTCGACGATGGCACCTTCGAAACAATCCCCGAGAACCCCGGAATTCGTCGCTTTGTCTGGGAGCACTTCAACAATCTCAACCGGATCGTGCAGCGCATGAAATATTGCGGCGGTACTTTCTCAGGGTTGAAACTCGTCCTCTGCGCAGAACGCATCACTGTTGTCGGCCACGTTTGCACACCTGCAGGCCGTATCCCCGACGAGAAACGCGTCGCAAAAATCGTCAATTGGGGACCTTGCAAAAACCTTTCTGACGTCCGCGCCTTCCTCGGCACCATTGGTGTCACCCGTATGTTTATCCGCAATTTCGCCCTTCGCTCCCATCCCCTGGTTATGCTCACTCGCAAAGATATGCCATTTTTCTTCGGACCCGAACAGATCGAAGCTCAAGAAGATTTGAAACTCGCTCTTGTTCGCTCCCCCGCACTCCGACCATTAGACTATGATTCCAACGCTCCAGTAATCCTCGCAGTTGATTCCTCTTTCATCGCCATTGGCTTTCTTCTTGCCCAATGCGACCCATCTGACTACTCTCGTCGCTTCTACGCCCGGTTCGGTTCTATCACGTTAAACGACCGTGAAGCCCGCTTCTCCCAACCCAAACTCGAATTGTACGGCCTCTTCCGGGCATTACGCTCATGGAAGATCTACCTTATCGGCCTCCGCAACCTCGTGGTTGAAGTTGATGCCCGCTACATCAAAGGCATGCTCGCACATCCCGACCTCGCGCTCAGCGCCAGCATTAACCGCTGGATTCTCGCCATTCTTACATTCCATTTCACCATCATGCACGTCCCCGGCGCTAATCACGGCCCCGACGGACTTTCTCGCCGCCGCGCTCAACCTGGAGACGAAGCCGAACCCGAAGATGACTTCGACGATTGGATTGATCAGGTTCACGGCTTCATGCATATGATCAATAATTCACCATACATTCCCCGCCCGCAGTCCACCATCGCTACTCTAGCAGCCGAAATCGCACCCGATGGCCAAGACCCTCCCCCTTCACTTTCCTATGATCATGTCCCCCGCTCCGACTCCGCTAGAATTGCCGACGCCCGTGTTGATGCTGTACGCGTCTGGCTAGACAACCTTCAACGACCTCGCGACCTATCCGACGATCAATACAAGTCATTTGTTCGATACTGCATGGAGTTTTACCTCGCAGACGGTCAGCTTTGGCGCAAAGATCCCCAGTCCCGCCACAAACTCGTTATTCCTCCTCATCGTCGCCTCTTCATCCTCCGCTCCGCACACGACGACGTCGGCCATAAAGGCTTCTACGCTACACGTGCACTCATCGGCGAACGCTTCTGGTGGCCCTTCATGGCCCACGACATTACTTGGTTCGTTCGTACATGTCATCTTTGTCAGCTTCGTCAAACTCGCAAAATTCTCATCCCACCCACCGTTGCTGTTCCCGCCCCGATATTCGCCAAAGTGTACATGGACAGCATGCACATGCCCACAAGTGGCGGCTTCCGTTATATCGTCCACGGCCGCTGTTCCATCACCCACTACCCTGAATTTCGTATGCTCCGTCGCGAAACCGGTCAGTCCCTCGGCGAGTGGATTTTCCAGGATCTCCTCTGCCGCTGGGGAACACTGCTCGAAATTGTCACCGATAACGGCTCGCCATTCCTGAAAGCACTTGCGTACCTCGAACAGAAATATCATATCCATCACATCCGCACTTCCGGCTACAACTCCCGCGCCAACGGTATTATTGAGCGCCCGCATTTCGACGTCCGCGAAAGCCTATTCAAAGCTGTTGACGGCGATCAGAAACGCTGGCACACAGGCACTTACTCGCTGTTTTGGGCCGAACGCGTCACAATCAGCAGGCGTATGGGCTGCCCACCTTATTTCGCAGTCACCGGTGCCCACCCCCTTCTACCCCTCGACATCTCCGAAGCGACTTACCTTCTTCCTCCACCCGATTCCGTTCTCTCCACCACCGAACTCATTGCCCGACGCGCAATCGCACTCCAGAAACGTCGTGATCAACTTGCAGAACTTCATTCCACAGTCTACGAGTCCCGGCTTCGCGCAGCCGCCCGTTTCGAGCTCGAGCACGCAGCCACAATTCGCGACTACAATTTCCAACGTGGCGACCTCGTCTTGATGCGTAACACGGCTATCGAAAAATCCCTCAGCAAGAAAATGCGGAAACGTTACCTCGGCCCGCTGATAGTCATCTCCCGTAATCTCGGCGGCGCGTACATCCTGTGCGAACTTGACGGGTCAGTTTTCCACCGCCCTATCGCAGCGTTTCGCGTCATACCATATTTCGCTCGCACTTCCATCCCTCTACCCCCACTCGACGACTTCTTGGATATATCCACGGATCGCCTTCGCGAACTCGAGCAATCAACACTTGCGGATCCCGAGGAACTCGAATCTGACGAGATCTAGTACTCCCACCGTCAGCATCCCAGTCGGGAGGACCTCACCATTGCCTATTTTTCCCATCCATCATTCGCCGCATCCGCGTGTTCCGCCGCTTGCGCAGTTCAATTTCGGTTGAATTCGGGCCATGATGATTTACTGAGCCCTTCGTTTTCCGATATCTTGTCATTCCATCCAGCAGTCCAGTGACTAGGGACAGTCACATTTTCAGTCGAGAGGAGATGACGCGCACGCTTGCGCGCTACCACCGGAACCCAATTCCGTTCTAGACCCACTCGGATCAATCCGATGTTGTCAGCGCCCACCGAACCAAACAAAGGCCGATCACTCTCCTCCTTCCACCTCCCGTCTCACTCTCATACCCCCGACTCACGCGTCAATCGCGTTGTAATCTATTCTCATCGCCTTCCTGCTCCACTTAGTCCGACAAATCCATTCAATCCACGGCCAGTTTCACTCAATCCGCTTGTTCCTCCGATATTCCGCACCTTCTTCAATTTATTCATACATCGCCTCGTTCCCTTTCTCCTGCTCGGAACTTGATAAGTTTCATTTACTATTCAATCTTCTCCATTTCCCTCCTTTCTACTCATCTGTATAAATACTGTAGTCTCCTTTCAATGAAAATACTTGGATTTCCCCCAACGTCGCGCTTATAAGTTTAAATCTCGCATCGCTCCGCTCCGCTTCGCATCGTATCGCTTCGTATCGCTTCGTCATCGCTTCGCTTCGCTCTCGACATCGAACTTGGCATCGTACACTTCGCCCGCTACTTCTGGACTTGTCAGCCGCCGGGTTGTCTGTCACGGAACCGTTCTTGATTGGAACACTCGCACACCTTTCCTAACTTCCCCCTTGCCGCTCACTCTGCCTATTTAGGGTTTGCTCGCGCTTGGACGGTCGGTTAGCACGTCAACGCGTCTAGTTTGTAAGTTGTAGGCAGTGTTTTTGCCGGCAAGTGAGGATTCTGCAACAGAGTAAGGTCATAATCGTGGGGGTTCTCCTCTGTCACGAGCCGTTGTACTGTCCGTCTCCCGCACACGGCACAGGGCTTTGGTAACCATTTTTGTGGATCCATATCATCCTGCCATGTTTGGATAAGCTGTCTCTTAATGGCTGCAGATGCATTAAAAGGGAATGTCTCGCGTGCGTAGGTTGCCGCGGCCTGAGCAGTTTCACGACGAGGATGGACATCATCAATAGAGTTTTCCGGACTATCCGACATAACCTGCTTCTCCTGTCGTGTAATTTCTTGTCGTGAAAGACGCGTCTGTTCGGCAGCAGTCACGGATTCTACTGTGTGAGCAGGAAACGGACCTTGCCGTACTTTGGAAACTCGTTCAAAGTACATGGCCTTATTCCAACCCCGGCAGCCTGCATGGCATCTATGGGTCAACAGGGAAATAAGCAAGGTGGGTTTGCGTTTCGCAACGGTGATGTTATGAGCACCTGCAATATTCGACAATTGTTTAACAGTTAATCGATGAAACAAAGAAACAAATTGGGAGACATTTGGGGAATGCGCGATGACGATTCGGGTGCCAATATCAGCCAAATACAGAGTCTGGATGTTGACATTATCGACGATGTTGCAAAAGTCGAACGACCTGTTGAGCATGTATGTACTGACATACGTGTTGCCATCTGATGAATTCACATCGATTTCGTTGCACAACGCGATAGGTAGAACATCTACCTCAGCCAACTGGGTGACCATAATCGGCGCCGTATCTGCTTCTGTCAACTCCGAAGGAACAAGCGGCGGTAGAATTCGGCTGCGTGAGCGCTCAAGTAAGCAGAATCGCCAGACAGTGTGTCGTCCTGGGCACATGGCTGGGCATCGATGATTGAGAAGGCCATGCTGTAGCTCTTTCGTCCGCTCTCCGGTAATGCCATGAGCCGCTGCAATTATTTGTAGGTGGCTCAAATTAATATACCGATAATGGGAAATCATTTGGGTCACCGAGTCCACTGAACAGTCCAAACTGTGGGGTAGGATTTTGGTGACCTGCCGGACATCACTGTAAATATGTCGCAGCTCATACCACAAGTTGAGGAGGTACGTGGAGGCAAAGTCTTCTCCGTCTCTGTAGTCGTCGCATATGTCGTTCGAGTATTTGACAGGAATTTCTCTAATGTCATGATTTCTGGACTGGGTTGAACTATGAACATTGAACTGCGTCCCGAGACGAGTACTATCATGAACTCGGGACTGGGCTGAACTTTGAACAGTGAACGGGGGTTTAACATGGCTAGTACTACTATCGGTCATTGCTATCGTTCCTGTTAAAGAGTCAAAACAAGCCTCAGAAATTCGATGTAACAACATACCCTGGTACAGCAACATAGACTCTTCCTCTTCTTCCTCTTCCTCCATAGAGACCAGTGCCGCTGTATTAACTATAATGGAGGGAGGACCGTTAGCCATAACTGGAGTGGAATCGAACAGAAGACGCACGACGAAGGGGTATATGATAGTCAAGACCAGCAGCCCTAGGTAGGGGCCCGTGGTTGATAGACAGGATGTCTGGGAAAGCGCATGAGAGGATAGACGGCAGAACATGTTTTATCGCACCTGGTTCCGCTTCTTCCTCATGACGTAAGAAATGAGCTTCTAGAGTGAAGTCAGGGCATTGTTGGAGTGTCGACAAAGCTGCCCTACCCTGGGCATCTTCCTCTTCTTGCCGCAGAAAAGGGCGAGATGGTAACATCATTTCCTCCTCTTCCTCCTCCGGTAAAAAAGATGGCCTAGGGACAGTATCTGCGAAAGGTTATGTAATGAACGTGCGAAGGTTAATGGTACCAAGAACGCTTACAAGCCATTGCGACGACGTGTGAAGTGACCGGGTTATCGGTGTCGATGAGAACATCCCCGTGTTGGAGACAAGGAGTAGCATTGAGCTGGCGAGGTTCAGGGATTTCTTCAACAGTTACTCGACGGGTAGGCATTGTTGCAAGATGGGTAGACATCGTCGTAAGTAGGAGAAGAGAATGGGAAAGGGGCGTAGCAGGTAGTCATGGAAACAGTGTAACCTTAACCCGTGTCTTAGAACCCTAACCTTGCTTCTAGGGGTAGGGTTTAGGTCACAAGGAGTTTTTCGGATTCAATGCTTGGAGACCTGGTCCCTAAGTCGGTACCAGGAACAGCTCTTTGCGGAACTTAGGGCGCGGACATTTTTTTTCTGTTTTCAGTCATTTTGGGCAGAACAGTGATTACGGGCTCAAATCTCGCCCGTTTACCTTGTGAGAATGCATATTCAACTCAGAATTCCGATGTGCAGTTTTCTGTGTCCTCAGATTTCTTATTTTATTCTTGGATCAAATTTGCGCACATTTTAGGACATTTCCGAGCAGGACAGCTCTTGCATCAGGATTTCACCCCCAATTGCCCTAAATTTTTGATACAATGGACTTCTATGTATAATCTAGTTCCTGAACTACTGGGATAGTGAATCTAAGCCCCTGGTGTGAGTCCAGTGGTCAGGAATTATTGGGCAGATTTAGCCTCCTTCAACCTGGTGTTTCAATATGACAACCTGATACCATATTCACTATCCCGGTATTTCAGGAACTAGATTATACATAGAAGTCCATTGTATCAAAAATTTAGAGCAATTGGGGATGAAACCCTAATGCAAGAGCTGTCCTGCTCGGAAATGTCCTAAAATGTGTGCAAATTTGATCCAAGAATAAAATAAGAAATCTGAGGACACAGAAAACTGCGCATCGGAATTCTAAATTGATTGAGCATACTCACAAGGTAAACGGACGAGATTTGATCCCGTAATCACTGTTCTGCCCAAAATGACTGAAAATAGAAAAAAAAAATGTCCGCGCCCTAAGTTCCGCAAAGAGCTGTAATATCAGATTTCCGGCGCAGACATGCAAGAGGCTCAATAGCCAGATTGAATAATAAACAGGAGAGGGGATCTCCTGTCTTACACCCCTGGTAACAATATATGGTTCACTGAGTTCACCGTTAATCATAACTAAAGTTTTGGCATCAGTGTACAAACTTTTGATTGTCTTTGAAAATTTGGGAGGAAAGCGCATATGGTCTAGGACCCGCAGGAGGTAATCATGGTTAATTCAGCCATGTGCCTTTTCTTGGTCAAGGGCAATAAGGATCCCATCTTCTTCTGCCACTTCGGCATAGTTACAGCCCTTTGCGGAACATAGGGCGCGGCCAAATTTTTTCCCATTTTGGGACATTTTTGATCTTTTCGACCTTTTCCCTCACTGCGTGCTCAATTCTGAATGTATCATTCTGAAAACTATATGAGCGGAACCGCAAGGAAATTCTGGAGGTCCTCTCGTGCTTCAATTTTTTTTATTCGGCTTATAAAAAATGTACTCTAATATAATCATGTTTATATGGAAATCTCCTCCCACAGGGGGAGTTGGGAATATATTGTTTTGGGGTCTCATTAGGGCATATCTACAAGTATTTCTGAGGTCACCTCGTCGCCGGATTTTATCTGTGGGTCCTATACCATGTGAACAATGTAATTGAATCCAACAAAAACACCCACTTCTCAGACACAATGCTCTGGCATATTCTGGTCCCAGGTGAGCGTGATACTCGCTGGGTGCTCATCCTGTAGTGTTTTGAAGAGACTCCACGACTCACATTGGTTATACAAGTCCCCGTCCCCGTAGGCGACGCGATTCAATATGCACATATACTGTCACGTGATGGAAATACGGGCATATTGAATCGTGTTGCCTACGGGAACGGGGACTTGGATAACGAATATGAGTCGTGGAGTCTCTTTCAAACACCACAGGACGAGCACCCAATGAGTATCACGCTCACCTGGGACCAGAATATGCCAGAGCATTGTGTCTGAGAAGTGGGTGTTTTTGTTGGATTCAATTACATTGTTCACATGGTATAGGACCCACAGATAAAATCCGGCGACGAGGTGACCTCAGAAATACTTGTAGATATGCCCTAATGAGACCCCAAAACAATATATTCCCAACTCCCCCTGTGGGAGGAGATTTCCATATAAACATGATTATATTAGAGTACATTTTTTATAAGCCGAATAAAAAAAATTGAGGCACGAGAGGACCTCCAGAATTTCCTTGCGGTTCCGCTCATATAGTTTCCAGAATGATACATTCAGAATTGAGCACGCAGTGAGGGAAAACGTCGAAAAGATCAAAAATGTCCCAAAATGGGAAAAAATTTGGCCGCGCCCTATGTTCCGCAAAGGGCTGTAAAATGAAAATATTCGAGATATATGCTGTGGCTCCAGATACACTCTTGCACAGCGGGGCCCAGGCGTGGCTGGATACCCCCACCGCTCGACTCAAAATCCATGAAGTCTTGTCGGCTTACGCGGGCGAATTGCCAACCTGCGGTAGCGCCTCCCCGATCCGCGCGCGCGTGATGACGATTGTGCTCGAATTTTACACGATAGTAGCAATACTTGAACCATCCATTGAGGACGAGAAAGCGTCCGCGCTGGTGCCTCCTCGGAACACCAGCACAACAGCGTGCGTGGCTGGGAGGAAATTATTTAATCCACAATACTACCAGAAAGAGGTTACAACGCACCAGTGGACAATGGTGGTCCAGATTCTGTAGTGCCCATGGTCGAAATGGGGGGGCATCGAACATCAATTGAAACACCAGAACCAAGATTAGGTGCAGATGACGGAACAAAGTTGAGCCAGTCCACGCCAAGCGCCAGGTCAGAAGCCAGAGAAGTAGTTACAGGAACATTATTCAAGAACATAGACATGACGCCGACATCGCACAGGGAAACGGAAGCGTCAAGAGCCCAGAGGTTTGAGAGTTGTGTGTACGGAGCCCAGAATTAATGACCCATTCCAGAGAAACACGACAGTTGCGGCATGGCGGTCAAACCTAGTGGATACGGGCACATTGCAAAAGGTAGCCAGAGAGGACATGGAGGAGGAAGGTAAGTGTCGTGTGCGCTGGTAAGATCAAATTGATCTCGGGGATCTGTGCCCGAATGTCAACGGATACTGTCCTGAACGTAAAGCAGAAATGACTAATGACGGAAAACTGGACTCGAGAATATCTTTTGGTTCCAGAGGATTAAATTCGGCTTGTACCCGAGGACTCGAGCCGGTAACAAGCCGAAAAACAGCTCCTTGCATTTTGATTTATTTCTATATCTTACCCCACTTTCTTTCGATTTATTTTCGCGATGACCAATGTTGCAAGACTGAATCTTTGTTTGTACATGTAGCAAAAGCTCCCGAAATCCAAGTTCCCCTGGGTAGCCAAACCTAAAGGTTCAGCAATAAAGTCAAATGGACCTAGCGGTGACTGCCTTATTCATACTATTAGCTCTTGCTCTTCCGAGTCATCGAGCTGGCACCGTCGCAAGTCCCAAAGCCAAGTCGTCACCAAAAGAAAGCCCAAATTATACAAGAGCGAGCCTCTCTACGCAAGCCCGTTCACTCTGGATTACTGTTTCTGCCCCAAACTACACCACCAGTCAAGTCATTGCACGCAAGTTGTCGGAACAAATATCTCGTTGCAAACTCTTCAAGTTCTTACCTTCAAACTCTCCGCTTCCAAGATTCCAGCACTTGCTTCTTCCCTTTCGACTCGCACCGTGTCGCTTTCTAACTTGGCGGGATTGTTGACGTATCACATTGATGTATATCTGTTGTCCTTCTGTCTTTAGCATATATTCTGCAATATGATTAGGTCTTCAAATAATGTGTTCTTTCCGTTGGATGCTATTAGTCCTGTGTGATCTATTGAAGCTATCATGTCTATGTGACTATGAAGAAGTGGCCTGTGCTGTGGCTGTCTATGGTGCAACTCCTTCTTCATAGACGGTTCTTTGCTATGGCGTCTTCTGCGTCTCTTAGTCTATCTGGGTCTATGGTGCAACTTCAGATTTTCCTGATGTTTCTGCTACGTAACCTTTGCTGAGTGTCCCACCTACATAAGATCGGCGCTGTCGCGATCCATACTGACCATGTCTCGCCGGGGTAACGAATCCCAGACCGTTAATAACCGATGGTCTGAGATTATACCAGCAGCGTGTCCTCCGCCCAGAAAGTGGAGGTGGCGTCCACATCCGCCGCGGTCTTTCACGCGCTCCTCGTATATCTTCCACATAGTATGGCCTTACACGAGCACACCTTTGCGAGAGTAAGGGCCAAATAGTCGGCGTACGTGAAGGATTGCACACCCCAGTTCACTCCAAAACTGAGGAGAGGGACCAAGCAGAGTAAGTGGAAACATACTGTTTAAGAAGCCCACGGTAGGCTCGTCGATGTAAATGAAATCGTCGTGCAAAGAACGCAGGTGTGTTCCATCAGTGACGATTGGGTGGGAGAGTGTGAACCGCGGCGCTGGAGGTATCTCAGAGCGGGTATGGCTATTTCCCACCAGCGCAGTTCAACTTTAACGTATCCTCCCTTGCCTCCAACAGCCCGCCATCTTGTTTGCACGCTTTTGCACCATAATCCGCAAAGTAGGGCAACAGTCGAACAAGCTCGACGACACCCATGACTGCGTAAGATGACGGGTCAGCGCTTCTACCCCAGCAATTTTTCTCGGAGAATCTGAATCCTGCCCTTGGACACGGCAATTGTTGGACTTTGATATGGGGTATATGGCATGTGACTTACATAAGTAAGTCAAATATATTCTTCTGTTATCCACTGATTCTGCCCAGCTGTGCCCAACGTGCCGGCTCATTGGCGGTGTACCTCGTCATTGCTTGGGCCGATACACGGAATATAGTCCCGATACGGCGGCGGCTACTGTCCCGATACGTCCCGTTACGCTACGGAATTTAGTTCCCGTTACGCTACTGTCCCGATATGGACTCGGAATATTGTAGTCCCGATACGGCGGCGGCTATTGTCCCGATACGTCCCGTTACGCTATGGTGCACGTGGCCTAGTCGCCTCCAAAAGTGAACAGCTTACAAATGACGTGGATTGGGCCTCTTCGAGGCGGGTGCTGAACCTTTAGGTGGGCGAGAACCAATCCTTTTCTATTTATCGTGACTTCTGCTGATGCACGACTTGGATATACAGAGTTGGAACAACAATGGTACAGTATTAATACATTTGGACGGGCATGGAAGCACAGGCGTGTTTCGCTCTGACCGGACATTCCATCTCGCGAACGAGGAATACTGAGGGCTGTTCAGGGGGGGATAATTCTAATGAGAAACCCGGTTTCTCGAGAAGCCCTGCAGAAAAAATCAACATCTCGACAATTTTTGATACACCAGTTAGTACTGGCTAAAATTGGTCAATGTAAATTCCATCGGCCCAATTTTACATGTAAATTACAGGGTAAAATACATATGTTACATGGGCCCTCCGACCTGCATGCAAAAAAACTGTGAAAAAAACCCCTCCAAACGGGCTCACAGGTTGGTCCTTTGTCATCTTCTGGCCCTGCCGAGAACTTCAGGCCGGCTAATAACACAGAACCCCTTCTGAGGTGACATGGATGGCAGATACATTTGAGGTCTAGGATATCTTGTGAAGCGACAGCCGATGTTTACACGCTTTACAATGTTTTTTACACCCTTAATGAGTGCTCAGGAAGAGCCAGGGAAAATTTAGCCGCCGGCGGCTCAACTGGTGTAATATCTTTCGCATCTGGGCAGGCAGTTCTGACTCCACAAGCCCATTTTGCTTTTTCCTCATTCAAAAGTGGAATAGGTATCAATTTCTCGTTCGAATTAGGTTTCTAGGCATGGTATGAGTGCTCCAGGAAGAGCCATGGAAAATTTAACCGCCGGCGGCTCAACTGGTGTATTATTTTTCGCATCTAGGCAGGTAATTCTGACTACGCAAGCCCCCTTTTTTTCTTCCCCTCGTTCAAAAGTGGAATGGGTACGGATTTCTCGTTCGAATTATTAGCATGGAATGTGTGCTCAGGAAGAGCCACAGAAAATTTAACCACCGGCGACTCGAGTTGTGGAAAATCTTCTGTATTTGGGCATGCAGGTCTGACTCCACAAGCATATTTTGCTTTTTCGGCGTTCAAAAGTGGAATGGATGCAGATTTCTCCCTCGAATTAGGTTCCTTACCATGGAATGAGTGCTTAGGGAGAGCCATGGAAAATTCAACAGCCGACGGCTCAAGTGGTGTAATATTTTCTGCATTTGGGCATCAGGTCTGACTCCACAAGCACATTTTGCTTTTTCCGTGTTCAAAAGTAGTATGGGTGCAGATTTCTTGCTCGAATTAGGTTTCCTACCATGAAGTGAGTGCTCAGGGAGTGCCGTGGAAAATTTAACCCCCTGCGGCTCAAGTGGTGTAATATTTTCTTTTATTTGGGCATGCAGGTCTGACTCCACAGGAGTATTTTGCTTTGTCCTCGTTCAGAAGTGGAATGGGTACGAGATTAATTAGCTTGCCTTTAGACGAAAAGATGTCGCCGCCGTAGCAGAAGACGATCAAATCCCAGAAGATTTGCCGCCAATCAATAATCGTGATGTCAGGAAGTTTTCCAACAAATTGGAAACCATGGCATGATCATTTGAAAGTCGAAGGACTGATCATGAAATTTAACAGGGCAGGAAAATCTGTGCCATATTCAACTCACGGAGTGCCTGTGTTGAACCAGATATTTAAACTCCCTGGAACCTAATTTCATACGAACTCACTGGGGGCTGCACTGGGGTAAAGTTATCTGTGCTACAGTCAGATAATCTATGTTCTCCACTACTTAGAAAAAAAAGGCCATACAGACATTCTCTGTGGGAAATGCTGCACTGTGAACATCCTCGCTGGAATAGACCAATTACAACTGGTGTCTCAGAGCAGAGAACTTCAGATTCCACAGACAAGTCCATCAATTGGAATATTGAACCTCGGGGACGGTTAATAAGGCCTGTACAGTCTTCGAGCTCGAATGACGGTGGTCTCTTGCAGTAGACACAACAACAAAGTCTTGCCTGTTTCTCATCTTACAAAGGTGTGGTAGTTTACACTGGGACAATGCTGAAGTACATACCTTCCTTTGCCCGGATCCTCGACTTATTGAGGCTTGAAACATTAGTGCGCACCTAAAAATCGCCGAGTCCAACAATATGGGCCATAATCAGAACCAAAAGCTCAGCTTAGGCAGATCTGATTAGCTGGATTTTCAGAGTGGCTAAACCATGTATGGGACTATTCAACCTTGCGCGAAGTGATCTTAGGTTGAGTGGAGTCAAGAGGCCCCACGCCAAAATTGCGAAATGAGAAGGGCAGATTTCTCTGGTACAAACGATGCATCGCGAGGTCTTACGAGTCATGGGGGTCCAGCCCCCGGTATTCTCAGTCTCGACGGGCGGTGCTGGCTCCCTTGTCCCACATGGGGTCCGATGGCAATGAGTGGAGCATTACTGGCAAAAACGAGCCACCCAAGAAGAGGCGCCGTCGAGAGGTGCTGAGTTGTACTGGTGCGTCCCTTCAGCCTGTTCCCCCGTTCTTCTCAATCACGGTGACATACAACTGATGTCGGGATGTTGATACAGAATGCAAACGGAGGAAAATCCGGTGCGACAGGTGCACATCTTTTCTTTATCGATGCGATACAATTAACTGAACTAGCTGTTGTGGTAGAACACAGCCATGTGCACCATGTGTAAGAAGGGGAGATCAGGCAAAGTGTCAGTGGCGTGTTGTCGAACCTGCGTAAGTCGTGTTTTGGCTCATTTTTTTCTGTCCTTTTTTCGTGCTATTTTTCGCATTCTTGAAGCCATTGGTTCCCCCTCGTGCAACAAGTCTTTTAATGCCTACTTCAGTTGCATATTAATGGTCCTGGCCATCTTCATTTTCAACACATTCATCTCTGCGTTTGGGGCTTTTTTCCTTAATTTTTGTGGGCATGTTTTTTTTGTCCTTGACATGCCTCTCAAAATCGGCGAAAAGAGTAAATTTTCATTGTCCTTTCGTTGTACCCTTGCATTTCTTTCAGTTTTGTTGTGGTGCACCAACACGTTCAAACGTGTCTTCTCCCTCGCATTTTCCCTTTCATATCATCCTAATCTCCCCCACTTATCACTCTCTTCCAGCGCAGAGAAATATGTCCTCCGTGCAGAGCACGATGCCCTCTGTACACGCGTCGACGCGCTCGAGGTGTTGATCCAGCAGATGTTCGCAGCCCAGTCCCTGCCACCGGGTGTAGGGCAACAGCCTGTATTCAATGGCCCAGGGCAGGGACAAGGTTTTAATCCGCTGTATAATAATACCCCCAAGGCACAGAACCCGACGCCTGGGCAAGGCCTGTGGCTGATGCAGATGCTGCCGCCCGCTGGCAGCCAAGGACATGGACAAGGACAGCTCTCATTCTTTGGCCACGGAAGTGGAAGCAGTGCAGGGGAGTCTTCCAGAGGGATCACCCCTGCACAGACACCGCGTGCGCATTTCCAGACTCAGACTCAGACCCAGCCCGCCACCCCGGGCCGTTCCACGAGTTTCTCCCCGAAGCAGGTGCGACGCGCGAGCTTCTCGCCCAAGCGCGCCATTGGGGGACCATCACTACCGCCACTGCGGCAGGGCACTATCTCGCCCGCAGAGACGCAGTGCCGTGCTCCCTGGAGCCCGCCTGTGCACGGGTGGCACGCTAGCGTCTCCGCCTTACATACACGCTCGCAGTCACACCCGCATGAGCGTGCTACTGCCTCGCCCGTGCACATCCACGCACAGGCTTTAGGCGGCGGAGACGGAGGCGGAGGAAGCGCGGACCGGCGGTGCAGTGGGGGGAGGGGTTTCGATCGTTCCTTGCCGCACCTGTCTCGGGTATGTCGTCGGCGGTGGGTGCTGGTGGTGAAAGCAACGCAGGTACTTCGCCGACCCATGCCCCCGCCTTCGGCGTCACCATTAATGTTGCCGCGACTCGAAAAGTCGAGTCGCGACTTCGAAAGTCGACTTGAACGCGGATTTGACTCGACTCGATAGGTCCAAGTCGACTCCAGAGCACATTTTGTACAACAAGGTCTTTTTGGGGTTCTAGCTTCATTTGCGGCGGTTTCGCGAAAAATCACGGAAACGTGACAGATGTCACCCGGGTGTCACGCACTCTGGTCACGGTCCATCAAAATTCAAGAAATTGCTTTTTTTGTGCTGTAAACGACTCAGCACACCTTTGGGGAATTCGGAGCGTCGAGTCGACTTGAAGTCACTCGAGTCGACTTGGAAGTCAACCCGAGTCGCAGCACCGACTCGGCTCGACTCGACTTACAGCCCTTTGCGGAACATAGGGCGCGGCCGTTTTTTTTTTCCATTTTGGGACATTTTTTATCTTTTGGACCATTTCCCTCGCTGCGGGCTCAATTATGTATGTATCACTTTATAAACTATATAGTCGGAACCACACGGAAATTCCGCATTTCTTCTCGTGCTCCATTCATTTTTATTCAACCTGTATAAAATGTGGTATAATATTATTACCTTTTCAAGCAGATCTCCTCCTACAAGGGGGGATGTGGATATAATGCTCCAGGCCTTTATTACAGAACACATAGGCATATTCCTGAGGTCGCCTCGTCGCCATATTTGTTTTGTTCACCCTGTGCTACGTGAACAATGCAGTTGAAAGTGAAAATATTAATGTCCACAGAAATCCGATATTTCTGGATGCTCTCTCTATCAGTGAGTCAGAGGTTCGTTTTGGGCCCACTCTGAGGTATATATAAGGGAACTTACGACTCAGATTCCCGTTTCATGTCCTCGCGCTAGTACGCGATGCACCTCAAGTTGCCATCGGTCACAGCCACGTGCAGTTATTTCTGTGACCGATGGTAAATCGAAGTGTCCCAAAATGGAAAAAAAAACGGCCGCGCCCTATGTTCCGCAAAGGGCTGTAAGTCGGCTGCGACTTCGACTTCCAATGACTTGGAGTCGAAGTCGCAGCAACATTAGTCACCATCACCTCGGGAGGCGGCGGTTCGTTCTCCTTCCCCGCACACCCCCACATCTCCACTTCCACTTCATCACCACATGGATCATCAGCCCCCGCGTATGCCTCCCTGCCCAGCGTGTTGCCCCGCTTCTCTCCCACCCCTATGTTCTCGGATATGTAGTTGCAGACATCAGGACAAATCTGGGTGCACAACGTAGCCAATGTAGCTTCCGTAGCGCTGTCGTTACCCGCAAAATTGTGATGTAAATCAATTACTCCTCTCAATTTACTTGTTGTCCCTCGTCGTGGCGTGAGCCTTCATGCACTCGACGACCTACATGGGAATCTCCGAGCGGAATGATCCGAGATCATTCTTGATCTCCATCAGCAATTGAGACGCATCGCGTCTTGCAGTGCGCCACGCAGTCAACGCGCACCGCACCTGCACTGAAATCCGCAGGAGTTCCACATATAATTAGAGTAGTTCTACGTATATAAGGAGGAGATCCCCCTCTTGTGGGATCATCTTATCTCTATCTCAATCCATTACAGTTAACCTGTACGCCTGCGTGAACCTAACGGCTATCTTTGAGTAACGACTGTCAGAGCTTACTTCAAAGACTACAACTTGAGCCAATTCGTCAATTCGCCAACAACCCCCGGAGTCGACCGTGACGTGCCCAAAATTTCGGCAGGCGCGCACCTCAAAATTATTCGTAGATGATTTAAACCCTCAGTTGTCTTTTCTTAAATCTTTCAATGGTTGAATAAAACTTTCCCCTGACCTGGGAATATCGGGGGACTCGCTTAGGTGACTTAGCCTTTATACCTCTTCACCTCATAGAAATATTTCCACATTTTTATGCGCTATCTATAGCCGTTTTTCTCTCAATCGCGACTGCCAACCCAATTCGTCATCGTCATTGGGTATGGTAGGGGACACGACTTCATGTCAAGTCGCAATTTTGCGAATTTTGGGTCGAAAGTAGGCGCAAACGACAGGAAAATAACATGTTTCTATTCAAATTTCACGTTTCGGAGTTTGGGTATATAGTCACGTGACCACCCCGCCAAATCTCGGCAGGCGCAAAATTTTTCAAGTCCAGGTTTGAAAGAAAAACAATAAATTATGCACTCCGTAGACTACTAGACTGCAGCTTGAGCTGCCGCTGCTTCCACTCCAACTCGGCGGTCTCAATATCCCGGGAGGTAACTCCTCGGTGCCCCCTGTACAGCTTGGCAGCAAACTCGGCTACCGCTCCTGTTGCGCCGCGATGATAAATATCGAGATATCGATGTGCTCGTCGGAAGAAGCGACGAATGGATATCAGTGGGCACATGCCAAGTGCTTCCTGGAGAATCCGCTTCCCATGCTCGAACTTGCCGTTGCTTCGCTCGCGGAAATAATTCTTACACCAGCCCCAGATGGGATTGAGCTCTGGGTGAAACTCGGGGAGGAAATGACACTCGTCACCCGCCTCCTTGATAATCTGCGGCGGATTGAGCGGGTAGTTCAACAATCTGTGATCCAATCCACGCACCTTTTCGAGCAGACATGGCTCATTCTTGAAGTCAGATTGAAGCTGTTGAAATGTTTGGGGCGTGCCATAGTGCTGTTCGCGAGGGCTGGAAGTTGTGCTTGTTTGGCTTACACGTGACCCACCACGTGACCCAAACCCGCCAAATCGGCTCTCAAAAAATCGATTTACAAGATATTAAAATTTTGACCCACACAATGTCTTTTAGCTACCAATAGCTGCTCAAATATGCATTTACAGAGTTTTCGAACAATATCTGACCTCGCTATTAGGGTTGCAAGTTTGATGCATCAAAGTTGTCACGAAGTCGCGTCCCCTACCATACCATTGCGCGACTGCGCCGACACAATGATGTGAAGTAGCTCTGACTCTTCCATCTGCCGGATCTTGTCCGGCACCTGGGCCTAGCCTGTGCGTCCTGGACCACCCATTTTTGTCCGGCCAAGATCTAGCCTTCCGACCCAAAATCCCAAAATTTTGTCCGACGCGGAGGCTAGCCTCGAAAGGGAAAACCTCTACACAGGAGCCGTCGACCCCCCTATATTCCCCCGCGCGAGTCTAACCTGATGCAGCTGGTGACGCGTCGAAGGTCCACGGTCTCTGGTGCAACGCCTGCATCGTTGATCCCCACCTATACTATGACGTCGCCGAGGCGGCGTGGGCGAACATCCTTGCCGCGATGCAGGCACGCACTTGTGCCCTTTGAATACGCTGCATTTTTCCGAGTGAGGATTCGTTGGCATACAGTGGTGGCGAAAATTTATAGGGCCTGACTTGGATATCCCTTGCCATCATTTGGATGATTTCCCACGCTCGCCGTGGATAAATCCTCCACCATAATAGACCCGATAAGTTTCTAGTGTCTACCGATCACCTTCGAGGCACTGAAAGATTGTTTCCCGTCTTTTCCCGAAGGAATTTGAACGAGCAATGTACAGATAATATCATCCGATGGATATCCAAGTCAAGCCCTAGCGCCGCCGAAAAATAAATGCAACACGGTGTTCTGAGCTCATTTCTGGTCCGATCGCTTCCGACCAAAGAGTGGACATCATCTAAGATGGAGGGCGTGGGAACCCAGCAACCTTACAACTCACGTCATGTGATCGTGGGAGGTTCCAAATCTTGGGCTCCGAAGAAATTTTCAGATTCAATTCCTCCTGCGTAAGGTCCTAGGACCAATTTTCTGTCTGGAAGGCTCTAGAAAGCATCTCAAAAACATGTGGAACCTCCACCAGACAATCCCGAAGTTTGCTGAGGTCAGCATACTGTATTTTTCCATTCAAATCGACAATCACGCGTCACGCACCCCCTTGTCGATTTCGAAATTTGGTCGAGGTCACGCGTCACGGCGGCCTTTGTCCTCCCAGGCGTCACACGGCACCCAAAACCGCCTGAAAAACGCAAAAAAGTCGAAATTTTCGCTCTGCGGTCGGAATTTTGGCGAAATTTCGGGCGGTGTCACGCGAAATTCCGACCGGTGTCGAATGGTCGAATTGGTATTTTTGGTCACGCGTCACCCCCCCCCTGTCGATTTGAATGGAAAAATACAGTAACATGACCAGGGTACCCCCCTCCCTCCCTACCCCATATGGCAATTCCAGGCCAGGTCACTACCTTTGAGGTCGGTAGGCACATAGAGTAAATCAACGACCGATTTTCAGAGGGGTTTTTTTTTTGAACCAGCCGTCGCCAGAAGTTTTGAACCACCTGGAGCGATGCGGAGACTCAAACTAAGACAATTCCAGCATCGGAGCATTTTTCTGAAGAGACAGTTCTGACTGAAATTGCGCCGGCTATCACCCCAGCCGGTCAGATGGAAAAAGGCACTTGAAATGCGGCCACAGGGTCGGATTCTTTAATTGAGCAGAAAGATGCAATCAATTGCATGGCACTCTCTGAGCCGGACGTGGATTGGCGCTGTTTGGCAGAAAGCGAAACGCTTTGAAGGCCCGGAGCAAAAATCTGAAGAGACAGTTCTGACTGAAGTTGCGCTGGCTACCACCCCGGCCGGTCAGATGCAGAAAGGCCCCTGAAATGCGGCCACAGGGTTGAATTCTTTAATTGAGCGGAAAGATGCAATCAATTGCATGGCACTCTCCGAGCGCTAGTGATTTACGCTCCCAACAAGGGCTACAAGTTGGTCATTCTGGCAATAAAACATTCTGAAATTAGGGCCCAGGTGCCGGCCGGAGCCCTCTTGTTCCCCGCTCGAGTATATTTCGGCGTCTGTACGTCGGAAAATTTAGCATGGGTTTAACACGTTTTTCTGTCGTGCTGGTTCTCGCAGCAGTAGGCTGGTCCTACGAGATGTCAGGGAATCATTCCTGCGTGTCAGCGACGCCCAGTTGGAATGCTTCCCAGGCGGTTCAATCCCCAGTGCCTACTTCACAATCGAGCAATCAGATCGCCCCCCTCCCTGTCTATACGGACAATTCCAACCCGTATTATGAAGAACCTCATGAAGGAGATATGACGTGGTAGTAAGCACTTTAGTAGCCTCAAAATTTCCCTCAAGCCTCACATAATTCTTTTTCTAGTGAACAAGGCACAGGGGCCTGTGGCGACACCTACAACGATAGTTCGATGACAGCAGCCGTTTCGTATATCATGTACGACAATTGGCCGGGATACGTCAAAGGCAATCCGAACACGTGAGATAGGTTCTCTTCTCCATGGCGGAAAAGGGCTCATGTCGTTGACAAGCAATCCCATATGCGGGCGAATAATTTCGGGCGATGATTTCTGTCAGCCCGGCCTCCAATGTCACGACCCTCTCACAGTGACAGTCACGCATGATGGGATTTCAATTCAGGTCGAGATTGTTGATCGTTGCACTGGTTGCAAGGTAAATGACATCGATCTCACTCCCGCAGCTTTCACCAGACTGGCGGGAAATACTAGTATTGGTAGAACGACCGCCACCTGGCGGTTCAATTAGATCAAATTACGTCAAGGCATTTTGATAAAAACGGTTAAACATTGCGCCGCGCCAGCAGCAGGGGTTGGAAGTCATGCACGTCAATGAACCTTGCGCATTTATAGTCCCTCCCTTTTGCATTCACGCAGTTATCGCTTTCGCAGGCTCGTCTCATACATGTGTCTCGTTTGCACATGCCTCACATTAGACAGGTTGTGCAATGCAAAGCCGCATGCGGCACCGTGCGGCTTTCGTTTCCCTATCCATTATGTATCCAAACCTTGCATACAGTGCTTTGAAGGCTGTCGGTGTTGATTCCGGCATCAGGTGGGAGGAGGAAGTGTGGAAAATGGCCTGTTTCGGCAGTATCACGGCCATAGCCGCACAGCGGCTGTGGCGAAACCAAATAATGACGTCCAAAATGATGCACATTATGTTTGGTAAGTGGTTCAATGTACTGCATAGCACCTAATTTACCCATATTTCATCGAAATGAACATGGATCCACTCATAAATCCTTCGGTTTATCATGCGGCTTTGCACAATGCCCAAAAGCCGCACGCGGCTCTGTGCGGCTTTGCACAACCTGTCTATTGGCCCTTGGCGCGGGAAGGTCTTGAGTTCTGCAAAGACCTCGTTCGTAACTCAATGTACCCCGCGAGCAGTGCGGTAGAGTTGGTTGAGAAGGTCGTACATGAGACACCCTTCTGGGGGCAAGCAATGGGACGAGATAGCGTGGCAGCTGCCTATCTCGCCGCGTGGAAGGCCGACACTGCGGCCATTTATGAGCGCCACAAGAATAGAAACGTCAGCTCCGCGTAGGCACGGGGCGAATCTCTCCACGTGCATGTTTTCTATGCTTCTTGGATGTAGTGTACATAGAATCAGAACTTCGACCACCAGACGTGATCTATTAGTCCAACCCGGTTTTGGCCCATTTGTGGGGTGAACGAATTCATTTGTGGTGGTCGCGGCTGCGGATTCCGGTGGGGTCCCGTGAGTGGTCTGCTGTTTGTTGGCAGAATTCTGCCAGCCAGGCAATTGCCGGTCGAAGCTCTGAAACAAATGAGGTTGCAACTTGGGCTCAGAGCGTGCTAAGAGATCTGTTGGAAATTCCCGCTACCGTAAGGTACGGGTCTTAGAGAGCCCTTTTGACAGCTTCTGGCAGTAAACTCTCGTTTTTGTCAGCAGTTCTTGTGTCAGCTTCGGTTCTGTCCCCGAAAGTCTGGTCCGGGCTGGTCCGGGCTTCCGCGAATCATTTGCATCTCGTAACACCGCCCAGTTTGCGTGGCACTCGCTTTCTTCCTGCTTTCATCTCTCTCTCTCAGCGATGTTCTGTAGCAAGCAGCTCTCCACCTCTTTCGTCCCTCTCTCTGAGAAATCTCGAGTGTCTCTTGAATGGATTTTGGCTAATGGAATTCGGGCTCCTCAATCTGCTGCTTCCGGGATTCTCACCATACCATCTGGCAAGTGGCGAAACTGTCTGCTCTATGCCCATCGAGCTGTCTGTGTGCTTGGACCTCCCCTATGACCTTGTTCTTGGCGGAGATTGGTCCTTCTTTTGCCGCCAAACCCTTCCATATGCTAGCTTTACTCTGTCCTCTGGCATTGTCTGGCCGGGAAAACCATCAAATATTTTTTTAAATCCTGTCGTATAAAAACATCCCTTCTGATATAATCCACATACTTCGCGTTCATCTGCGATGGACGTCGATACCTCAGATTCGTCCGTGATGGATGGCTGCGATGAGATGTGCGATCTGCAAACAAGATGTAAGTCTCTCAACTTTTTTGTTTCGGTCCGCTTATTTTTCAATATGCAGTTCCGCGTCATCACTGTGTCTGTAACAGTCCGACGATGTGCCATTGCCCTTCTACTTCTACCTCACTGCTATCAGATGTACCCATGCCCTCTATGACGTCTATGAATATTATTCGTGATATATTTTTCGGCCACCGTATGACACATTAGGGTGTTTCACACATCCCAACTTGAGCCCCAACTTGACCCCAACTTCGCCAAGTTGGGGTCGGAGTTGGGGTTCAAGTTGGGGCAGATGTGTGAAACACCTACAGCTGATCTTCCAACTTCGAGCCCCAACTCACTGCACTATTCCTGGGTTTTTAAGGGTCATGAAGGAAATATATTCTCATTTCCCAAGTTCGACGTTGTTTCCATGTACTGTACCTGAAACTTTGATGTCGAAAAAGTTGTCATTTTTTGGTTTGCAGCGGATGGGTATGGCTCAAGTTTGCAATGCTTTCCAAAAGTTCAATTTTTAGGTTGGCCGCCGCTATGTATTTGGCCGTTGGGAGGTGGCAGGCGGGCGGGAGGGCGGCGGGAGGTGTAATTACATAATCCAATGTGCGGCAAATGGACCGAGCAACCGAAGTTAAGCGAAGTTGGGGCACCAAGTTGGGGCACCGAGTTGGGGTCCAAGTTGGATGTCAAGTCGAGGGGTTAGGCACGACTTGACATCCAACTTGGACCCCAACTTGATTTGTGCCCCAACTTGGTCTCCGAGTTGGGGTTTGAGTTGGGGTCCGAGTTGGGGCTCAAGTTGGGATGTGTGAAACACCCTATTCTCGCATATCCGTGTTTCACGCAGACCTCCCCACGGTTCAACGGGCCCTTGACTTGCATGCAATTCCCATATCCGTATGAGTTAAATTCAGTGTTGACGCGCCCTCATCTATTATACAAATGAGGACGGGAATGTCCCCTGTAGACAAGACAACTTATATGTCGGGATAACCTGATTGGCTGTTCGCTGGTCAGCTGCTGATGGAAACCTGATGCCGGTCTCACGGGTGCCAAGATCAGCGCGTGATCGTGTTTCGTCGCGTCTAAGGCTCCAACCGTTTCCGTTTATAAACGTTTATACACGGTAAAAAACCGTTTTTATTCCATTTAGTTTGCCCGAGGTCATAAACGGTAAATGGTTAGTAAACAAACGGTTTAAATGATTCAGAATTTTCACTTACCCGCTGTGTACCAGGTATCAAATTTCCAGGGATTTAAATGCTTCTGGGTAGTTCCTAAAGTGAGCATGAGGCATGGATCCTGGAAAGAAGGACCTGTTCGGGACTGTGTGCGGCCAAAGAGCGGGATGCATCCCAATGGAGTAACTCTGGCCGCGATTATTGATGCGCCTGTGATGGCGGACCGTGCCGCTAACCCCCGCAGTGGATGAGTATGACCGCAGAGGTTCATCCCATGAACCTAGTGAGTTAGAGAGACAACCCAATAGAAATTCTGCTATAATGGGCCACTGTAAGACCTTTCAGTGAGTTGTATGTCAAATTACCATTTATAAACTGTTTTAAACGGTTTTAAAACGTTTAAATACCGTTTCCGTTTAACTTACCCAGATGCTTAAACGAAAACTAAATGGTTGGAGCCTTAGTCGCGTCTTGCTTCACCGTCATGGCTCTTCGGCGTCTGCTTCCCAAGTCTTCAAGTCAACCAGAGTCTTTCATTCTCAAGGTAGGCCACAAAAGCTTCATGTCAGACAATTGTTCATTAGCCATATAGCCGACAACACTCGATCATCAAGACTCAGTGGCATCGCAGGCTCTCCACCGGCAGTACTGTGTTCTGACGTGAAAATCTGCTTCATACTGAGAATGACTTCACAGGACCTCGAACGTCTCCCAGTCAGGACTCAATCGGCGGTCACTGGGCCAGAAACGACGCCGAGAGAGGGAAGCTCGGGAAAATCCCGGCAAGCCAGTGGTATGAACATAATTAATGATGCAGAATGGGGCTCACAGATTTGCAGGATTCTTCATCCACAAGCTCGCACCGGTCTGAAGCTCAACGGGCTCGACGACAGCGAGAACTTGCAGCAGTGATTCAATCTCAGATGTCAACCACCCGGGTGCCGGCAGCAAGTGATCGAAGCAAAAGTCGTCGATCCGAAGCTCAACGATTCCGCAGACGAATAGAAGAGGCAGAACGCAGGCTGGATGCTGCTCCTGATTGTGGTATGTGGATACTGCCAAAATTTGAAACAGCATGCCGAAAGCAATGCATACAGACTCAACTCAGGCTTTGGACAAGATCCTGGACCTCAATATTGACAATTGGTCCAGACATCGCAGGGAGAGCTATCGGGATAGGATGTCGCGTAATTTTCGTGGTTGACGTGCTTATCTTGAACCTTCATAGTGGTCTATTACTGTAACTCTTTCGAAATCCTTCTAAGCTACTGTTTAATTCAATAATTTCAATTGTACTGTGTAATGAGGAACACTACGTACGGGTGCAGGCTAATGTGCAGACATGGATAATGTTACATTTAGACTCTCTATTGGACGCAAGGAACCATACTGTGTCAAGAACGATGTCGGTGATGAGTTTACCCAGAAAATCAAAAGATATCTAATTCCCGTCGGGTTCAATGATTCTGGAAAAGTCGTACAGTTGTTAAGGCAATCTGATTTCTACTGTGAGGGAGCATGTTTCTATTCATCCTCGGACACAAGGACGCGAGGAACCAACCGGTAGGTTGGTGACGAGCGTCCCCAGACTTCAAAGGATATCGAGGTCCGAGTCAATGATTCTGGACAAAGAAGTCATACATGTGTTCAGTCAATCTGATTCTTATTTCCGTAGCGGAGCACGGGTTCCTGCTAGTCCACCATATTGCATCTGGAGCTTGTGCTGACCACGCAGTCGACGTGTCTCCGTCTCCACGTCCGGACCGCTCTGCATGCCGTGCTATTTGGGGTATGTACCAGAAACGAAAACGAAGCAATTCGAAAGCCAAATGATGGCCGGAGATATGATGTCATAGGTCACAAAGTGTGCCATTTGCCAAGATTTTGAATCAGCCGCCGATATGTCTAAGGCTAAGGCTGTATTAAACATGTTTCCTGACGCTATTGACGAGCAGTTGTCAACGGAAAGTTTCTCGCATATAGGTGCTGCTTTGAATATCTCAATACCTGTGTCCATAATGTCCGTTTCAAGCTACGAGCAGCAATAAGGAAACTCGCGAAAACCATCAACGAGGCAGGTGCAGATTTCTGCTCTTCCGCTTCAATGGCCGACTTTTTCAACGCCTTCGAGAGCCATAAAAAATCTGTTCTGTTGTCCATCGCTGCCTTGTATCGCAGCAATGTACCCGAAAGAGTTACGATTGATTCGCTGCGCACCCTTATCACACAACATATATTATCAGGGCACTGTGCACAGCTTTCCCATTCGCACCCTCACATTTCTCTTCCAAACGGTTTATTGTTGCCGAATTGCGCCGATGTTCACAGTGAATGGCAATTCAACTGTCTTGATGCAGATTTCCAGGCCCATGTTTTAACCGCCATCCATGGAAGTAATGTTCCGCCCAACTCTTTACGCCGAATGTTGAACATTTTGGAAGTGGATTACAATCGTGAAGACAATTGGACAGCTACGCAGACGACTTAAAAGCCACATCAAGACCTTGCGACGAGGGAAGAAAGCTGAAAAATCCCAGCTCACATCCCACTGGCACTCTCTCGTCCCTACAAATCAAGGAGTTTACAATCAAATCCGTGTTTTCGTATTAAAGTCACCGGGTAGCGGGCCGTGCCGCTCGTCGGCCTTACCAGCTTTATTGCAGAATGCTATTAATATTGCTTTTGCCGTACTTAACAAAACAGGCCACACCTCCACGAGCCAAAACAATGGTATCAGGTCCCTGCCACATTTCAGGTCCCGCTACACTTAAGCCATTGGCCGTTATTGAAGTGCCCGCGACACCGTTTCTGCGTACCGTACTTGTCTTTTGCATCTTCACAAAGTAATCTCGCCCTCCGGATTCTACAAGGTTCTTGCTTCCTCCTTGGTGATGAACGCGCTGCGGCTTGCAGACTTGCTTGTACAGTCTCAGAAGTTCGCGGCTCCGATTACACGGCTCCGGTTACACGGCTCCGAGTACAGCTTTTCTTCAAGTCATATCTATAAACATAGTACTGTCCGAGTCATATTATCTTTTTAGTATACACAAGCCTTCGAGCTGTTCGCCCCTCAGTCGTTTCCACCTTTGCGTGTCCGACTGAGGTGGGCTTTTCTTTATCCTGTTTCCCATTCACGATACCCATAGCTTACATTTAGCTTTTACACATTTGTCATTAATTACTTCAGGTGGCGTACTCAACCCAGTCGTTTCCACCTTTGCGTGTCCGACTGAGCTCTTACATATTTGTCATTACTTTACTTTCCGCCTCCATGTGCCATCCAAATTAGGGAATTTGATTGGGGCAGTGTCGACGTTGCCGAACCTGCCGACGACAACCGACGATGGCAGAAACTTTCGCACAAATCGATAAGTTCAAGCAAGTGATTTTCTTTTTGGCTCGTTGGGCGAGATACCGTATAATTTCGTTCAATTCGACAGTCACGCGTCACGCTCGAACTTTTTCAGTGGGCAATATTTTTTTCTAGATTTATGGGATTTTTTGGTCCCAAAAAATCCAGGGGCTGTGTCGAATTGAACGAAATTATACGGTAAATGAGAAAAATAATTATTAGAAGCCGCACAGAGCCGCGTGCGGCTTTTGGGCATTGTGCAAAGGCGCATGATAAACCGAAGGATTTATGAGTGGATCCATGTTCATTTCGATGAAATATGGGGCTTTTCCCTGTATGTACCTCCAGCTGCAACAGCATCCTGCAAAAATGATCCAGATACCCGCAATAGCCACCCTACCTCATCCCTGGCGCAACACTCTCTCCCAACCCTTTGGAGTGATTGTTTAGCATCCCCAAGATGACCATGTCCGCTACTGCTACCTTCTCTAACGCGGCCGTGTCCACCGCATTCAACAGCGATGCCGCGACTTCTTGTATCTCTGGCTTGGTTCTTGAATGCTGGGCTGCACACTTGTAACTCCCGGGCTTCTGGTCTTGTAAACCTTCCCTGCGACGACGGCGTCATCTCAATGACTATGGATATTCCGGTGGCTGCATCTCTGTCTCATGATCTTGTGCTTGGCATGGACTGGTTCCAGTTTGTGCGCGCTGCTGCCCCTCAAATCATTGTTCAGCTGAGTTCTGGCTCACTTGATGTTCGACACCCCCTACCCTTGAGATTGGGCACAAACTCTGAAACTGTTCCGTCAATGGGTGCGACGCAAACTTTCGATTGTCTTTATCTATCTAGTACTGATTTACTCCGAGGCTCCTCATCCGTTACGCCAATCTTTCGAGGAGAGATCGGTGCAAACCCTTCGGCCTCCCCCTCATCACATCCAGGTGGAGCTCATGTGTCGTCATCGACACCCTGTACGCGAGGCGTCGATGCAGTAGCTGTCATGACCTCTCGTACGCAAGGGGTCCTGGCATCTCGTACGCGTGGCGTTTCAGACTTGGATGATGATATAACTTTGAATGATGAAATGATTTCCTCCCCGTTGAATGATCCATTCGTCCATTTGGCTGAGTCAGAAAAGAATGTGGTTGTATGTTTTCTTGCCATTGAGAAGCGGGTTCCTGTTGCTGTATTAAGGAAGATGGCTCCCTATCACCAGGTATGCGTGCACGGATGTCAAGTGAGAAACGAAAAACCGCTGATGCTCTAAGGGCAGATTTTGTTATGCATCAGTGTACAACTGCATGTCTTGTTCTTGAATCTGAAGCTATGTCAGCCAGTTTACATCCTGAAATTCCCCTTTTACTCACTGAACTTCAAGAGTTGCATTGATTCTTGGTCTTCGGTCCAAGCCTCAGAAAAGGAAAACTGCTTGTCTGCCTGAAGGTCCTCGGAAGCGTTCTCGTTTGTCCTCCGAGACATCTGCGCCTGGTAGTGCCTTCCCAATCATGCTAAGCCAGGACGAAAAGGATCAAATTGTTCGTGAATTTCGTGAAAGTACCAACAATGCTTCAATGAAACATTATGAATGTTCGTTCTGCGGTAAATTTGAGCTGGCAACAAATGTCAAGATGAGATCGAAGAATGAACTTGATATTTCACTTCTCAATAGGGCTGTCGCGCAACTTCGTGATGTTTGTTGTCAGCCACGTATTGAAACGTTCAATCCCTCTTCTCTCATAAATAATTTGTATGTACTTTGTCATCTTTGCAACTCGGCCGTGTCTAAAAACTCTTTCGTTTCAATCCCTTTGCGAAGCTATGCTAATTGTCTCTGGATTGGCAAAGTTCCAGATGAGCTTCTTGACTTAACCTTCTTGGAGGAGCAATGCATTGCGCGGGCTCGGGCAACCAAATGTATGTGTAAACTTTCCCTCGGACCCTCCGGACAGTTTGCGGCTCGCGGGTACGTTTGCATTTTACCTCAAGATTCAACGTCATTTCTCAATGCCATGCCGGCCCCCCTATCCCAAATTCGAGATGAAATTTGTGTTATTCTGGTTGGTTCAGCTGACACCGAGGTAACCCATGATATGCTACGGAAGTCACCTCTGCTGGTACGCCATGAGAAGGTTAGAAAGGCGTTATTCTGGTTGATCGAACATAATCGTTTGTATGCAGATCTTGACAAGGACTTGATACTTGAAAATCTGAATGAATATCCAGTGTATGACTGTCCTCTTGCCACTCAAGATTTCCTTCGCACCAATTCCGCCAATAACCGAGTTGTGAACTGTTTGCTAGAGAAGTTACTTGTTAAAGTTTGGGTTTATTACACCTGTTACATTTTTTTGTTGGTCTCCCAGGAAAATAAATGCCCACTTGTTGAAAGAGAGAGTAGTCGCTGCTGAAACACCATCGGTGGCATTGATCGCTGTTCTCCTTCGAGTCTTCTTCTACATGATCCTGTCCACACTGTCCTCAACACCCTTGATCCCACTCGAGTCCAGTTCGTCGTCGATTCCTTCCCAGACGCTGAATTTCCGGCGGTGGAGTGGTGCAGCCATCAATTGGACAGGAGGCGATCCCACTCGGCGACCAATCCTCTGCACGGTTGAGGATCCACAGGACGAAGTCCGGCAGACTCTCCTAGATGTCGTCAACAACCTTCTTCTCTCTCTAGAAGATTTCGTTGCCAATCCACCACCTCCCCGCGCGACCTTGCTGCCGGGAGAAAAATGCACTTAGCCTGGTGGTGCGCCGCGGTATTCAACTTGATCGATGATGATTCTCTTTCGATGAATTGGTACCAGAGATCTGTCCTTCCTCTGTCCGAAGGTTGTCACTTTTTCGGGGACACTCTTTCAACCAGTGTCACTTTTGTCGGTATCCTAGCCCAAGGTTGCGACTTTTCTTCTGAAATTTGGGGGTGTGTGTTTTTCTTTGGAAAAATAATTATTTTACAGTATTACAGTCACTGGTTATGCTCTTTTGTTTTAGATGTTTCTGCGCGCAGGTCGATGGTTCAATTCCCACACCAGGATGTTTTGGACATCAATGTTTTGAACCCTGATTTTTGGTATACACTCGAGGTCAACAAGAACCAGCACCGGGGTACGGTAATCCCGATGCCGACAGATTCAGACCAAGAAAAGGCGCCAGAAAAAAAAAAAAAGGATTGGGTTTCCAACAGGGCCCTTCACCCCAAGTGACCAAACAGTAGCTGAGTGAAGATATCTGTTTACCGAAAGATCTTTCCATACACTACAAAACTATCTAAAGTCGAACCCCTGCACTGGGATAATCTGGAGCGAGGTTGGTTGGTTTCGTTCTTTTGAACTCATCAGGTGGGCCACACAGCCCACAATCAACCGGATCTATCATGCAAACAATTGACCAAATTGTTCCCGCGATAGCGCCACGACAGGGGCAAGACAACTGGCCAGGTTGCACTGCCACAATCAAGGCCTTCTCATTTGGCCAGAAAGAATTTGTGACTAGCCAGGCCACAACTTCAATCTGTCCCCCAGAACCCAAACTGAGGTCGCAGGTTGCCAGGCTACGACCTCAATGCTCCCAGGACCCAAACTGAGGTCGTAGCTTGCCAGAGCAGCAGAACCGCTACAGAAGGGGGCTAGTGTTTGGTAGCCAGGGATAGGCCCCTGGGTACCCTGCTCAGGTGACGGAATTGTGATGCCACAGAAGCGGAATTTGGAATTTGGACATTTAAATTTCAGACCAGTGTGCAGGATAGTGAGTGTGAACTCTGGTTCGAATCTACCATACACTTTGGTATCAACAATATGGAAGGTATTTATCTATGAGCTATATATTTGAAGTATTGATCCCATTCAAAATGCCAGTATTTCAGGCCCTCCGTAATATGTCCAAGTCCATCATATCAAAAATCTAGGTTAATCGGAGCAAAATAGGTCCCATGGGACGTGTTCTCCTCATAACCACTGAAAAACACGGGAACCGATCCCAAAAAGGAACTTCTCAGTGCGCATAAAAGACCTAAGAGACCAGGCCCTCCGACCTGTTCGTGCGAATTGAATGAGCCTATTTACAGGGAAAACGGGTGTGAAATGATCCCGCAATTGCTGTTCCGGTGAACACTTGACAAAAAAAAAAAAAAAACGGGCCACACCCTAAGTTCTGCAAAGGGCTGCAAGTCAGATTGGGGTGTTTTGACCTGTCTGAGAGCAGAACATGCCACAAAGTAGCTGTAGTGCTCGGATTGACCCAGATTTTTAGTACAGTGCACTTATGGGTATTCCGAAGGGCAGGAAATACCGGGATAACGACTGTGACCGGAACTTCAAATGTATAGCTCTTAGGGAAATTCATCCGATATCCCACCTGCCAACTTGTATGATACATTTGAAATACAAGTCACATTCACAATCCCATCGAATGAGCTTACTCCCAAAGAAAACTATCGAAAATTGAGCTCACAACGACTATTCTGGTGAAAACTGACAAAAAAAAAAAAAAAAAAAAAAAGCCCGCACCTTAAGTTCTGCAAAGAGCTGTAATCATATTTCTGAATATGGTAGCTCCGATTCTCCCGGACCTCTGCTGAACCCCATACTCTGCAATAACCCATAAATAAAATTATTCTACTTTCCCGATAATTTACAGCCTTATCGCATCGCCATACCACAGCCACGGCCCAGCGTGCTTAGTCTCTTATAAACAGACGTTACAACAGAGCTTACTCGTATCTCGTATGTTGTAGTCTGTCGATTGGCAGGTGTCAATGATCGGAGGTCGACCTTATTAGGTAATCATATTTTTTCTCGGGCGTTCAAGTAAAGGTTCCAGGCAACCCCGCCATTCCCAGGGTTGACCGAATCGATCGCGCGACCGATTAAATCCGACCATCTTTGGGACCGAAACCCTGGGCAATTTGGGACTGTTTCAGACCAATTTCAAGCCCTGGGAATGACCGATTTTTCTGGATGGTGGGTTCCATTGTGAGGCACGTGGTTCAAAATGGCCCCTTATCTCTGCGGAATACAGCCAAAAGAAATACATTATGAGGCGCGGGTGTATATATCATATCATATTCTTTATATCCAAACCACCATGCAGCCACTTTTCCGACATTGTCGAATGTCGCACAATAGTATCTTGCAAGGTCTGACGCTGACCGCGAGCTGGAGGGATTTTCGGTGCAATCGATAGGTGTGCTACAATAATATTTTACCGTTATCCTCTATGACAATCCCACACCATCCAGCTATCCAGTGCTGGCTGGTCGCACAAACGTTTTCGCAAGGATGCTGCCCACCCTGCGCACCCGCACCAGTAGCACCACCAGCAGTATCCGGACATAATAGGACATGAATGTGGCCAGGGCAGTGCGCTCGCGGGTCGCATCACCGAATGGGATCGCGAGCGCATAGATTCGCTATCTGCACTGGGAGTGACCACGGGGAGCGGCAAGGGGGACATCCACAGCGTTCCCCTGCACGGTCGTACGAGGTGCGGTGATGTGTGAAGCCCACGGATCGCCTGCCCCGCTCTTCGACGCGCAGCGGGCACGGCTTTCCGGCTGCGCACGGGCCCGCGCCAGCGCTGCTTCAAGCAACAGTGTAGCATCTATAAAAATGGTAAACGCCTTCCCTCCGAGACTGCGAGCGGTTTCGGACCGTCCGTAACGGCGAATTCAGGGCAAACAAATGCAATTTAATGGTGGCTTGATGTGCCGAGTTTCACATCAAATCATTAAATTGCCCTGTTTGGAGCCATTTCAAACCGGATTTTCACGGGACCTTGTTTGTTGGAAAGCCAGCGCAATTTCGGTTAGAACTGTCTCTTTAGATTTCCTTCTAGTGTCCCAGGTCCTTCCCGGGAAAGCTTTGTGCTCTGCATTCCAGGGCAAACATATCCAATTTTGGGGAATCATTGGCATATCGTAAGCATTGCCCCGTCATGAACGCAAGGACAGAGGAGATTCCTGCACGGAGGTGCTGTGAGTGAGCCGGTTACAGTGGCGCTATAAACTTCTGCACGCGCTGGTTTGAGCTCATTTCTGGGCCAAATGACCTCAAATAAAATTGTAGGTTGAGGCATGATAAATTTCAAGAGTGTAGGAACCGTTTAAACCACACCATCCGTGTACAATTGTTCCAGAATAAAATATTTTAGGGGTGTGGGGAAAATCGACTCTGTGGTTTCATCGAATTTTCAAGAGTGGTGTTTATATGCTGAAAGCACTCGCAAAAGCGACTCTATCCACAATTTAGTTGACCTGAATCCATGGGGATTTGAGCTCAGAATTCCCAGCACAAGTTGGTGATTTTTAGCATTTTTGGCCATTTTTCGTCAAAAATCCTCAAAATCACCAACTTGCATGGCCTCATGTGAGCCCAAATCCCTATAAATTTATGTCAACTAAAGTGTGATCAAGGTTGCTTTTGAGAGGACTTTCACGCTATATACACCATTTTTGCATATGCGGTGAAACCGCAAAGTCAGTTTTTCGGAAAACACCCAATTATTTTATTGTGAGACAATGAACCAGATGTGATATACTTGAAACTGTCTAAAAGCTCCTAGAATCCCTCAAAGTTCATAGTAACATTTTATTTGAAATCATTTGGCCCAGAAATGAGCTCAAACCAGCACGTGCAGAACTTTATAGGGCCACTGTAAGTCATATTTAGATACTTCACCGCAAATGGTGTTCCCCGTGATCGGTATAGGTACTATAGCAGATTAGGTAGTAGGACACCCGGGGTAGTCAGCCATTTGGGTATAGCTATTGGTATACGCGAGGCTCTGGGAGTAGGTGTAGCAGGCTCCGGTGAATTTTCCGGTACATTTGGTGCTGCTGTATCATCCGATGGCGAGGATTGCTGATCGGAGTCTTCACCTGTCTTATTCTCCCCCTCGAGCTGCACATCCGAGCTGGCAGTGACAAATATATCCACGCCATCCTTCTCGTTCCAGTTGAACGCGTAATTCCGTGATTCACGGACTTGGCGTTGTGCGGCGTCGTAATAGCAGATCGCGGCAGGCCCTTCATTGTAACCGACAAAGATAAATTTCTTTGCCTTGCCGTCGAGTTTACCCCGCTTATTCGTTGCCTGTGTGAGTACCCAGACGTCGCTACCGAACTCCTGGAGGTGCGAAATGTCGGGTTTCTTGCCTGTGAAGGCCTCGTCGGGAGTTATGCCGTCAAGTGCACGGGTCGGCGCTCGGTTACGTAGGTAGGCAGCGTGTGATACGGCCTCTGCCCACAAAAATTTAGGCAAGTTCTTCGCAATCAGCATGGCTCTTGCGAGCTCTATAAGCGTCCGATTGAACCTTTCAGCGACTCCGAGTTGCTCGTGTGAGTACGGCGCTGTGGTTTCAATAGTTATTCCCTTTTCGGCACACCAGTCCCGAACGGCTTTGGACGTAAGTTCTGACCCATTATCCACGCGGATAATTTTCGGGGTGCAGCCATATTTCTGTTCAATGAGGTTGACATACTTCTTGATGCGTGGAAATGCTTCGCTCTTCTTCTTCATGAAGAGAGGGATGCAACGGCGCGCACAGTCGTCTGTGAACGAAATATAATATAGGTTACCTCCGATTGATTCGGTACGTGCGGGTCCCCATATATCACTGTATGTGACATCGCCTGGCACTTCGGAACGATGCTGGGCTTCTTTGGGGAAAGGTCGGACGTGGAATTTCGATTGGATACACGCTTCGCAGGTAGGTGATGGAATACTTGATTCCTCGATGTCTAGACCTGTAACCATATTCTTCGAGCGTAATTGCTTGATGTCCGAGATCGGGAGATGTCCATATTTCCGGTGCCATTTGTCCCAAGTGGCTTTGGAATTTTCTCGCGCAACATTTGCGCGAGGTTGCTCAGGCAATTGTGCTCTGGCATCCAAGAGGTAAAGTCTGTGGACCTTTTGACCTTGGCCTATTAGCTTTTTACCATCCATAATTTCCATTTTTCCACCACCAAAATGAGCCTTATAGCCAGCATCATCGAGGCGGCTGATGGATAGAAGGCAATTTGTCGCGTTCGGCGCGTGAAGGACATTTTTGATCATGTGCGTGACCGTGTTTTTCCCAATTCGGAAATTCACCCGGATTGTGCCTCTTCCCAGCGCTTTAACGGACTGGTCGACAACTCCCTTGATTGTCGATGACTGCAGTGGAACATAGTCGAGAAAAGCTTCCCGCATGGTTGCTATGTGGGACGTCGTTCCGGAATCTGCAAGCCAATCATAACGAGAAAATCGGGAATCAAATTGGGGTTTTGTCTCTGCCACGGTATATGCAATATCAATCGTCTCTCCGGTCGAGGTCTCTGCCTGGTTTGCTCTCTCCTTCCCTTTCTGGTTTCTCTTCTTCTTTTACCCGGGCCCCTGTCCCTCCTTGTCTCCGCCTTTGGACCAACAGTCCTTCTTCAAGTGACCTGATCTCTGGCAGTTACTGCAAGTGAGTTGACGGTTCCCGGCATTGTTAGGGATTCTGTTTCCTCCGCGGGCCATGTAGGCGCTTTCCGAGGATCCACCTTTCTCTTTGCATCCCCTATCCTCGTCAATCAAGATGGCGACAAGCGCATGAGAATTGATTGCGGCATTCGAGTTTGCGGTCAGGCCGGCTGGTTGAACTGCTGCCGTTAGCCCCGTGTTGGACCCGAGATATGCCGAAGTAAAGGTGTCCCAAGATTCGGGGAGAGAAGTGATGAGGAGCATGATGAAGTCGTCGTCGGAGACAAGACTTCCCATCAAGGGGAGTTCTTCCTGGATTTTTCGGAGTTGTGAAATGTGTTGGACCATGTCGACTCCTTCCTCTGCAAAGGTGCGGTATAGGCGCCGTCGGGCTGCCATAATGCCGAGCTTTCCCTTCGATTCCTTCACCGCTTGTAGCTGAGTCCACATTTGTCTTGCTGTAGTCGCCCCGCTGATATGGATCATCTCTGCATCAGATAGTGTCAGGATGATTTGGCTACGCGCCTTTGCGTCGTTAGCCATCCATCGTTTGAGCATCGCGGATTCCGTCGTCGTCGGGTTCTGAGGATCAGCGGCTGTGGGTGCCGGGATCTCTCCATTTGTATACCCAAGTAGGTCTCTGTCTGTTAGCAGAGCCTCAAGTCGTCGCTTGTAAGGAAGCCAGTTGTCTCCCTTCAGCGGTTCGATCTTGAAATACGTCGAAGTGATGTCGGATGTCGTGGCCATTGCTGGGGTTAAGAATTTAGCTGGTGAGGATGATTAAGCAGTAAGAGGGTCAATAGATGTGTCGTTCAGTTGTAGGCTTCGGGGCCCATAACCTATTGAAAGGATTATGGAAGCTCAACTGAGACTGAGTGAAGAAGATAATTGATCGCATTGGGGGCTCAATGAGCCAGCTTTTATACTACAAAATATTTCTAGAACTATCTACAAGAGTCCTGAACATCGAGTCATTTTTCACTGAACATGCCCGAGTGCCGCGTCGGCTTCACGCGCTCACCGACGCAGCGAGCGGATATGTTCCGGTAAGATCCGGGAAAGTTCCCATGTCCTCCGTGTGCTTCGGGATTGAACTCCAACACGTGATCAAAACAAAACCTTCGCAGAGGTGTGGTGGACGACGGCATTGAGAAACTGTACGCCCCATGGTGCTTCAGCGGGCAGAACCATTGAATTGGTTTCGGTGATTGACATGACGGCAATCGTGCACGACGCACTTGGGATCCAGCAGAGGTTCGGGTCACCAACTAAACCCGAACAATAGAGAGGAAGTAGACCCCGGCAAGGCGAGTAATAAATGCTACAAAGAGCATTTCCAATGGCCGTGACATTTGAAGTGGCCAAGAAGTCGTCCTTCTCTTCGGTTGATATGGTAGATATCTCGCCGGCCAACGTGGAGCGTTCAGATGGAACTTTGTGAAAACCATCGCGAACATTGTCAACCGTGCTAAATCTGGGGCAGTCGGAGGCAAATACGCCCTCCGGAACGAAGGCAGATTGCATAAATGCGGAGAACGGGAGTCTTGGGACTCGGTGTCTGAGGATGCCGCGATGACTTGTGTACGGATCGTGTTATATTTAGTTGAATAGTATGATTTTCTAATTGATATAAGCAAGAAGTAAGCGGGGCATATATATATAGGCAGCGAGCGGCAGCTATGAGCATAAATACAGTGGTGGCCAAAAAGAATGCCCGCCCTCGTGGGGGCTCATTCTTTGGCCGAATCCCTTCAAATATCATTGCGGCATGAACATTCGGCAATTTCATGCTGATGTGCGCAAAAACAAGCATACCATACCTACTTCAATGTCCCAAAATAAAATTATTCAGGGTATTCTGAAAAATCAACTTTGCGGAATTGCATACGATCAAAAAATGGGCATCACCGCATGAAAGGACTTGAAAAATGGAGCATACAGGCATTTTATTTCATCACAACTGATTCACATTTGAGCTCTCGCCAGAACGTTAAGGTGTGCTAGAGTACAGGACAGGGTTCTGGAAGAATCCGACCAGGTTATCAAACTAGACAAAGCTAGAATCAACGTATGCAGCCAGACACTAGTGGGCCGATGCGCAAGTCCAAGCACGAAATTTTAGGGCATCAAACCGTGCGTAATACGCTGACGGGCGTAACAAATACGCCCGTAACCGTAATAAAATACCCCGTTACGTTACGGTGAGTTTCTTTGATCTTGGATCAAATTTGCGCACATTTTGGGACATTTCCGAGCAGGACAGCTCTAGCATTAGGATTTCACCCCCAATTGCCCTAAATTTTTGATACAATGGACTTCTATGTATAATCTAGTTCTTGAAATACCGGGATAGTGAATGCAACCTCTAGTTTCAATCTAGTGGCCAGGAAATATTGGGTGGTTTTGCCCTCTCAATCAGCCTGCTGTTGAATATTGGAACCTGGAATCACATCCACTATCCCGGTATTTCAGGCACTAGATTATACATAGAAGTGCATCATTTCAAAAATTTAGGGCAATCAGGGCTGAAATACTGATGCCCCAGCTGTCCTGCTCAGAAATGTCCCAAAATATGCTTACCTGAGAACCGCACATTAAATAAAAAATGTGAGGACACAGAAAACTGCGTATTCTGATTGCGAATCGATTGAGCATATTCAAAAGGTAAACGGACCAGAACTGAGGGCGCCATGAGTGTCCTCGTCAAAATGATCGAAAACAGAAAAAAAATCGACCGCGCCCTAAGTTCCGCAAAGAGCTGTAAACAGACGCAAAGCAATGGGATTGGCCTGATTAGCCGAATCCATGTGGCTAGGCAACAAATTATTGTTCTGCTCAAGCAGCTTCGTCGAGAGGTGTATGTGGAATAATATTATCCCCCACCAGAACACTGATCAGCTGAGTCTCGACCCAATCATGAGCGGCATCTTCGATGCTACGGAAAATTTTACATTGTCCGTAATACTCTTCTGTACATGTCAATTTTTCCTAGCGTAGCACGGGCACACTGCTAGTGTACATTCTATGATACCGAGTACTTACACACCGATAACGGCATTCGTACCTCGTTTCCCACACTTGGTACTATTCCGAGGCCGCCCATTTTCCACTTTATTTCCTCGGGTGCGGAAGAAAATATGAATGCACGTAACAGCACACATGTCATGATCTCTGAACATGGTCCCGTGAGTAATCGACCTTCGGATACTGGTATTAATACTTACTTATCTCCATCTCAGCAAACTTATACCCTCTGCGCCAGTGATTGTTGAGTAACACCATCGAAACACTGAATCGAACACTTACATGCAGCTTCTGCGTCCCCCAGTGAATGTCATTGTATTTCCATACACGCCCATTCTGGCTCCCCTGAATCCGCCCGCGGGGCTGTTGATCCACCTTTCGGGCTTAAATTTCAATGAGTCCCATCCCCAGAGCCTCTGGCTGTGGTTGGCTGCATTCACAGCGACGTAAACTGTCGTTCCTTTTGGGACACTTATCGAGACAATTTTTCCGCCATCCAGCCCAGTAAGAGGTATAGCTAGCGGAAGTTGGACGTCCTCTGTCGTTCTAAAGCGCATTGGTCAGGGAGAAAGAAACGCACTTCCAATTCAATTAAATAAAAGCGTACTCTCGCATCATAACAGGCCCGACTGGGGGATAGCTTATCGTGACGTTAACGAAACATTCCAAGTATTACGCGGGACTCACAGCCTCAAAGTCTCTCGAATCACGGAGTCAAGATAAGGAAGCGCTGAGACTGATTCGTAATCGAGTTTGCCGGACAAAATCTCCGATCGAAGAGTGTTTTGCACCTCGGGATTCTGAGAGAGAATGTGGAATAGTCTGCTCAAGGCGGATGACGTCGTGTCTGTTCCAGCCAGAATGATGGTTCTAAACGGAAATGAATTTTGTGACAAACAAGTCTCTGAGTCGAGAACGCACGATGTCTGCGCGACTAGTTCATCGTCCGTCAGATATGTCTCGCCTGCCCGGTTCACTGAGAGAGCCTAGTCATTCTGAAAAAGAATTGGCAGTTTTGGTCGGAATACGCACGTAAAAGACTCATAATATCCTTATCACCAGTACCTGCCTCGAGATGAGCCTTCTTCGATTCCACCAAGGTTTGAGCTGTAGCGTGGATGAAACGCGACATGTCCCTCAAACGATGCAAAGTCGGTGAGGGAATGAAGTTCAGAATCTTCAGCCTCAACCAAGGAGAACTGATCCTTTCGGCTAAGGGCAAGAAACGCCGCGAACCCGAAGGTTGTTGGACTGAGCCGTATACCTATGAGCCAAGTGGATTTTGAAGCCGATAGTTCCAAACTACTCACAGAATGCTCTTCAGTGTTTCTGCATAAGTGTTCTTTTGTTCTGGGGCTGTATTGATTTGGTTGAAGGGATAACCAATTCCGCTACGCCCAATGATCTCAAGAGAGGCCCGGCCAAAAATGGAGTTCATGTCCACCTGAAATAATGGTCAAGAGAAACTTGAATTGAAGATTAAACCCTACCACCGTAGCTGCACCATCCGATACCGCTGTTGAACTGAGGGAAGAATCCCGAACCTACTGAACCATCAGTAGCGGTGAGACGATCATAAGTATTGCGTACTTTTTCCGCCACATCGAGGAAGGCGGGGAACATATTACGGAGATTTGGAAGTGCGAAGGCCGGAAGCAACATTTTTCGGTGTCTCCGGTGGTCTTCCTCCGTGGCTGAGAAGATTCCTGGCCCAAAAAGAGAGAACATCATCCTAAGCAGGGGAATCAATCGTGAATAATTGAATGGGCGACCTGACCATCACGTTACTTACGATCTTAGCATCGGTGTAGCTTCATATGTATCTTTGGTCAACACCTCGTTGAGAGCCAGTGGATCAAAGACATAAATGCCCCGAGACTAGGGAAGGCTTTAACTGGCTGCAATACAGTTTAGACCGACATCTTACACCCAGAGGCCCCCAGATCTTCACGACATGACCGTAATTAGTCTCGAGACTCTCTTGGAAGTCCCATCCGTCGGGATCCAGTAGCTGCCCTAAGTTACCTATGCATGTAACAAACAGATAGAACTTCAGTAGCACGGATCGCGGAAAACGTCACTTACCGCTAATGAGAGATGTCCTAGAAGGGCCGGGAATATTATCCAGAAGTGATGGACCCCAGAAACGTAAGAAAAGACGATGGAGATTGATTGCAAAAAGCCCTGCCCCAATGGTCATGAAAATGGTATTCATTGTCGCCAACTTGATGTGGCCCATGTCCCACTTTATATAGCATTTGTCTACGGCTACGGGTGTTGGACAGCCGATTGGCGGAGTTGAAAGGAACCCATTGACAAAGATTGCCCTACATAATCCCACGACATAACCGTTCCGTAGCTGTTGGCCGAAACTCAGGCATGTCACGAGTCTACTCATGTGATTCAAATTCAAGTCGCGCCCGCTGCGTCCCACCTCGCGCTGTCGAAAGCCGAGTTTTTGTGGACCAGCGTGTGTGCTCTCCCCTCTTTGGCGCGTACTCCTGTGATTTCGTATTTCCTAGTCTGTTGTGCGCACGCGCCTTCGGGCCCCCATCCTCTGTTGCGGCGCCCTCTTTCGTTCCTCTCAGGTGTGTGTACTTTGTTCCCTGCGCCGCGCACCCTGTTTTGTGATGCGGACGCGCCACATGTGTTTCTAGTTCTTCGGGCTCAGCGACGCACAGATGTACCTTCGCATGCGGACGCGTGCTCGTATTTTCTTCGCACACATATTTCTTTCTATGTGGACACGCGCATTGCTCTCCAGCACACTTTCCTTCCCAAATCCACTCGCGTATCTCGTATGATGATCTTACGCTCGCACCTTTCTTCCCATGAGGCATGACCAGCGCATAAATTGGAGTGCGAATCTCTTCTTCTTCATGGTGCGTCGTCTTCTATAATGTATCCCTGCCAACACAGGATCCAGGACATAATCAATGCCTAACTTACACTGAAACCACCCTCCAGGCTCAAGATTTCATATCTATGCCCCTCGTTTTCGAATTCTCCCGAGATTATAATATGACTCCGTCTTCCACAATACTACTCTAGTATTCCGAACATAGTTGCCCTTACGTAGCCAAATTTAACCGAGTTCCTCTGGTTCCTCTTCTATTTTTCCCTTTTCCGAATTCTTTTTTGTGTTTGTCCTCATTGGGACCCAGTATATTGAAATAAAAACCAGTTCAGAGACTCAGAGGATGCATTGATGGCCACGGAGCCAACTTTTGATGGCCGGTGCCTGATTGCCGACAACCACATGTTCAATCAAGGTATGTTCAATTGAGGCGACCATTGTGTTCAATGTATTCCATCAAGGGAAACCAATATGTCAATTCTCCTTAACGGGTACTACGTGAAGCGAGGTAACCCAGCACTTCTTATTTATAACAGTGGCTTGATGTGCCGAGTTTCGCATCAAATCAGTAAATTGCCCTGTTTGGAGCCATTTCAAAGCAGATTTTCACGGGACCTTGTTTGTTGGAAAGCCGGCGCAATTTCGGTTAGAACTGTCTCTTTAGACTTCCTTCTAGTGTCCCAGGTCGGAAAGATTTGTGCTCTGCATTCCAGGGCAAACAAATGCAATTTAATGGTGGCTTGGTGTGCCTAGTTTCGGGCTGTGCACCCAAAAATGCAATTTAATGACGGCTTGGTGTGCTGAGTTTCACATCAAATCAGTAAATTGCCCTGTTTGGAGCCATTTCAAACCGGATTTTCACGGGACAAATCTCAACCAAATTCCTTCAAGTAAAGCTTAATTCTCAAGTATTAGATTGTGGCTTCTCATTTCTGGCCTTTATCTTGCACTCACTGCCCTTCTTGGGCCTCTATTCATCAAAAAGGTGAAAAATGTCACTCCACCTATTTCATGTTTATGATCATATATTACAGCCTTTTGCGGAACTTAGGGCGCGGCCAGTTTTTTTTTTTTTGGTAAGTTTTCGGCAGAATGGCTATCCTCACCTCAATTCTCACCGGATTCCCTTGGTGGTAGGCTCATTCTACTCGTGTTGTAAATGCGGAGGGCATGACATCTTACGATTTTTTCTAAGAACCCCGAAATCATTTATTAGGTCAGATTGGGGTGTTTTGAGCTGTCTGAGAGCAGAATATGCCACAAAGTAGCTGTAGTCCTCGGATTGACCTAGAATTTTGATACAATACCGAATACCCATAAGTGCATTGTATCAAAATTCTAGGTCAATCCGAGGACTACAGCTACTTTGTGGCATATTCTGCTCTCAGACAGCTCAAAACACCCCAATCTGACCTAATAAATGATTTCAGGGTTCTCAGAAAAAGTCGTAAGATGTCATGCCCTCCGCATTTACAACACGAGTAGAATGAGCCTACCACCAAGGGAATCCGTTGAGAATTGAGGTCAGGATAGCCATTCTGCCGAAAACTTACTAAAAAAAAAAAAAACTGGCCGCGCCCTAAGTTCCGCAAAAGGCTGTAATGTGTTTTTTGAGCTCAAACCCCTGGGATGCGACACAACTCTAAATATCAGCATTCATATGCGTTAAAATGAGCGAAATTGACATGTTCCTCCAGGCATATATTTTGTCCTTCCCAAAATATTAGGTCACTGGGACATGTTCTGGGCATGCTAGACAGCATTCAGCCCAAAAACAGCCTGAAACCACAGATTACCCAATACATAATATTTTCATAAATTCGTTTCTATCACTAATTGCGCTTGAATTAGCCCGACAGATCTACCTAGGTTTCATCCGAATCGGTGCAGAACTGGATGAGTTACTAACAATTCTCTGAAAACATACCAAAACAAGAAATTTTCGTTCGCGCCTTCGGTACTGACGTTAGCTGTAATGAGACCGATATGAGGACCGCCAATGTCGGAACCGAAGGCGCGGACGAAAAATTCTCGTTTTGGAATGGTTTCACAGAATTGTCCATACTTACTACGCGAGGTGCTCATGATTTTCCACCAGCTCGAGCCAACGGCACGTGGGGTCCCTAGTTTCGGCGTCGCGAGGCTGAAGAAGCAGCTGCTGAGGGAGTACGGAGTCGATGTTGACGTCGCGAACGCGCAGAATTAGTTGGGAATAATAAAAGCCAGCGGGCAGTAAGGTTCGGCGAAGCGCGATCTGCGAAGATTTGAGAGATTCCCCCAACGCCTATAGTAGAAAATCTTCGGTATTTGTTTCACGGTTCGCCGCGTTTGATAGTAATCGGCACTCTCCTTTCGAACCGTTTCTCTCCTGGAACGTACATGGTTGCGCTCTTCGCCCTCCCCATAGGCCGCATCTACACGCATGTAAGTTTATGGATACACTCCCTCCAAATTTCTCGTCTAATACGTTTTGACATAGACAATGGTGGACCAACTCATCACCCGCGAGGAGTTGCGTGGTATGCTCTCGAACGGCGGGAACCAAGTCTCATTCCCGATCTTCAACGTCGCTCTGAGTGGGACCGGCGGGATAGAGACGATTATGATGCATACATTGTCGACCGCCCCGAAAGAAATGAGAAACGAGTCGTCTAATGACGTCTCAAAGGAGTCCTAGGTGTTCTAAAATCAGGAAAATATTGGTACTTCGCTTGTAAACTCATAAGGCCTTCCGGGCATCCCTATGCACCCGAGTTTTATATTATATCTATGGCGGTCAAAGTGCACATTTAATAATCCGCTAATTATTTACATGTTTTTCACTTTCCCGCTACCTATCTTGTCAAATTTGCTTCATTTACGCCACTTATATGACTTTTAAGATCAGAACAAGTAGGTCGCGGAAAAAGAGGAGATTTCCCGCCACTTGGAGATTTGACCTGTGTTCGATTCCGACCTCATACATCCAGCCCAGGCAGGCTTTGTCCCCGGCCGACATATCTATGACCAAATATGGCTCACCAAGAGAATAATTGACCTCGCTGAAGCCACAGAGGTGCACGGAGTAATAGTTGCACTCTACCAGGAAAAAGCATATGATAAAATTGAACACGACTACCTCTGGCGTGCACTATCAACACCGTTAAAACACTCTACAGTGATGCATACACGTCGGTGGTTATAAATGGAGTGTTCTGTGAACAAAACACGTGGAGTGCATCAAGGCGACCCTCTCTCATGCCTTCTTTTTTACCTTGCAGTTGAACCTCTCGCTGAAGCACTACGATGGTCCGACCTCAAAGGACTCGAAGTCCGTGATACCCTAGTGTACCTCTCCTCTGAAGATGACTTCGGAGGACACTTGGTTAGAACCATGTAGGACCTGACCACCAGCGGAGTACGCTGATGTACGGGAGGAGTCCCCCCCTCCCAGGTAAAAATCCCCATTGTCCACCAGTACCCAGAAGCTGTCGCATGTCGTCCCTTTGCAGGATGCATGTGAACAACCACAAATAAAACAGAGAATTATGGAACAGAGCCAGGCGGCCCGTTCACACAAAGCATCGGTGTCGCCTCAAATATCTTCAGCACATCATATGCCAGTTTGGCCAACAGTGGGGTGACCTCCCGACGAGGTAGGATATCCCAGAAGAACCCCCAAGGCGTGAAACTATTTCCATGGATTTCCAGTACCTCGGCATATAATTTTTGAAGAAAAACCTCCCGAATTTCCATCAACTCGGGTCACGCGGTTAATAACCTCGAGTTCTGCCTTCCTGCGTGCTTCCTTCCTAGCGGACCGGTTGCGAGTGTTTTGTGGGAAGTCCATGAGGATCTGGGATGTTTCCTTGGAGACAGCCCCGTCGTGCTTCGTGAATATTACAACCAGTGGAGTTTAAGGCTGGAAGATTATGATTAAATACACCTCCAGGCCGTAATGTACTGTAATCGTAATATAATATTAGGGTTGAGGGGCATATTTAATCGTAAGGGTATGATAATGTAATGTAATCGTAATTTAACCATATTTAATTGTATTTAATCTGATTTTTTCCCCTGCAAAAGTTTTTGGCCTATCTGGGTGTCAGGAACGCTCCCCGGACGTCCTGAACTCTGCCCGAATCCTATCAAATTTCACTGGAAACCATAATCCTCACAGAGGTGACTATACCAAGTCTTATAGAGAACAATTCACAAAATTCATGCTTATGTTGAAGAACAGCAGGGTGGAAATAAAATTAAGCAGTTCTTCCGCCAGAATGAGATGAGCACCTTGCTCAAGGATTGTTATGCTGGAGTCCAGCATGCTCAGGAGGTGTTCAAGGTAATGTGGAATCAACAAAATGTTCAGGGTTTCTAGAACTCAAATTTCAATTAGATTGCCTCTGGAGCCACAATTCTGACCAGTCTCAAAGAGGGACAGATTACTGCAGAGAATATGCACAAAGATCTGCTCGAATTGATTTCAGCTGTTTCAGATGGGACAGCTTCGGACAGTGCTTCCTCGGTATGTTTATTCTGCTTTCATAACAAGCTCGAATTGAATTCTGATTTGCCATTTAGATGTATCATACCTCTCAAGTCAGGTATTGTAGTAACCAATATCCAAACAGCAAGATGCTGATGTTCGATCCTCAGCTCCAAGTCTCTTTCAATGCTACCAGGAAAGCCAAAGATATTCCATGGTCGGGACCATGAACTCAACCAGATTGTCCAAATTCTCAGCCAAAAATCTGCAAGGATTGCAATCCTAGGGCCTGGTTGGATGGGAAAAACCAGCTTGGCAAAAGCTGCATTGCATCATCCAGATGTCACTGCAAACTATGAGCATCGGTTTTTCGTGCCCTGTGATTCAGCTACCACTAGCATTGAGATAGCAACCATTATTGGAGCTCATCTAGGTCTCAAGCCTGGGAAAGACCTCACGAAACCTATGATACGAAATCTTTCTGCAAAGGAAACATGTCTGCTGATCTTGGACAACTTGGAAACTACATGGGAACCACTAACATCTCGTCGTGGTGTTGAAGAGCTTCTTGCATTGCTTTCTGATATCGATCATCTGGCTTTAATGGTGAGCAGTCCCTGGTTTTCCTTATCCACTTGCTGATTTCTAGTAAATCACCACGCGAGGTGCAGAAAGACCTGCCAAAGTTCAGTGGACCCGTCCATTTTTGCCACCCTTGGAACCTCTATCAGCTGAAGCTGCCCGGGAAATGTTCATAGATATTGCCGATGATATCCATGATACCAAGGAGATTGATCAGCTTCTCCATTTGACAGATCATATGCCTCTAGCAGTGGATCTTATTGCTCATCTGGTGGATGATGAAGGCTGCTCTAAAGTCTTGATCCGATGGGAGACAGAGAAAACCTCTATGCTTTCTGCTGGCCATGATCACAGATCCAATCTGGATGCGTCCATTGGAATCTCTCTTTCAAGTCCTAGGCTCACATTGGTTCCTGGTGCAAAGGATTTGTTGAGTCTGCTCCCAATTCTTCCAGATGGAGTTTCAGATGTTGAACTCCTTCAAAGCAATTTGCCTATCCCAAACATACGGGCATGCAAAGTAGCATTGCTTGGAACTTCATTGGCATTCAGGGATGATAACAAACGTCTCAAGTCCTTGGTACCTATTCGAGAGTATATGCAGTATCTCCATCCTCCTGCATGGTCTTAGGAACAGCCTCTGCAGAAACATTTTCATGCACTTTTGGATCTGTATGGAAAATATAGCGGGTCCTACTAGGCAATCAATACAATCAATCAGATCACTCTGAATCTAGGCAACGTGCACCAGGTGCTGTTGCAAGGACTGCAATCACAAAACCCTGATGTTGTGGATACTATCAAGTGTACCATTTCTTTCAGCAATTTTTACGCTCAAATGACATACAATGGGCAAATCATACTGATGGAAAAGATTTCCAATGTCTTGCCCAAACCTTGTGACCACAGACTGGAAGTACAATTTGTCACAGAGGTCTTGAACAGACCTTTTGTTTATCAATCTGTTTTCGATCTGGATGCCCTTGTTGCTCAGACTATATCCCACTTTCAGTATGTTAACGATCCAATTTTGGAATGTAAGTTGAAAACATTATATTGATGATTCGGTTCTTATGGACTCAATAGCTATGTTCTATAATAGTGTAGGGTCCTCCGAAGTCCGCCGGATTCTGGGCTGAACCCTAAGAGGTAGGTCAAATAATAATACTTCTCTAATATTAATCCTCGAGGAGCTTAGGGTGCAGCTGATGAGTATGTGGCAGAGGTTCCAAAATCAATATTGCAGGCCTGGGATGCTGGCGATAATCAAATATTATTAACCCCCTGTATGTTACGGATGAGCTGATTGGGTATATATGTAGAAATATTATTCTGCCCTAGGTGGTTGGGTTCGGTTGATCCATCCTTTGATGAGCTGCAATATTATTTCACCTACGTGCTTGGCCTCAGCTGATCAACTTTCTGATCAGCTGCAAATATTGTTCTGCCTAGCTGCCTGGGTTCAGCCGATCGACTTTTTTATCACCTGCAATATTATTTCACCTACGTGCTTGGCTTCAGCTGATCGACTTTTAATCAGCTGTAATATTATTTTGCCTGCTTCCCACCGGCCAGCCAATCCATCCTTTGATGAGCTGCAATATTATTTTGCCTATATGCTTGCCTTCAGCTGATCGATTCTCTGATCAGCGGCAAAATATTGTACTACCTAGCTGCCTGGGTTCAGCTGATCGACTTTTTCATCAACTGTAATATTATTTTGCCTGCTTGCCAGCAGTCAGCCCAGATGAGCACCAATATTATTTCGCCTAGGTGCCTGGCTTGAGCTGATCGATTTTCTGGTCAGCTGCAAATATTGTTCTGCCTAGCCGCCTGGGTTCAGCAGATCGACTTTTTTTATCAGCTGTAATATTATTATGCCTGCCTGCCAGCGGTCAGCCGAGATGAGCTCAAATATTATTTCACCTACGTGCTTGGCTTCAGCTGATCGATTTTTGGAATGGGTGCAAATATTGTTCCACCTAGCTGCCTGGGTTCAGCTGATCCACTTTTGGATCAGGACTGTAATATTGTGCTGACTTTCCTTTTTGGGACACAAACGCTTTCTTCCCAAAAAGGGAATTCTGCCACATTCCTTGGCCAAAAACACCACTGTAATGTAGTGATAAAGGCTGGAACTTCTGGATTCCCATCAACACATAATATTTTGTTCATGGTGCACCATCCTTCTGGTCCGAACACATTATATCATGTATTGCAATGTCTAAATCATTCCACATAGTCATACCAAGCACTAGATGCTACAGAACCCATATTATGGCTGCATCAAAAATGGGCATCATTTCTGTATTCTGTGGTGCCCAGATGTCTACATGGCCGGATGAGTGCTTCACTCGAATCTCCCAAGTTATATTATATGATTCTATTTTATATGCATTTAGCAACTGTTTCCTGTCACAGGTTGAACATTGGAGGTGATGAAGTTGGAAATCCATTTACACTCCAGTGATTTTATGCACTTATGACTCTCTGGCACGTTTTAAAATGTATGAAAGTCCTCCCTCCCACGAAACCAGGTCGCATGAACTCACCTGGACCACGCTAGATTGCATTCATCCTCAAAACAGCTCAAATTTGTAGATCATCCAATATGAATATTTGTACGACTTTCTTTTTATCACTAGTGCCGCGTGGAAAGCCGGGTATATCGAGTCATGTTTCAACCAAATCCGTCGAGAACTGGCCGAGATATGGAGAATTCTTTGGAAACATCCCAAACGGGAAATTTTTCGCTCGTGCCCTCGGTACTGCAAATGGCTGTAATGTGTTTCAAGGCATACAATAAATTTTAACAGACCCAATTTTGGCCGCACTTTGATGATGAATGGGCCAAGCTTACAGCCAATGTCGGAACCGAAGACGCGGAGGAAAAATTCTTGGTTGGAATGTTTTTACAGAATTGTCTTTAGCTTAACCAGTTCTTCACTGATTTGGATAAATTGTGGGTAGATATGTCGGGCTAATTCATGCGCAGTCAGTGATACAAAGGAATTTGTGAAAGTATTGTGTATTAGGTATTTTCTGTTTTTGGACCGTTTTCGTACCGAATGCCATCTAGCATGCCGAGAACATGTCCCAGTGGCCTAATATTTTGAGAGGGTTAACATTTATGGCTGAGGAAACATGTGATAGAGCCGGGAATCTATGAAAACCCTAGATAAATGTAATCCTTACAATATCTCCGAAACTGTCAAATGTATCCAATGGAGCTAGAGGGACTGTAAGTAATTTATCCGTATTTCTGGCTCTATCACATGTTTCCTCACGTATACATTTTGTCTCTCCCAAAATACAAGGTCACTGGGACATGTTCTGGGCATGCAAGACAGCATTCGGCGTGAAAACAACCCAAAAACATAGATTACCTAATACATGCTATTTTCATAGATCTTCTCTATCACTGATTGCGCATGGATTAGCTCGACAGACCTATCCATATTTCATCCAAATCGGGGGAGAACTGGTTGAGCTACAGTACACAAATTTTGGGAGAGACACAAATGAAAGGGGTGAGGATTCGAATGTACCAGGTTTAATTCCCCTGCTCAATGACTAATAGACGACGAAACGAACAGAAGTAGCGTGATCAATCGATTTAACCTCGTCCCAAAGCCAAACGCGCCGTGCGCGCGAAAATTTGGATTTTGGGGGACCGCCTATGCTGGACGACAGTTACGTGGGAATATTCTGGTTAATTGCGTGCCCAAAGCGTTGAGGAGTTTGACTTTACTTGCACCCCCGCGGCGATGGTAAATAAAAATAAAAATTTAGTGTTAGAACGGCGTTTTAGCCGCGCATAATACTAAAAAACATATATTTTTTGGTGCTGGGAATGGGGCCCCCAGGTTACTAGTAATAAAACCCTAGTTCCGGGCTGCCAGTGCATCGCCACGTAGACTCTAGAGCGACTCCAATACGAACCATCAATCGCTCTGGGTTTCACTATTGATCGATCAATTGAACTTCCTATCGATCCCTCGAAGGACACTCTGCATTTGGAGCAATTGACCAGAATATTCCCACGTAACTGTCGTCCAGCATAGGCTGTCCGTCCTCGAAGGACACTCTGCATTTGGAGGAATTGACCAGAATATTTCCACGCAACTGTCGTCCAGCATAGGCTGTCCGTCCTCGAGAAACGCTCTGTGTTTGGAGCAATTAACCAGAATATTCCCACGGAACTGTCGTCCGGCATCGCTGTCCGTCCTCGAAGGACATGCTGCGCATGGAGCAATTAACCAGAATATTCCCATGTAACTGTCATCCGGCATACGCTGTCCGTCCTCGAAGACACTCTGCATTTGGAGGAATTGACCAGAATATTTCCACGCAACTGTCTGGCAGACCGTGATTGTGGAGTAGGAGTCAAGTGTGCCATACTGACGAATATATGAGACATAGTCTCCCATAGCGTGGTGCTTGTAGGTGTTGACATTCAGAGCTTTCTGACCACTCTTTTTGAGGTTCTCACGAGATCGGCCTGAGCATGCTCGATTTTGCACCGTTTCCCTTGAAAGTAGAACCAAAAGATTTGAATTTCTATGGTGGAGGGCACCTCGTCCCCGAATTTTTTGACAGCGTGAGAATTTCCCTTTTCGGCAAATATCGAGGCTTCCGGGCAGAATTGCCGTTGCATTAGATATACTTGTTGGAATCACCTAGTTTTTGTATATGTAATACTTGGATGGATACCGGAGGGCATATCGTCCCCGTATAGCTGTCATACAACACCATTCACATCTGGTGTAGAGCGAGACTTGGACTAAATTTGTAACCTTCAATACATTTGAAGCATGACACATATTCAAAATGCAAGGATGAAATGCCCTCAAGCATCCGCTCAGATATGACATATCCAAAAACTAGGTCATTCTAACAAGTTTATCTAATGCTATGGCAATTCTGCGTGGAACCCTCAATATTTGCTGAAAAAGGCAATTCCTACGCTGCCAAGGGATTGGGGGACGAGGTGCTCTCTGCCATGGAAATTCGAATCTTTCAGTACCACTTTCAAGGAAAACGGTGCAGAATTGAGTGTGCTACGGCCGATCTCGTGAAAACCTCGAATTTTGAAAGAAATCGGGCCACACCCTATGTTCCGCAAAGAGCTGTAATCTTGATTTCCCCCCGAATCTCCACCGACATGGGCCATGGGCCTCTTTTTACCACAACCAATGGCCGCATAGGAAAAATCCCGAAAATCCCGGGCAAGATCAAAAGTAACTAACGAGGAGTTCATCCAGACAAAAACCACGTTGAAACTCAGCGACCAATCAGGGTACAAAACCTCGGGGAACTTTTACACAAGTTTAATCGTCGAGCACGACTAAGGCCCCGAACCTGGTATCAGGTTGTGGCGTCGACATGACCCCGCCTCCGTGAAGGCGGTAGTTTTGGATATTCTGTGATCGATCACTGACAAGGTTTTCTGAAAGCGCTGTAGATGTGCATTTGTATGATCGTAGTAGACTTCATTCAAACTTCATTCATCCCCTCCATTCATGAGATCCAAAATCCATCGTGATGGGTGCTCGTTATTTTGAGGGGTGGTCGGTGGAAACTGGCAATAATATTACTAGTTAATTCGTTCCTGCAGCCTGGCAAAAGAGGTACCTTGCGATTCGCCCATACACCTGCAAACCCGCGCAAGAAGAAACCCGAGAAGAGCTTGTTGTCGTCGTCAAATATATCTGTGGTATTAAAAAGATTGCCAGGCAGTCAGCGGTCATGTGTAAATGATAACGCGAGGACTCACCGTCTCCGAAGCCCAGATCTTGAGCGAGTACGTTGTAATCGCCCTCTTCCCAGGCTTGCCGCACACTGGCGGGGCCAGCGGACAGAAGGATCTCCAACCAATACAAATCTGTGCATTATGTCAAGTCCGTTCAATGAAGTCTTAGACTCACCCTCATCCCCAGTCTCCGTTAGCTCATCCTCCATTAGCTTTTCCAGGAGACCGCGGAGGAAACAGACAGAGGAATAAATCTCCAGAATCTCGTCATGCGGGTAGGCGCTGAGGACCGCAGTGCGTTGGCACCAAATCTTCTTGATTGTCTCCTCATCCATATTGTCGATTTCGTTCAGGTGGTAGTGGCTACCGCTAAACAGCTCGCAGTATAGCAAAATGCGGTACATTGAGCGTCGGAAGCGGCAGGATTCCTCCCAGGTCAGGACACTCATCTTCGACGTCCGGTCTTTAAACCTAGATTACGGTCAGTTCACGTCCAGCCCACAGGAGTGGGACGTACATTGAACTATAGATATTCTCAAGCGCCTCAACTAGCTCGGAGTCCTCCTGCAGACACATTTTCTCTTTCGTGGTTATCAAATTGCTAGCATCGCTTTCTTCAGGACAAGTCGTGGCCAGGGTGAGGGGATCTATAGAGGAACCATCTTTATTGCCCGGATAGGGATACCGTAAGACCCGCAAGGCCTGGGGGAGTGCAGGTCCAACAATATTATAAGCTACAGCGTGTGTTATGGACTGGGAACAAAAACACAAGGTTAGTGGCTCAATTCAAGCAAACCGTCACTTGCCTTGGGGTGTGCCTGGAAGATGCGGTAAAAGGCATGAGAGATGAGCACAGTTGATTGGAGACTGCTAAAGGTGGAGCAAAAGGTCATGATATGGGCCACAATATCATCATCCAGAGGTAATGCACTGAGAGTACGCATGAGGCCTTGAGGACCTGTGGGCCGTGGCGCACCTATTCATGAGATTCAGGACCAGCAAATTGGCGCAGGCAGCCGACGAAACCCCGAGGAATGATAGAGCTGGTGATGGTTGCCGTTTCGATGTATCACATCATTCTTTCATTTCTATTGGGCCCCTATGCTTCGAGGCAACTAAGTATAACACCGCCAATTTCATCAGTATCACCACAATAATATCTGTATCAATACAATAAGTAGTGATGTGATCTGATGTGATTGTCCGATCCAAACACCAGAGTTCAACACCTGGGGCTACAGTATGTATTTGGATGCATTCGGCGACGCTGCTTGGTCTAGCTGCAATTGAAAAAAGCTTGGCCAGGCCCCAGGGACATGGTAGGGATAATCCATTGCCATATATGGTAGTTCAATGGAAGCCTCGCCTATCATCGGGATAATCGGACATGGAGACGTCAATGGCGTCTGCCAGGTTCCCGGGTCTTCAACGGTGGGTTCCATGAACGTGGGTCGGTTCTATGAACGTTCCACCATGGAACCCACAGTGGAAACTCCACTAACTCCACCGTGGGTTCCATAGTGGGACATTAACTCCACTATGGTTTGATGAAGGTGGGCACATTCTATGAACGTCTAGGAACCCACAGTGGAACTCCACTAACTCCGCTGTGGGTTCCAATAGTGGAACAGTAACTCCACTGTGGGTTCCATAGTGGAACGTTCAAATCCACCATGGAAGACCCAGGCACCCGCACTGCATGTTTTCCTCATTAACCTTGAGCCTGACACAAGTGGTGCCATTCACATGGGATATTAATCTGATGGATCTGCTGCCTCATGTCCCTAGATTATATTTAGCACCACATAATCCCTTGCGGCCCAATCTAAAAGACGACATAACCAAAAGATATGTAATATCCTCTGCAGACGATGAGATCGGTAAGAATGGTTTGGCCACCCCTCCACCAGAGAGAAGGACATAGGCAATGGAGTGTTGATGGAGAGAACTCAGAAAGGAGTATGAGTCGACGTGGCAACGTGTCAGCTAGGGTACGTAATTGGTCGACCTGGTAAACTTGATGCCATCACCTGCCAATCCTTTCTGCGTGCCAAGCCAGCGCAACCGGCGGAGAAATAGAAGTGTTAAGATTCCTTGTTAAAAATGCGGCCAATTCCAGGGGAACAGGGGTGTGGACAATGGCAGAAAATTCACACAGAGATCATGATAATTTCGATCCCTCAACTTCTTGAAGTACTACTGGTACTCTGCGTGTCCCGCTGTATATTTAATCTAGTCTTCTTGAATACTCCTGTGATGACCTAGCGAGTTTCATTGAATTCCCTTCTCTTTTCCCCTTTTTGAATTCTTTTTTGTGTTTGTCCCTGTTGGGATACATTGAAATGAAAACCCGGAGAATATCAATCCGAGTCTCCAAGATCAATCACTTCGTCTCGATCTTGCCAGCGCATACGAAACTTGGCTCTCTCCTCCATGTCCTCCCTTGCTATCTTCTGCAATTTGCCCGTCTCCACTGGATTTGACGGCCATGCTGCACGCTCTGGTGTTATGACCGGATCACGCCGTCCTCTTTGCGGTTATCAAGTGATCTGAGTGCCTTTAGATAAGCGCCCCTGGCGTCTATTGTTTCGCTCGATGTAGAGATCGCGGAGCTGCAGGAAAAGCTCGGCCGATTGTTGGTGGAACGTGCGTCTTTGGAAGCGGACCATGCTGACTGGTTCAGTCTTCATGCTCCAGTCCGTCGACTTCCATCCGAAATTCTTGAGGCGATGTTCCGTGCTTTAAGGGACGATTGCCGTCGAACACTTCGTGCAATGGATCGTCTCGCGCAGACACCTCTCACGACAGTGCTTTCCCTTTGCCTTCCTTCTCCTTCCTTTCTTTACTTATTTTATTTTGTCTCCAGCTCGGTCGGCAGTACCTCCTCGCACGGCTCTGCCTCCTCACACTCGCAATCCGCCTCCAACTACTCGTACAACACCTCCACCTTCAGCACGAGCACCTCGAGCGGCGGGGGCATGAAGAAGAAGTGGTGGCCGTCGCTCGCGGGGATGGGCCGGACGAAGGGGTGGACGAGCGACGCGGGGGCTTGTTGCCGGTGCCGCTTTTATTTCTTTGGCCTCAACGCCCGCGCTGCATGCTTTATGTCTTTCGCTTCTACACCGCTGCTTAGTGCTGCCGCGGCTCGGCTACGGCTGGCTCGGCTCGGCTTTTGATGGCTTCGCAGCCATCACTCGGAAAGCCGAGCCGAGCCGTTTAAAAATGGCTGGCTTCGACGGCTTCGGCTTAGCCGTGGTTCAAGCCGCGGCTTCAGGCTTTATTTTCCTGTTCGCTTTTTCTTCCCTTCCTACGTGCAGCGGAGTGTCTGTAAGCATTGACCAAGGAGAAACTGCAGTTCAGCCCATTTATAATGCCCGTGGAAGCGGTGTACGATGGGAGGATGTGCTAAATGACTACTCATAATATATCAGGCTCAGCGACGCGGCTCGAACAGGGCGTGCTTGGGAAGCGCTCCGCATCGGATGGTCCACCATTGGTGCAGAGGCTGTCCATGAGGGTTTCGTCACTTCAAGATGGCCGTGCACCAGTCGACCGCGCCGTGAATACTGTACACAATTTAATCAAATTATATAGAATAATAGATGGTAAAAAGCGTTCACCGAGGACCCGCTGTATTGATTCTGCCCGTTCAATGGACCAGGGGGATGCACGCAACTAGGCCTAGTGCGACAATGAAAACAGCCAGTAAAGTAAGCATCTCGTACGCGGGTCCGGTACACATAAGGCTCCAACCATTTAGTTTTCGTTTGAGCATCTGGGTAAATTAAACGGAAACGGTAATTAAACGTTTTAAAACCGTTTAAAACAGTTTATAAACGGTAATTTGACATACAACTCACTGAAAGGTCTTACAGTGGTCCATTATAGCAGAATTTTCATTGGGTTGTCTCTCTAACTCACCGGGTTCATGGGATGAACCACTGCGGTCATGCTCATTCACTGCGGGGGTTAACGGCACAATCCGCCATCACAGGTGCATCAATCAATCACGGCCAGAGTTACTCCATTGGGATGCATCCCGCTCTTTGGCCGCACACACAGTCCCTAACAGGTCCTTCTTTCCAGGATCCGTGCCTCATGCTCACTTTCGGAACATCCCAGAAGCATTTAAATCCCTGGAAATTTGATACCTGGTACACAGTAGGTAAATGAATATTCTGAACCATTTAAACCATTTGTTTACTAACCATTTACCGTTTACGACCTCGGGCAAACTAAATGGAAATAAAGGTTCTGGTGCAGTGCCCTGGCAGCCTTAGCTTGCCTTTTTTGGGCAAGACTCGGAGCTCCATTTGGGCATGCACATAGCCACTTCTCCACCTCTGGCGAGCTCGCTGCCGCCTTCCTCTCCCTGGACACCTGTGCCTCGTGGGACCACGCATAGCAAGCAAAACTCATTCTAGGCATTTGTGTCTCAACAGCATCCCTCAAAAACGAAGTTTCTCACCTTTTTGTGTGTTTGAAGACTTCGTGTTGTAGTAGTCCTCCAAGAAGGACGGGACCTCAAGAGCTATTGAAATATTTGCTTTCATTCTTATTAGAGAAAGATTCAGTACCTGTCTGGTTTACGGTGCGTCGTTGGATCTCACTCTTGGAATTGACACTGATGAGAATCAAGCCAAAGCTCCCTGTCGTCCTCCTCCCCTCGGATCGGTATGTACGCTAATAAAATTGATTTTCTCATGAGCCGCAGGTCCCCGACATTGACAAGGACGAGCAGTAGGAATAAACCCAAGAAGAACAAGCCGCGCCCGCGAACGGCAGCAACCCCCCCGCAAGGAACTCCTCCCGCAGCTCAATGCGCATGTGTCGCACCATCTGATGCTCGCAGACGCGCTGGTGTGGGTGACGTGTTCTGCGCGGAGGAGGCGACGTTCCATCGCAAGTTGCAGACCGCAGCCCATGGTCGACCTCGTCACCCACCAGCTCGTCGATCTGTACGCGTGGTCGGCGGAGATGTGTAACGCAGGCTGGCGCATGAATGCAAATCGGGTGCTGCACCGCGTCGGCGCGCTGGCTGTTCTCGCAACCGCGAGGTTGTTGCGGCTGTCAAGGTGGTTACGCCCGCCCCCGAGCCTGTTGTTTAACCTGTCTTTGTCCCTGTGGCTTCCCCTCCCCTGCCACCTGCGTCCACGCCGGTCTCCATCACCGGTGAAACACGCCGACCTGACGCCCCAGCCTCTCTCCGTGCCCACTGTATCCGCTTCGAGCACTGCCCATACACCTCAACCTCGCTACATTCGCAAGCGCTCGGTGCCCCGTCGCTCACGTCACAGCCGCCACTCGCCGGACCATGGGAAGTGTATCACTGGTGCGCCCGTTTACGCCAATGGGAACGTTCAACAGACTGGACAAAGGCGAGCCTCGCAAGGTCGCCGAACTCTCGGATAATAGGTGCGCCCGACCCCGAGTCTGAGTTTCTACACCTCCGCCTACAAACAGGATTGGCGAAACCACAGGCGGCTTCGGTGTTCCCTCTTCGCGTGCGAGAGCAGCGGATCAGTGGCAGCGTGGGCAGCTTGAGCATTTCCGTGTTGTGCGTGCACACAGAAACGCACCGGGCTTGCACTTGCACGCTGCACCAGACCGGGAGAGATAGCAGCACCAGCGGCCGATGACCCGCGGGAGCGGGCCGGATTTTGGATCGCCTGGGCATGTCGACCCGCCGCTAACTTTCAGCCGTATCAGGTCTCTCTCAAAAACCATGATACGATATCTGTGCTCAGCGCCCAGAAAATTGGTATTGTATTCTTAGCGGTAGGTACACCAATGTAGCCTGTAGCATTGTAAACTTGGAAACTACATTCTTTCTTTAATGCCACAGTTTCTCGTGCGCATTGAACTCGTCCGAGGCCGAACGATGTGCTAGGAAGAAAAATCGTACGTCCGGCACCAAGGTTTCGTGGAGAGAGAGGAGCATGTTTTTATGCAAAAAGCAAACCCTAGAGAGAATCGAACTCACTCAACAGACATTGATGTCATATCGAAAGAGCGTCATATTAAACAACTGAGCCACCGAACATTATGCTGAGAGTGTGGATCCATGGCCTTTTCACCACACTGGCTCGAATTTTTGAATAGAAAACCTATTCAAATATTTGCCAGGACATAGCACCAGAGCCGAAATAAAAACGGTTTTTACTGTGTATAAACGTTTATAAACGGAAACGGTTGGAGCCTTAGGTACACATATGGTACAAGCGCATTGACCACCGCCCCGGCACACCTCGTGACATGTCCGCAGCCGTACAAGACACCGTACACGCGCCGGGGATGCGCATCACTCCCAGCTGCCCGGCACACTGCACTCATCAACCTCGTACCCGCGCCCGTACTGCTCTGCGTACTCGTGCCCGTACGTTGCGTGCGAGTACCCCGACCGCGCGTGCGAGTGCTTGGTGTGTGCGTACCCCGACCCCAGCCTGTGCTCACTCGGCGTACTCCGGGAACGGCCCAAGCGGCAGTTTGCTGCCCTCGCTGTCGCCCACCGAGCCCGACGAAAAGACTGCGCCTCGAAGGTGGAGGACAACCGTTGCGTCTGCGGCCTCGAGAACGAGAGCGAGGCTGCTTTGCTCTCTCTCCCCAAATGTCGCACCGACGTCAACAGCGCGCACGACCGTGCCGCCGCAAACACCCAAGGATGCGACGATGCTTAGTCAGCATCCTCCGTGCCTCACTTTGTCGTTTTCTCGCCCGTCGTGGGGCTGAGGGCTTATCACTCCCCGGGGGCGCGGGATGAAGTGTGCAAGCGTCGGCGCCTGCGGTCGTTAGGGCGCTCGGTTTCCTCGTTCTTCCTTCATCTCTTTTTTTTTTTTTTTTTTTTTTTCTCCCCCTTGAATCCACCGACGAAATATTGACGTCCTTTCTTTCTTTTCCAGACCCCTCCTTCGCCACCTACCCGCCCCCCACGCGCGCCGCCGCCGCCGCGCACGCACGCCTGCTCTCGTGGTTCCTCGACGAGGCGGCGACGCTGTTCAGCGTGCACCGCATGGTGCTCGCGGGCAAGGCGGCGGGCAAGGACGTGGGGATGTGGTTTGGGCCGAGTGCGGCCGCGGGGGCTATTTGGTGGGTTTCTAATGTTGCTTCGTTTCGCCTTTTTGGATGTCGTCTTTTCGTCTTTTCGATACGTCGACTTTTTGCATACAGTCTTTTTTCTTGGACGAGGCGCTTTTCACATTCGTATACACTCCATCCCCCACCCTCGCCTTCCTCGTCTGCTTATGTACAGCCCCAATTTCACTCTCGTCCTCCGGCGCTGCTTTCTACTTTCCACCCCCATCCTACCATCTTGCCTTTTGACCTCGTCCCTTTCCTGATTTGACCCACCTTCTCATATCCTGTCCTTTCCTCCCCACCCTCCCATCCTCACACGCTAACGCCTGTCCCAGAATGCTAATCGACGCCTTCCCCTCCTGCGGGCTCGACATCTCCATCGCCACCGACGGTATGCTTTACCAGACCGAGGTCTACGCTGCCTCGCACTCGCCCGCCGCGCTCGCCGCTTTAGCCGCGCACCCACAACACGCGCCCGCGCACGCTCATCCGGCATCGCAGTTGTCGTCGTCGTCGGGGCACTCGCACGGCAAGCACGGGAAAAAGGGAGAGAAGGGCGGGAAGGCGCGGGGCTGGGGCGACCGGCCGGTGCTGCTGTTGCTCGGGATCCAACTGGGGCTGGATGGTGTAAATCCTGTTTATCGCGAGACGATTAACGTACGTCTTCCACCTCCGAGTCCTGCTCCATTCCACCTTCCACTGCCTCCTCATCGCCGTCGTCTTCCCGTTCCTCCCCCGCATCAGGAAAAAATGTTTTCCTACGTTGCTGCCAGCCAGGCTCTGAAGGACCAGGAGCTCTGGTAGCTCTACGCAACTGACCAGTAGCCTTTGATAGCCTTGGTAGCCATTGGCTCGGACTCAGTAGCGGCTGATAGGCGGCACCCCACGGATCAGTAGTTCCGGGAGTAGGGCCCGAAACGGAAACATTGTTTGAGCGATCAAAATCAATGAAGCATGCGGGACTTGCACTCCGAGTTAAGATACTTACGACGGAATAACACCAGGCAGGAGAAAGGGCACCCGGGCGACATGAGTAAGGGTATTGCAGGTGCCATCGGCACAGAAACGTCAAGTCATTCAAAGTCCGACGCACGTGGGACGATTGCGTGATTGTTTCGACACCAAACAAACAATGTGATGCTGCACCATCTTTTCTCTCTTCCACCCATCTCCCCGTCCCTTCCCTGTCGCCCCCCACGGCAAGCATCCTTTCCTCAAAGCGTCCAAGCCTTCAAGCACCCCTACCTGAACTCTCAGCCCATCCCACCTGGTCCAGTTAGTTCTCATGCTCACACTCTAGTTCTCTGCCAAGATCTTCAAGCGGCGCGTCGAAGAAGACCAATTCGGGCCTCTTCTTGTTTCCACCTCCCAAGCTCTGTCTGTCAAGGCTATATCTTGCAAGACCATCAAGACCGTGGTTTCAAGCCTGTTTCGTACAAGCCGTGAAGTCGCGCTTAGCTCACAACCTCTTGTGGCCTCCTCAAACCTGTCCGTATCCACCTCTTATATCCATGACAGCGCAATCGCTGCGCCCGCGAGATGGCACCAATTGTTGTTTGTAGGTGAGTTTCGGAATTTCATCGTCCTCGGCTTCTTTTCTCATGCTCCGTTCAGCAGGACTTCATTCTACTTCTCGCGGTGGCACGTGTATGACTCTCCTCGTCGTGCGCGCATGATTCCGAGATGGGAGCATGAGGACGATGCTTGCCTGGAGTCGCCATCCATATCTCCTGTCCCTAGAAACATTCCTGTTGTCGTTAGATTTGAATTCATCGGTTTTTTGGTATCCATTTATGTGTTTTGTGTGCAAGCTATCTGAGTTATTAGTGGATATTATGCTCTACTGACTACTACTGAGGCTGAGAGTCAGTGCTACGAGGAGCTACGAGGAGCTACGGTAGCGCTACGGTAGCCGTACGCTGGAGCTACCAGCGGCTATCAATCTTTGGCGGAGAGCTACGCGGTGCCAAATAAGGGGGACTAGACTACGCAGCGACCACGGTTACGCAGACTATTAGACGCTACGTATCCAAGTCATTTTTTCCTGATGCGCGCGTGTCGGCGCTCGCCGTCTCCTTGGCGTCGTCGTCATTCGATACCCGCTGCTCCTTTGCTCGCCGTCCTCTGCTTGCTCCACTGCGCCTCCCATTCGCCCTCCCTCCTCCCTTCGTCCTCTTCTCTCTTTTTTGTCATCTCTCAGGGCTTAACTAATGCCGCCGCAGTTCCTCTACACTTTTCCCCAGTCCGTTGGCATCGCGGGCGGGCGGCCGTCGTCGTCATATTACTGTCGGCACGCTGGGTGGAGGCCTCTTCTGCCTCGACCCCTCGACCCGCACCACTCACGCCCCGCGGTGCCGCTGCGGCCGTTCGTACCCCACGCCGCGCCCGCGGACGCTGCGTCGCAAAGCCCGTCGCGTCACTCTCAAGCAGCACATCCTCACACCCACGGCGCGCCAGGGCGCGAGACGTACGTTCGCGGCGGATCCATCAGCCCCGAGTACGGGTACGCGCGAGGCGGGTCGCTGAGCCCCAAGCTCGTGGGCCGCACGGGGTCGATGAGTCCTGAGTACGGGCAGGGGCGCGGGCACACGCCGATGACGGAGGATGAGCTGCTGTGGGGCCCCGCGGACACCACGCCGCACGGACACACGACGCTTACGGGCATGCACGTCGATGCCCCACCCGCAAACTCCAGCGCCGCGCCGACGACGAGCAGCACGCGCCCGCCGGCAGGTGGCTGGCTCACGCCCGCGGAGGAGGCGCACTTCCTGCGCACGTTCCACTGCGAGTGCGTGCGCAAGATGCCGCTGACGGGGCTCAGCCCGAGCATGCTGATTGGGTTCGTCTGCCGCGACGAGGCGGAGTGAGTGGATTTGAGGAGACGAGAAGGCGAGGTATGTGATCTTTATTTATTTCTTCACCCTTTTTTTCGCCGCCTTCCTCGATCTTTCCCCACATTCGGCTTTCTTCCTGCGTGCACTATCCCTTCCCGGTGTTGGTGGAGGACGGCACGCCCGCGCCAGCGTCGCCACCGCAGCAGGAGCGGGACAGGGAACGGCAGCGGAATGTGACGGTTTCGCCGCGCTCTGGGAACGGGGGCATTCAGAGGGGTTCGCGTGCCTTACAGCTAGTTCAATCATTGACACAGAACTCTAATACAGATTTATTGTCCGGAAACTACGCAAGAAACCAACAATGTTAGAAAAAGGGAGAGTCTAGAAGGGACAAGCACGGAAAAAGGAAGACGGGTAAAGAGGGTGGGGGATAGTACTTAACTGGTAACTGGAAGTAGGAAGGGCACTCGGCGTGGGTTGAGGAAGGACGCTCGGTACAGGTTGATGTGCTAGCAAGATATATAAAATATCACAAATGAGTCAATGGAGGACTTTGGAAAGCATCAGTAGGTGCACTGGGATTAAACAAAGTACTCCCCAAGCCAAGGCCGGTTTTTCCCGAGGTAGAATCAGTGCCACAGAGCGGAACTATCTCAATGTAGCCATTGCCAGCGCCGGCCATTCAACAGCCTGAGGTACTTTCATGGACGGGAGAGATCTTTCCGGCGGAGACAAGCGGTCGTAAACGAGTAAATTGATTGGAGAGTATTATTTCCTTCCCATGGATTGAAATTTGGTGGATTGAGCGTCGATTGGGCTGATGTTCTTGATAAGTGCACGGGCTCGGCGTAGTACGTGTGAAATCCAGCAAGATTCAGGCGAAGTTTTCAGCCTTGGAGACATCTTGATGTTGTCTGGAGACTTTCATACAGGTGGAGCGATTTCCTGAACCGAGTCAGAGGCCAGGAAATGTTGCATATTGGTGAAAACGTCGTGGTCGAGACGAACTGCCAAATAACAGCGTGATGTCACGGTTATTGTTATATGGTATCGAACTATTTACTGGCAATTCCCCTTGGATTTTGCCATTCTGAACAGGCCAAGTGCTTAAGGTATGCTTCATGCTTACCCCGGAATATCGTTTCAATTTATGGTGCCCAGGAACCTGCTCACGAGCGCAAGTGCCAATTAACAGGCACAGCCACTGCCAACTAACAACCCAGCTGATCCAAACATTAACCAAGAAAAGTGAGTGCGGCTTGATTCCGGCAGAGTAACTTTCGACCGAGGGATTCCGAGTCCGAACGGATACGGACCCGAACACAAAGCAGATATGACTAACCATAAAATGCAACCCGAGCCTCTTTGCTCACAAGAGAGGAAATGGGATTGTAGACAGGTAGAATTTTCGACTAACAGGAAGGCGCAACAACGTATTCCGACACTGTCAATTTAAATTCTGTTTTCTTTGCTTTCTTTTATGTTTTTGTGCAATGACTAATTTGTCATGACTAAATTGTATTTGTACTTATGGTCAAAAAGTGACCGCAATCGATGTGCTCCCACATGTAAGTAGCTAAACCTAAAGGTTCAGCCAATAATGCAACACTGAGGACAGCTGTCCCGGACACCCATAGCTACATAGAGGCCAGGAAGCTCTGGCTTGGGGATTATTTCAAAAATAATGAAATTGTTTCAACTTTCAACTTTGAATAATGCAACGCTGCAGACGGCTGTCCCAGACGCCCGTAGCTGCATAGAGGCCAGAAAGCCCTAATTAGGGGATTATTTCAAATATAATGAATTTGTTTCAACTTACTCACTGCTTTCCGGGAACCCCTAGACTCAGGTCAGTTTAGCTCTTGGCGCCTGAGTTTGGGTGTGTAGGGTCGACCAAGAGGCCATTTTGGGATGACTACACGTACTGATCTTTTGCAGGAAATTGGCAGAAGATAGCTAGCACCATTCCGAACAAAACTGTCTGTTCAGATTTGCCGTAGCTGCCCTCGTTCCTTTGCTCAGGGCGTGAAAGGTCTCCATAAAATGTGGCTATGCAGCATTGTTTTCGAATGTGGTACTCGAACGGAAAACTCCGAGTGCCATTATATAGATCATAAGCCAGAGAGGGTCTCCGCTTGTCCGTGAAACCGGACCAGATCATCGACGGGGCCCGAGCAGGGCCTAGGCTAGTCCTGTGTTTACCGCGCATCAAGTATTGGTGATGAGGCTTATTACCAATCGTCGGAGTTTGAATTTCTGTCGCGAAGTAGCAGACGCAAAAGACGCGATTTCACGTGTGCTAATGGTGCGGAGTTTGTTTTCAGACCCATTCTGAGGCTTCTATCTCTTCAGAATTTCCATAGCCACTGCGTGAGCCGCGAGTGGAAACGTCCTACTTATCATGTAATTCACCAAGTGAAACGAAGAAAGGAAGGGAAAACCTGAAATCTGGGCCCTAAAATCGTGAGAAAAATGACAAGGCCTTGAATTCATACCAGATGTCTCAGGACAGAATTCTGGGTGCACATAGTGTCATTCACCCTCGTCGCGCTTCCAAAGTAAGGAAATAGAAATTCCTAAGCCTCCAACCGTGTGTATTCGTGTACGAACTTTCGTACACTACACGTAAACCGTCTGTAAACGGTGTACAAATGTTTAACAACGTTTATACATGGTGAATTTCCCCACAGAAAATCACCTACAAGTAACACTCCGTTAAGGGCTAGGACATTAATTCTCAACCCTTCTGGTAGCTTCAGATTCATTTCGGAGCCCTGGAAGACCGGCCGGGGTGTAGACAAAGGTATGTGCTCCCATAGCCTGCCTCAACCCAAACAAACTGTAAGGGGAGGATCACAACACAATTCCAGCCCACTATCGATGTCAAACTTCGTCATTCCTTGTAATACTGTGCAAATTGTACTGGCTTGTTGTGTATCGCCCTGAAACCTTCATTACGTTCCGACGTCCCCTGGACAGAGGTCAGTTTTGCTGAGCGTGCCAACGACTACAGGGCCAGCAGACAATCCCCGGCAGAAATGTAAGACGCCGTACGCTCATGTCTATGTCCAGGGTGCATGCAAATTTTCTGGGACAGATAAGGCGCAGGCCGTGGTGGCTGCCTTCTGGGGGGGGACATCTGCCGCAAACTGTGCACTTACTTACTGTACCAGGCCCTCTACCTCCTACGAACAACAGGACAGCAATATATGCTGTTCTGCTAGCGGTCGAAGGTGCAAATCCCCATGTTAAGCTGGGGATCTTCACATACTCGGAGTGTGTTGTACGGCATACATGTTACAGTCATTCCGCGGTCCTTGCATTTTCCGTGGTCCTTGCATATTTTATTTTTCTGGGCCTGGAGAGCAGATTTTTGCGTAGTATTTTTTGTGAATCCTCTTATATCACGCCCACAAAACTCATGGATTTTTTTGGGATGTCAAATATTACCCCGAAACTGTGGAACGAGCACGTGATCAGGTTGATTTGCAATGTATACAACCAGTTCTTAAACCTACGTAGCCCGACAACGAGGATTTGTACTTTGCCGTTGAGGGCCGTTAAAACAAATCCCAAGAGACAGTTTGAACCCAAATTTCGCTGGCTATCATTCTGGCCAGACCCCGTTAAAATCCGGCCTGAAATGGTTGCACAGTGGTCAAAATACTGTTTTGGTGTGAAATATCGGCCCATTGTGCCGAGGTTGATGTGCATTTGTTTATATCAACATGCAGAGCCCTCAGCTATCATGTAAAAGCACCAGGGCCATTAAAACAAATCCCAAGAGACAGTTTGAACCCAAATTTCGCTGGCTATCATTCTGGCCAGACCCCGTTAAAATCCGGCCTGAAATGGTTGCACAGTGGTCAAAATACTGTTTTGGTGTGAAATATCGGCCCATTGTGCCGAGGTTGGTGTGCATTTGTTTGTATCAACATGCAGAGCCCCGCCGAGGTTGATGTGCATTTGTTTGTATCGACATGCAGAGCCCTCAGCTATCATGTAAAAGCACCAGGGCCGTTAAAACAAATCCCAAGAGACAGTTTGAACCCAAATTTCGCTGCCCCAGGTCCTTTCCAGGAAAGATTTGTGCTCTGCATTCCAGGGCAAACAAATGCAATTTAATGGTGGCTTGGTGTGCCGAGTTTCACATCAAATCAGTAAATTGCCCTGTTTGGAGCCATTTCAAAGCGGATTTTCACGGGACCTTGTTTGTTGGAAAGCCAGCGCAATTTCGGTTAGAACTGTCTCTTTAGATTTCCTTCTAGTGCCCCAGAACCTTTATTCAGGTGAATCGTGAAATGACTCTAGTATACTGCATGATTGCTTGCCAAAACCTTCGGCGTTGGGATAATAACTTTCCCACTGTTTTATTAGACCGTCTCGTATTTGATTACCCATATGTGAACTAGGACCTCAGTGACCGGGGCGGAGCACCAAGGTTTGTGGGTTCTTCAATTTTGTTTTTGGCACTCTCTGGACTACGGCATTCAAGGTTACTTGTGTAGTTGTTATGTGCAGACAGGCATTCTGCTTGACACTTACGCAGTAGAATACTCGGCCGCACCTGCCACAAAGGCGCAGCTGCTTTTGACTCCTCCGCGTACGACACGCTTGGAAAGATGCACTCATTCCGTGTAGTCTTGGGGACGGTCAGATGGGATCCTGATCCGTAACCATCGGTTTACATATACTCAGCAGGGGGCATGGCGTTTTCACCGTTAGATCACTGAAAGAATGGGTGGGCCCAGTCCAATTGAGCCGCGTGATGTGTGTTCGTGTTTGGCTCCCAATTGAGGCTCAAAAGTGATGGTACACGCACCTTTTCGTCGAATTGCCTTAAACAACGCCATCTGACATCAATCTTAGGATACAATTCCCTTTCATAGATATAACCCCATGCTCTGGCACGAGGATTTTTTTTTCTAACCAGTTTTGGCCGAGATCTCGATACACTCGATCGAAGTCAGATGAAAGCCGTTTTTCCACAGCACAATATGTAGGGAGGGACAGCACAAAAACCTAAGAGACAGTTCTCATTCAAATAGTATCAGGTCTCGAGTTCAATTGAGAATTTAACACGGGAACATGTTTTTCGACTTTCTGGGGTTCCTACGACGCATCTGATGAAAGTGAAGAGACAGATTGTTTTTGAATCCATACAACTGTGTTTTTTTGTAAGGGTTTGGCTATTACTTCCCCAACTATCGAGATGGTGCCTAGTCCGAGGTTTACTCGGGACAAAAAAATGATCGGATTGAGAGGTTCTGGAATACATTGAATAACCTCATCGTGTGGCCTCTAGCATCAAAAGAGTCTTGTCAAACCTCGGAGCAGTGGGTTCAAAGGCCAAACCATTTTATCTGGGTCCCAGAGGTGACCAGATACACAGTGTTTACTGCCAATGATCCATCTTGAATAGTTGGTCGATTGAAGGGTGCCGATTTCAAGGAAAAAGTTCCGAACATCTGGGACATGTTTACTGACATATGAATGGGTGTGCTACAAAATATCGAGGCAAAAGGTGGCGAGTTGAAGGCACAGCACATCGAGAAAGCCCGTAACGCGCTGGCGTACGCGGGGGACGCAGCTGACGGACGACGAGGTGGGAACGGAAGGGGTGGGGACGGCGAAGAGGAAGAGGAGATCTTGGGTGCAAGGTGGGATGAGGTCGAGGTTCGCAGGTGTGTGATTTCTCATTCAATTCATCTTCGCTTCTTTCTTTCCCTCTTCCTTTCACTCCATTCCTCTTTCCTCTTTCCCTACTTCGTACCCGCTCCTGCTGTGCGCGAGTCTCCCGCACTGTCACCGCACGCGATGTGGCTGCCGCTGCGGATCCTGGCCGATCGGGCGATCGTCGTGGCAGGAGCTGCGTTACTATAGCCTCAATAAAATTGCCGCTTCCAATCCGACGGGCTGGGTAGATAGCCAGCGAAATTTCACGCAGAACTGTCTCCTCAGATATTTTCTCCGCGCACTCACAGAGATACGCCTTTATGCAAACAGGGACAATCCTTGTCCGTCGCGGAGTGCCGATTGATTGCATCTATGCCCTCAAATGAAGAATTGAACGCCATGGCCTCAATAAAATGGCCGCTTTAAATCTGACTGGCTGGGGAGATACTGTAGCCAGCGAAATTTCACGCAGAACTGTCTCCTCAGATATTTTCTCTGCGCTCAGAGATATGTCTTTAAGAAAACAGGGACAATCCTTGTTCCGCCTAATCGGGAAAACAGGCTTCACAGGCTCATCTACAAGGTAATATACAATGTAATGTCCCCAGAAACTGTCAGTTCATCAGAAATCATGCATCCCAATTTTTCTGGTTGTTTTCCGGCCACCCGAGGGAGAACTGTTAAGGATTTTGGTGGAATTGTGGTATTGCACATCCAACCACAATTCTTGGGTTCTGAATCCCTCCAATTTTATTCATGACTTCGACTGAAGCATCGCAGTACAGGATTTGGCTATTTCTGAGTGTGAGATGGCCTCGAACGAGGATTTATTCCCAAAACGGATGGGTCATGCGATCACGGGTTGTCACGATTTGATCACCTGCCGGTCCGGCTTCGACCCCCTAACTTAATACCACAACTGAAAACAGCGCTGCATATGTAGCCCCAGCGCTTCACGACGAACCCAGGTACGGAAAATCCGAACTGAATTTTTGCTCAGAATTGCGCGGGCTATGTATCTTCTAAAAATGTCCCACGAGGGATAGGGTTTGCATAATGGCCATTCTCGACCCCCAGAATATTCCACAAATTTTGTGAGGCACTTGAAATGATAATGAGTAGCCAATGCCCGCCCTCACCACTTTTGACAAAAGTTAACCCAGAAGAAATGTTGTGCCACGATGAACGATGTTGCTGGGAGATCAAAACGAGCTGAAACCTCGCACACGCCATTCTCGACCCCAGCATATTCACAAATTTTGAGAGGCACTGGAGATGATGATGGGCGGCCAGTTCCCGTCCTCACCACTTTCCACAAAATTTAACCCAGAAGAAATGTTGTGCCACGCTGAACGACGTTGTTTGAAATTTTGCTAGATATTTCCCCAGGCACTAACTTCGTGAAATTGTGCTACATCGCTCATTATAGATAGGGTCTAGTATCTACAAACTTACAGCCATTTGCAGAACTTAGGGCGCGGTGTGTTTTTTTTTTTTTTTTTTTGTAAGTTTTCACGAGAACAGCGATTGCGGGATCATTTCTCCACCGTTTGCCCTGGAAATAGGCCCATTCGATTCGCACGGAAAGGGCGGAGGGCCTTGTCTCCTACGTTTTTTTGATGTGCACCGAAATTTTCCTTTTTGGGATAGATTCCCGTGTTTTTCAGTGGTTGAGCAGAGAACACGTCCCATGGGACCTATTTTGCTCCGATTGACCTAGATTTTTATTATGGTGGACTTGGACACATTACGGAGGGCCTGATATACCGGGATAGTAAATGTGAACACTGGTTCGAATCTACCATACACTTTGGGATCAACAATATGAAAGGAATGTATCTATGAACTGTATATTTGAGCGCCCTAAGTTCTGCAAACGGCTGTAAATTCACATTTTATTTCTTCGCGTTCCGCACTCCGCAGCGGAAACATCAAAGTGGGTATTTCAAGGAACCCGCAACCCTACTCAAACAGCTAAAGTTCCCGGTCGCACTTTCATCTAATTCCGGCGTACTCATGAATGAGCAAGGAGATTAGCAAGACGGCGACTCCCGGCGTTGAGCCGACAGCCCCAAGTAGATATGTATAAGGGAACGGTAGGGCTAATACATATCTCGTGTGACACGTAGGTAAATAGGTGCATAGAGGTACAACCATGGACTAGCTAGCCGCTCGTATGGCAGGACCTCTGGTTAAAACACTGTGGGACCTGACCACCAGCAGGATATGCTGGTGTGCGGGCAGAGTTCTCTCCTCCCAGGTAAAAATCCCCAGTGTCCACCCGTCCACTGAAAGCGGTCGTGTATTTCTTCCCGAAGGAATGGTAAATAGAGTGTAGCGCCCCAGGCCCGAAGTACGGTCGGCCGGATGGTCGCGGTTGATTTCGACTTTTTGATTTTGATTTCTGATCAGTGATGTCACGATCAAGTCCACTCCCAATGTTGTGGGACTGTGTGGGCAGCACAGGCGACCTGTGAGGCACCTTTTCTCGGGTTTATTGGCCCATCAATGCATAATTACAACAGATACGGCAATTTCGGCATCTCCGAGCAGCCCGATAGCGCATCTGGACTGGGAAACCACATTGAATAGTTGTTTGTGCACAGGCCAAGCTATGAGTCATTGTATGAATGCGGTATGTAACCTTCAACATCAACAGGTATTTAAGCCGCAGTGGCCAAGCTCATGTGCAAGCCTAGCAATAAAAACAGGCAAAGAGAATTTTGATTCGAGGTCAGGTGCAACTCCAAGAAAGCACCAGTTTGCCACACAGAACATTGTTTGAATTCTACACAATTCAGATACTAGATAATTCTTTGGCGTACTAACGGTGCCATTGCATTGAAAATAGCCCGGCCTGATAATGCCTCGAGCTTGGGGCACCCCAGTTGAATGTACACTTCACTGGCAAGTGCATCAAATTCATCTGACACCCAGCGGTAGGCTTCCTCGCGAGAGGTGTCGATCAAGGTGTAGACTCGTAACCAGTCTCTACGTTGAGCAACAAGACAGCAGAGTATGATGCAAAAGAAATTGAGTCAATAGGATAAAAACTGAGCGAGAAAAAAAAAAGTGCCGGAAGGGTTGCTCGAACGTAGAGACTGGGAGAACTTAGTACGGAAAGAGGCCATGAGAAATTGCACGTGACGATTCAATCTGACTTAGAAAAATTTCGACGTTCAAATTTTTGACCTCAAGCAATGGAAATTTTGAATCGTAGGAAACTTGCGGATATGCATTTACACATTATATGTCTACTTTGGAGCAGTCAAAATGCACAATGTATTGCACAGGAGATATAATAGTACCATTTTGGCACTTTTGGTCCAAGCTCCCAACAACCAGAATCAAACTACTGAAGACAGTTTATTTATGGTAACTCCTTTTCACAATATTCATAGCACTTCTGTACCACTTTCTGTCTATATTTGCATGTACACACTTGCCCCATCCCCAAATTCAGTGGTGGGTTTACCTACATTTTGTATGTCTGTTATGTTGACAGTATCAAAGGTCCTGGCCAGCAAATTGCCAAATGGGAGCTTCACAACCATAGGAGACAACTGATGAGGCCTCTGGCACATACCGAGCAAGCGCATTGGACGATATAAAGCAATGCCATAGGGGTTGATGGGGTGGCTGTGCCCTCGGTCCGGTAACCGACCCGTGACTATTCTATTCTTTTCGCCGTGGCCTAGATAAATTAGAAGATTCTAATTGAAGAAACCACTTTCTGGACTTCTCTGGCAAGTTTCCTACGATTCAAAATTTCCATTGCTTGAGGTCAAAAATTTGAACGTCGAAATTTTTCTAAGTCAGATTGAATCGTCACGTGCAATTTCTCATGGCCTCTTTCCGTACTAAGTTCTCCCAGTCTCTACGTTCGAGCAACCCTTCCGGCACTTTTTTTTTTCTTGCTCAGTTTTTATCCTATTGACTCAATTTCTTTTGCACCATACTCTGCTGTCTTGTTGCTCAACGTAGAGACTGGTTACGAGTCTAATCAAGGTGCGAAGCTCGTCAATAGCCTCTTGAGCAACAGGAATTGCGAGATTTTCCAATCCATAATCGCCGGGCATGTCAAATACGACATTGGGGGCAACTCCCGAGGGCAGAATGCGGCCGCGCTGTTTCCGTGTCTTCTTGTTATTGAAATAGTCGACAAACTCATCCAGGCCAATCTGAACAATTTTCGGCCAAAGCCATCGAAATAACTCCCTGAATATGAACAGTGAGTGAATGTGTTTCCGACAAAGTGAAGAAACAGAATGACATACCTGTGCACAACATCTCCTGGAATGAGATGGATTCGGCCCTCCTCAAGTATGTCCCGCATCGAGCGACCGTTGAACTTGCGATCATATGACCAGGTGGACTCAATGGGAATATTGCTAGTGCTTTTCACAGCGACAACGGGCTTCCATTCCTCAGCAGAGAGGTCTGGAGCAAAGACTTCCCTGAAACCGATGCTCAGTGGGGCGTTAAATGTTAGGCAGCAGGATAGACACACCTCAAAGTAGTCTGAAATGCGGCCAACCAACCCAACTCGCTACCGCCATCGAAGGTAACCTGCACTGAGATGGCTTTCAAAGATATTATTACAAAAACAACGAGAAAAATGGCCCACAGACCTCCATATTTCGACACCATGTCCAAAAAAACATGTCCAATGGTGTCGCTCAAGCGCGAATGTGGGACGACCACTAGCCAGAGTACCTTTCCGACGTGGTCTCGCATCCCATACGTGTCGATTCCGATTCCCGAACCCATTTGAAGAGCCTTTTCGCCGAGTTTCTCATGACCATCAGTATGAATCTCTTGAAAGATACCAATGGCGTCGAGAGCAGAGCGTTGTTTAGGCCCCTTGCCTCTTCCTGGCATGCGCATATCGGAGGGACGCTGGCCAACCAAGCCCTTCATTGTTGAACGGACAAAGGCACTGCAAAATAATTGTGAGTTTGGAGGATCAAGCAACAGAGATTATGAAGATGTACCGAGGCACTGTGAGATTCAACCTCAACGACGCTATCTTTTTAACGGTATCCGGCCCCTGGCTTTGATGAACATCACGCGCAATGATATCAGCGATAGCAGATGTTGCTTCTTCCACTGCCTTGAACTTGCGTGCAGTCGGAACATTAAATTGCCGATTGAGAGCCTTGAGCTTTGTTAAACTGCCCAATACCCAATATGTCAGAAGAGCTTGAGAAAAAAACAAGACAACGGAAAACACATACCCAATAGTAATTTGATGATCTCGTTGAAGGTATCGAAGCCTCAAGTCCAAACGCAGAGATCGGCGGGCGTATTCAAACAGAATTTCCCTGAGTTCGGTGTCAGGCGGGACTGAAATCCATAGTCAGTATCACAGCAGAGTAGACCATTAGAATGCACCGTACAGACACCGTTGTCAGTGCCGTTGCTCCCCGTTGGATTGACCATGCCAGCACAGTCCTTAGACGGGAGGTTTTATACAGAACGGCTGGGAAGACCTAATGCGGAAGTCAATTCAACCGTGGGAGAATTCACTGAAATTGACTCGTTTCGCTTCAATTCATTACGAGTCACACACAGCAAGCAATTGTTCTCTTCGATCCAATCAAAGCCATTTATCCGTGACTCAGTTGACCCAACAATAGAGACAATTGGTCGATTATTTGGCTGGGAAAAGTCGGAGTCAGCTGCAAGAGCTTGCGGGCAACTTCTTCGCATGCAACATTGATATCTTTTGTCGTAATCTTGGAGGTAGGCGAATTTATCAGCTCAATTCCCATGCAATATTGGTTGATATTCACTTCTTTTGTTAACTGGGGGCCGGGGTGGACATCGGTTACGGCCCAAACACGAGTCAAGGTAGCCTCGATCGGAGGCAGCAATCAGCAATGTTGAGTATTTAAGCTGTCCTCCAACCAGAAGAAGATTGTGGCCTCCTCTGTCGCACTCGATGGTAGAAGGTGAAGCTGCTTCTGACCTCGTTCAATCTTGCACTGGAGAAAACACATGTCTCGGCCTTTTCGAACACAAGACCGCTCCTGGACGCTGCCATAAATGTGCCATTCTCGCAAATTCACCGGAAACGGAGCATACCCGAATTTTGGTAAGTTCCATTCACAATATGCTGAGCACATTGAATTCTGATTTCCATACAGGCTATTCCTCAGTGCTCCGGCTGCGGAGCTATTTCACAACGACTCACCACGGAATATTGTGGGCTCTGTGCCAATAAAAATCGTAATTTTTGCTTCATTCAAGTTCCGTCCACACACTCATTTGCTACAGAGAAACACCTTAATAATCAAGCACCATCCTCTGCCTCGCCCGCTACAATCCTCCCGGCCACAATCTTGTCGCTTTCTCAAGGTATTCACGAATTTCGTTTATTGGGAATTGACTCAAGTGTTGTGTAGGTCAAAGTGTTTCTGCGTCACTTCGAAATCTTGGTCAGTATAATCGCAATAATTGGAAGGATGCCGCCCATATCAACGAGTCCGGCATTCGAACACAACAATCTACGGTTCCTATCACTGGGGCCAATATGGCTACTCTTCGAAGCAGCAATCTCGCTACCAACGAATGCTATGTCTTCATTCTGGAGCCATTTGTGCGAACGAAACCTTGCACGTTCTTGTCCACCTTTAAGGTTATTCGCGAGTCTACCACCAGATTTTCTGGTTTGTTTCTTCGTCACACTTGCCGTCAACATTCAGAGGCTCACATTGTTCAGATATTGTGTCCAATGGAATCTCGAGTTTAAATTCGAGTTGGGAACAGGACTGTGAAGCCAGCCTCGTCCGGTATGTCCTAGGTCTGACTCGGTTCATTATTCCTTCAACTGAGAGACATGCGAAACAGATCTGACTTTCGTTTTACCCGAATGAGCAATGTTCACATTGAAATTGAGCCGCAAGCACTCTTCAAAGATGTGTTGCAACTCATCCTCAAGGACAGCGGCCAGAATCTCGATAGAACAGCACCACCCAAGTTTCGCCGCCGCAAATTTCCGATTGTCTACATCGAGGCCCACATTGAATTGGCAAAGGTATGGTTTCATTTTCCGTGCCGAATGTGTGCCGATTCATAATTTAGTTCGAAAATCGTACCGGAGTTCGCGCACCTGATGCACTGTCGAGGCCCCAGAAGCGGGGGCGGAATACGAGCTTCCTTGCCAGTGGCTCTGCACTCAAGCGTTCATGCCTCGGTATGTTACACCATATGTGTGCAAAGTATCTGAGCGCAAATAATATTACAGAAACTGGCTCATGCTCCCTGAAGTCTTCTTTTGCCTTGCACGCGCCTATGGCCAACGCCACGACAGTTACACTGTTTTTTGGGAACCATATTACTGATCCAACCAATGCAGTCCAGTCGATTACCTGGTCCCCCGATGCCGATGGGCTGTCAGACTCAGTCATGATCGAAAATATACACAGCGGCAAGGGGAAGTCGAAGTTTGTGTTCAAGGTTTGTTCTTTCCCTTCTTCTTTTATGTGGTCTGAATTATTACTCGGTGAGGTCACCTACAACAAACTGAGCTACGTGGCCAAGCGCTGCTATACACTCGGAAACGGAACGGCAGTTTCTATCATTGCCAACCGAGACGAACTCATCCGGGAGGCGATAACCTTGGGGCGAGCAAAATTCTTCCTTGACAATTTCAAGGGGGAATGTGAGTCTGGGGAGATCGACATCTCTGGTTAGTTTCAAGCCTCATTCGCATATTGTGGCGGTGGTTCTGACCGAAATAATTCCAAGATTTCGAAGTCACTGATTTCCTTGTTGCTCGTGAGGGTGTGATTGCCAAGGATGTATCAGAGACACCATCCTTCATTCCGTCTCCCGCATCCGGGATCAAACTCTCTGACTATCAAGTGCTTTCGGACAACCAAAAGGACGAAATTGTCATGGATAACAAGATCATATCCTCTGTTGCCTGGCTGCTCGAGCGTGAACGGAGCAACATTCACTTTCGGAAGTACTCCGGCACACTTGAACATCCTCACCACACCGACAAGCAAGGGGCGACCATTAATGTCTTTCAGCACTTCACATACCTGAACTCGAACAAAACCCTCGTATTGGCCGACATTCAGGGTGAGTACTTCGGGTTTTGCGGTTCATATCCTGCTCACACTGCCGTGTAGGTTCCGAGAGTTATAATCCATCAAACAAAGCCGGAATTCTGTTTGATCTAATGTCGCATACACATTCTGGGTGAGCTCTATATAGTCATCGTTCACCCTATCTAATTTTGTTGAATTTCCAGTGATAGCGGCGCTGGGGATCACGGTGAAGATGGAATTCAGAGCTTTGTGGTTCAACACAAGTGCGGCCAGAGATGCATTCAGATGGGGCTTGAGAAATTAGGAGAGACGGAGGAGGAGGAAGATTAAATTCCCATTGATATTGCTGAGCTCGATGTACATTGAGCTTCGGTGTACCCCAACTTGTATGCCTAATGGGGAACAGTGATCGGTGTTCTCGGACAAGCGACCTTTGGCTCACAAGCGATTTCAGCTTTTAATTTGAGGATAATACAACAAGCAATACTAGTGTAATAAATGACTACACACACAGACTTAGGTACTGGACTGGGTGAAGCGTGGGGTTACTTGAACGTGACATCACTGATCAGAAATCAAAATCAAAAAGTCGAAATCAACCGCGACCATCCGGCCGACCGTACCCGAAGGAGTCCAGATCCACGGTTAAACACTAAGAAGCGGATGGATGCGGGATGGTGGGTGCAACCGAAGTGAGGCGGAGGAATTCGACGCGGAGATCCGGCAGGCCCAGGCGATATGGGCGTCGAAAGCTGAAGTCTCTTGGAGAATAATTGTGTGAATCAACCTTATAACTACTAGGAGTATCTCCGAGCAAGGTTTTAAATGCAGAAAATATGCAGGTGGATCAACTGGGCGCTGAACGTCTACCCGTTGCTAAAGCTCAGCCTTTCTCACGTTTACGAGAAAATGGAGGGCAAAACAAATTCTGACACCTGAATTTTTATGAACCGCGGCGTTATCAACGACCTTCAGTGATTTTCTCGACATCTGAGCAACTCCACCGGCGTCCCTTTACTCGAGTCGCTCGATTGGGAACCGCGGGACGCCGACATCAGGAAAATCCTCCTTTTCAAATTTGTTACAAACTGACACTTTTTGTCCGAAACGTCTAAATTGTGTACATTCGGCTAAATGGTGCCAAGTCCGCGATCAATTTGGCCTCGCTTGGTTAGCGCGTGACTTTTGCCCGGTGGACGCGAGACGGCTACTGTCGTTGCCATTGCCAAGGATAACCTAGTAGATTGTAACATAGCTGTGTCTATCCGTAAAACAGCTAACGAAAAAAGTAGAACACTTCTCGAGGACGTTGCTGCTCGATCATTCTCTTGGTGCGACCCTCCCGAATTTCGGAAATAGATGGACGCTGCGGCGTATATTGTCGATTGGAATGATACTCGCCATGCGATCACCGATTCACCATCCCGATTCTCGGCGCGCGAAATCTTGTACATCAGATGGTTGGGTTCCGGTTGCCGTTTGAAAGCAGTAAACCATTCAACGTAGACAAGGTACTTTGGGACGGTGATGCCAGCTTTGAAAATCTTCTTGATATGTTTCTCGGGGATGAGCAGGTAGTTCAACAATCCGTGATCCAATCCACGCACCTTTTCGCACCTTACATCCGGCAGGGGTACCTCGATCGGCACGGCGGCGAGGTGGGCAGTAAGTAGTAGCTGGAGGCTGTGAGGAGTAACTCATTAGTATGTTTGGAATGGAAATGTCTCACTTCGAGAAAATTCCGCCGACGAGTCGGAGGCAATTGGTAGTGCCAATCGCCTGTTGCTTGTAGGAACTAAGTCTGCGTAAGACATTGAACTTTACTACTACACGCCACTCTTCGCTCAAGACTCGGCACCGCAGCACCGAAGCCCCGGGCCGCTGGGAGCAAGATCAAAGACTTTCAAGACCTTTCAGTTCTGAGTGCCAAGCCCGCCCGCCGCTTGCCTCTGCGGGAGTTTCCACTGATGTATTACAGCACTTTGGTGAACATAGGGCGCGGGCGATTTTTTTTTCCTTTTTGGTCGATTTTTTATCCCCGCGACCATTGCCTCTCTAGCGGGCTCAATTCTCATCCATTTCACTTTTAAGTATGGTCAATCGATTTGTAAAGTCCATTCGCAGTGCTTGGTGTCCTTGGACTCTCGAAAATTCACACAGAAATGATGGCGATGAGTTTCTGCACATCCTGCTGTATATTTAATCTAGTCTTCTTGAACGCTCCTGTGATGACCTGGCAAGTTTCATTGAATTCTCTTCTCTTTTCCCCTGTTTGAATTCTTTTTTGTGTTCGTCGCGGGGACAAAGGGTGCATTGAAATAGAAACCCGGAGAATATCAATCCGAGTCTCTGAGATCAATTGCTTTGTCTCGATCTTGCCAGAGCATATGAAACTTGGCTCTCTCCTCCATGTCCTTCCTTGCTATCTTCTGCAATTTGCCTGTCTCCACTGGATTCGACGGCCGTGCTGTACGCTCTTGTGCTATGACCGGATCACGCCGTCCTCTTTGCAGTTATCGGGTGATCTGTGTGCCTTTATCTAAGCACCCCTGGCTTCTATTGTTTCGCTCGATGAAAATGATGAGATAATGCTCCAAAGTCCTAAAGGTTCAGCTACCGCCTCGGAGAGGCCTAATCCAAGTCATACCCTGGACTCAGTTGAAGCCCGGTCATCAAACTGAATTGCTGGGGGATAGCCAGCGAAATTCGGATTCCCAATCCGTGCGTTTCTCAATTAGCGCAACGCCTCGCAAGAGCTCCATCATTACAGCCCTTTGCGGAACATAGGGCGCGGCCAAATTTTTTCCCATTTTGGGACATTTTTGATCTTTTCGACCTTTTCCCTCACTGCGTGCTCAATTCTGAATGTATCATTCTGGAAACTATATGAGCGGAACCGCAAGGAAATTCTGGAGGTCCTCTCGTGCTTCAATTTTTTTTATTCGGCTTATAAAAAATGTACTCTAATATAATCATGTTTATATGGAAATCTCCTCCCACAGGGGGAGTTGGGAATATATTGTTTTGGGGTCTCATTAGGGCATATCTACAAGTATTTCTGAGGTCACCTCGTCGCCGGATTTTATCTGTGGGTCCTATACCATGTGAACAATGTAATTGAATCCAACAAAAACACCCACTTCTCAGACACAATGCTCTGGCATATTCTGGTCCCAGGTGAGCGTGATACTCATTGGGTGCTCGTCCTGTGGTGTTTGAAAGAGACTCCACGACTCATATTCGTTATCCAAGTCCCCGTTCCCGTAGGCAACACGATTCAATATGCCCGTATTTCCATCACACAATGTTTCTGCATGATATATTGACTGGTTGCTTAGATGTTTGTTCTGGGCCTCCTATGGGGTCCTTAGAGGAAACCACACAACTCAGATTCTTGGTACGTGCCTTCATGATGGAACGCGACACACTTTAATTTGACATCAGTTACGGATAACTGCACCACGTGACTGTTACAGATGGTAAATTGGCGCGCTTCGTGTGCTAGCGCGAAGGCGTTCAACGGTAATCTGAGTCGTAGGGTCCATTCTAAATACCTCATAAGGGGCCCAGAACAAACCTCTTTGAAACTGGTGGATAGATAATGCAGCAACCCTGTACTTGAGTAGACACTAATATTTCACATTCAATTGCATCATTTGGGCCCAAAAAAACAAGTATGGCGACGAGGTGACCTCTGAAATACACCTATCTTTGCTGTAATCACGGCCTGGAGCACGATATCAACATCTCCCCTTGTGGGAGGAGATCTGCTTGAAACAGTAATAAATTCATACTGCATATTATACAGGTGGAATAAAAATAAACGAAGCACGAGAGGACATGCGGAATTTCGCTGCCATTCAGCTCATATAGTTTTCAGAGTGAAACATTGAGAATTGAGCCCACAGCGAGGGAAATGGTCGAAAAGATCGAAAATGTCTCAAAAAGGAAAAAAAAAAACCGCCGCGCCCTATGTTCCGCAAAGGGCTGTAATGCACAATCAGTGAAAAGGAAAGTGATTGATGACCGGATCAGGCAGTCAGTTATATCAAATCACCTCCCCGTTGAGCACCGACGTGTCCCCGCGCCTGAAACTAATTCAGAAGACGGGGCTAGAGTATATGATGTGCTTTATAAGGGAATTTAGACGTGGAAGGAATGTGGAAAGCTTTTAAAAAATCAATACCCACGGATGTCTCATTATCCAAGGAACCCTCAAGGAAGAGGTGAATCCGGATTCCGGCAGGAAACTATCTACCTTGATGGTTGTCCGCGACGTCAAACCCCGCTGGAACTTCACCGAGGCGATGATCTCTCGGGCTATGCTTTTGCTCAAGGTATTTACTTGTCATAATACCCTTGAGCGCGGCTTTACAGCCCTTTGCGGAACATAGGGCGCGGCGGTTTTTTTCCCCTTTTTGAGACATTTTCGATCTTTTCGACCATTTCCCTCGCTGCGGACTCAATTCTCAATGTATCACTCTGAAAACTATATGAGCTGAACCGCAATGAAATTCCGCATGTCCTCTCGTGCTTCGTTTATTTTTATTCCACCTGTATAATATGTAGTATGAAATTATTACTCTTTCAAGCAGATCTCCTCCCATTAGGGGAGATGTCAATACAATGCTCCAGGCCGTGATTACAGCAAACATAGGTGTATTTCAGAGGTCACCTCATCGCCCTATTTGTTATTTGTGCCCTCTGCTGCCCAGACGATGCATTTAAATGTGAAGATATTGGTGTCTACTCAAGTACAATGTTTCTGCATGATATATCGACTGGTTGCTTAGATGTTTGTTCTGGCCCTCCTTAGAATAAACCCCACGACTCAGATTCTGGGTGCATGCCCTCACAATGGAACGCGACGCGCCTTAATTTGACATCAGTTACGCATAACTGCACCACGTGACTGTTACAGATGGCAAATTAGTGCGCGTCGTGTGCTAGCGTGAAGGCGTTCAACAGTAATCTGAGTCGTAGGGTCTATTCTAAATACCTCATGAGGGGCCCAGAACAAACCTCTTTGAAACTGGTGGATAGATCATGCAGCAACCCTGTACTTGAGTAGACACTAATATTTCACATTCAATTGCATCGTTTGGGCACAAAAAAACAAATATAGCGACGAGGTGACCTCTGAAATACACCTATGTTTGCTGTAATCAAGGCCTGGAGCACGGTATCAACATCTCCCCTTGTGGGAGGAGATCTGCTTGAAAGAGGAATAATCTTATACTACATATTATACAGGTTGAATAAAATAAACGGAGCACGAGAAGAAACGCAGAATTCCAGTGCGGTTCCGACCATATGGTTTTTGGAGCAAAACACTGAGAATTGAGCCCGCAGCGAGGGAAATGGACGAAAAAAAAAATCGAAAATGTCTCAAAAAGGGGGGAAAAAACCCCGCCGCGCCCTATGTTCCGCAAAGGGCTGTAATTGTCCCAACAGGCGATCGATAAATGGGTGATTGAGCGTGAAGAACTCCGCCCATTACTTCTTGACAATGACCAGTGGAAACTTCTTGAAGCGCTGGGTAAAATGCTCAAAGTATGTACAGATATCTTGTCTACCTTGAATGTTATTCATTATGGTTCTAGCTTTTCACGCAGGTTACTCTTCAAACGTCTAAATCGTCGACTCCTACCCTACCGTGGGTCCTTCCGAATGTCGTGATAATGCATCAACGCTCGAACCGCTCCGACTTTCTGCCGCGGCTGGATTGGTAAAGCTCGAGATTTACTATCAGAAGGCTCGCGGCTGCCAGTTCAATATGATGGCCACAAGTATGTGTTTCTTGGCGATCCACCCTCAAACTCTCGCTAACAACACTTTTCAAGTGCTCCATCCGGCCTTCGGCCTGGCCTGGTTTCGCAAACAGGACGACTTGCGAAAGGAGGCCCGGTTGTATTCCGAAAGTCGCGAGAATTACACCCGGGTCTTGTTCACGCATGCATACGGTGCTTACAAGAAGATATAGGATGACGAACGGGCCAATGGTTCCCGCACAACACAACCCCGCCCGCGTGCGTGACCTGGATACACCGCCGCTTTCCTTGATGATCTCTGCATCGTGGACAACGACGATGAGGCATTGTCTGTCGGAGGGTCTAAGCGGGATTGATCAATTTTTTGACGCTTTCCGTGTTTTGGGTCGAGGGAAACCTGACGCTCCCCTACTTTGGTGGAAGGTGTGGTTGGGATACGATCATTCGTCCATCATTCTAACATACGCTAGGAGCATCACCATCAATTCCCCGTTGTTCAGCTGATGGCTCGCGATTTTCTTGCCATTCCTGGAACCAGCGTCTCTGTCGAGCGGCTGTTCTCAAAGTCCCGCCATCTGTGCCACGAGGCCCGTGGATCGATGAAAGCTAAGACGATCATGAAGGCGATGCTAACGAAGATGTGGACCAAGGCCGGTTATCTGGGTTATTAGCACGTATCGCGATACATTCAGCATTTTTTTCCCTGCCCTAAATATGCTGGATGTGCATGCATGATTCCAGAACCTGCAAAGATTTGTGGAATTTACGGGGGTTATGGGTCCCTGAGAGAAGTCATTCCATGCCAGAGAGCCTTATTCCAGCAAAAAAATGGTACCCATTCCGCTTCTGAACGAGGACGAACCAAAATATTCCGGAGGGTTTAAATTGAGAACTGCCCAAATGCGGAAATACTACACAACTCGGTTCGCCGGGGGTCAATTTTTTTCTGAGTCCTCCAGAGCACTCATTCCATGCCTACGAACCGTATTCCGCTCAAAAATCCGTACCCCTTCCACTTCCGAACGACAACGAACCAAAATATTCTCGAGGGTTTAAATTGAGAACTGCCCAAATGCGGAAATACTTATTATACAACTCGGTTCGCCGGTGGTCAATTTTTTTCTGAGTCCTCCAGAGCACTCATTCCATGCCTACGAACCGTATTCCGCTCAAAAATCCGTACCCCTTCCACTTCCGAACGACAACGAACCAAAATATTCTCGAGGGTTTAAATTGAGAACTGCCCAAATGCGGAAATACTTATTATACAACTCGGTTCGCCGGTGGTTAATTTTTTTCTCAGTCCCCCAGAGCACTCATTCCATGCCTACGAACCTTATTCCGCCAAAAAATCCGTACCCATTCCACTTCTGAACGACAACCAACCAAAATATTCCCCAGGGTTTAAATTGAGAACTGCCCAAATGCGGAAATACTTATTATACAACTCGGTTTGCCGGTGGTTAATTTTTTTCTCAGTCCCCCAGAGCACTCATTCCATGCCTACGAACCTTATTCCGCCAAAAAATCCGTACCCATTCCACTTCTGAACGACAACCAACCAAAATATTCCCCAGGGTTTAAATTGAGAACTGCCCAAATGCGGAAATACTTATTATACAACTCGGTTCGCCGGTGGTTAATTTTTTTCTCAGTCCCCCAGAGCACTCATTCCATGCCTACGAACCTTATTCCGCCGAAAAATCCATACCCATTCCACTTCTGAACGACAACCAACCAAAATATTCCCGAGGGTTTAAATTGAGAACTGCCCAAATGCCGGAATATTATGCGTTTCGTCAGTGGTTAAATTTTCTTCCGAACACAAGTGTCAGCGCTCCAAGCGGCCATAGGAGCGATGAGCCACCCAGAATACTTATAATGTTACAGCTCTTTGTGGAACTTAGGGTGCAAACGATTTTTTCCCGTTTTTGGCAATTTTCGGCAGAACAGCTGTCCTGCCCCTATGTAGATTCGGGTAGCCCTGGTCAATACGAAACTTTCTAGCGGTTCAGAATTTTTGTAGCGTGCTCTGGGCAACAATGAGAGTCAAAACAACCTGCCGTATTCAAACGCTGATTGCCTGGCCCTGGAGACGGAAAACTCCGAGCATTCAAACGTGACCAGTGATGAATACCTCATTTTCCCCAGAAGATTGGCAGGAGATAGCCAGCGAGATAACTGTCTGTTCAGATTTGGTGTAGGTGCCCTCGTTGTTATGCCCGGGGCCTGAAAGCTCTCCATAAAGTGAGGCAATGCACCATTGTTTGTTAATGTGGCATTCAAACCCTGATTGCCCAGCCTCGGAGACGGAAAACTCCGAGCATTCAAACATGACCTGTTATGAATACCTCATTTTCCCCGGAAAATTGGCGGGAGATAGCCAGCGAGATTCTGAGCAAAACTGTCTGTTCAGATTTGGCGTAGGTACCCTCGTTGGTATGCCCGGGGCCTGAAAGCTCTCCATAAAGTGAGGCAATGCACCATTGTTTGTTAATGTGGTATTCAAACCCTGATTGCCCGGCCTCGGAGACGGAAAACTCCGAGCATTCAAACGTGACCTGTTATGAATACCTCATTTTTCCCGGAAGATTGGCAGGAGATAGCCAGCGAGATTCTGAGCAGAACTGTCTGTTCAGATTTGTCGTAGGTGCCCTCGTTGTTATGCCCGGGGCCTGCAAGCTCTCCATAAAGTGAGGCAATGCACCATTGTTTGTTAATGTTGCTTTCTGCTACCCGGGTCCTTTGCCGCCAGCTAGAATCCCAACATCCTATCAGTACCATTTTCCTCCACCACAAATTCATACATCACTTTTTGCAAGATGCATGACTTTCCCCTCGAGCCAACGTCGGAAACCTTGAGTTTCTTCACTGTGTACATGAGTCAACACATAAAACCCAACTCCGTGGACTCGTACCTTTCCGGCATTTGCAACCAGCTTGAGGATTACTTCCCCGACATTGGCAAAAACAGAAACTCACGCCTCGTCTCGAGAACGTTAGCCGGTTGCAAACGCATGCGCGGTTCGGCTACCAAGAGTATGCAGCCGCTCTCCATCCGCCATCTCATCACTGTTGCACTAGTGCATCCTGGACTAGTTGTGGTGTGGATACAGTTGTTTGGGCCTGAGGCCATAGGCAGACACATTCATTGCTTGCTCTTGACCACACCTGTCTGGACATCCTGGCTACGCCTGCCAGACGTCTCCACCGTCGTCGAGTGGCTCCGCGACGGCGTAGCTCGCGGTGTTGCAACACACAACGACTTCCTCTTCACCAGCCAGCCAGCTATTGACCAGGTTCTACGCGCTGCTGCGCTTAGGCGAGCTCACGTATCCGGACAAAGTTGAGCTGTGCACTCCGCGCAAAGTATCCCAGCGCATCTCCATCAGGGAAACCCTCCTTTGGTAATTTCCCGGAATTACCAGGATTTACCAGGAAATTACTGCGAATCTGGACAAATTACCTCCATTACCTTCATTACCTGTTTTACACAAGTCCCTAGAAATTCCACCCGATTACCACTCAATTACCAGCGATTACCTGCCATTTCTGCAGCCTTTTCCGATTCATTTTGTGGCTCAAATCTTGTCACACGTTGATAGAAACTTCAGAAAGTTATATATTCAATGAAACGTCTACTAAATACAGGGAATGTACATGTACGACTACGACAGACTCTGTCAGTGTGGTCTCGGCACAGTGAAGTACGCTAGCAAACCAAGGTATCAGCACAACAGAATGAAGAGCAAGAGCCTGGAGGAGAGCATGTACCTTGAAGTTTGTACAGCATGGAACCGGGGATTTGGAGAGTGAACGATCTGAAACCACTTCAGTGTCGCGCCCCTTTGATGAATGTAGAGCTCTTACCGCCGGCTCATGCCAGCACGGTACAGGATAACATTCCTGTTACTACTGTGCTTCCCCAGGAGCTCGTCGAGGCCATCCTGACCGAGAAAGCCGATGCCGAATCTTTGAAGTCCTGCGCGTTAGTCGCATCGAACTTCCGCGAACCGAGCCAACGCGTGCTATTTCATTCACTAACAGTCGATACATACCAGAAAATGAGTATGACGTCCACTTTCCTCACAGAATCGCCGTATATTGGGAAATATATTCGGCGTTTCGCCATCCGACTCACTCAGAAGCAATCGCTCCCTCTCGAAACCATCGCGCTTATTCTCACCCAGTTGCAAAAGGTGCAGCACTTGACCATCGCGGGGAGCTTTCCATCGAAATTCGCGGCGACGCCACTCCCCGCCCTCCCATCCCTCCGTTCGATTGAAATCGGAACCTCTTTCTTCAGCGCAGATCGGCAGTGGATGGACATAATCTCTCTGTTTCTCACCTCCGCAAACTCCGCTCCTCTTGGAGACGTCATTGTATCTTACAGACTATATCATGCACCCCTCATCGCCGTTTCACCCTCCTATTAGAAAGTTATCGAGGTCAGTTTTTCTGTGACCAAGTTGAGGTACCACGAGTACCACTGGAAACTTTCCGAGAGTCACAGAATTTACTGACCCTCCAAAAGTTATTCGTGGTAATCGGGGGTCAGTTAGTTCTGTGACTCTCTTAGGCTACCCGTGCTCATTAATTTCAATTTCCAAAGCACCGCGACTCCGTAACCTCATCTCCCCAATTGATTGTTTTATTCAGTCCAACGGCCCGTCGTCCGGATCACGTCTTGCCTCATCCCTGCTTCGCTCGTCGTGTTCTGTACCCCATCCTTGCGTCCCTCAGCGATGATCCGGAACCCGTTTGTGGACCAGCGTGCACAGGAATCGTCAACGATGTAGCCCCTCGCCCTTTTTCACCGGACATTTATGTCATGTCGGATAGTGATGATGAAGTATGTCTCAAACCTTTTTCACCTCAGTGTTAGCATTGCCTTTTTATACTCTTGTTAGTTTCCCGAAACGCCGGCCAATCAGGTAACGCTCATGTTTTACGGGTTACATCCTGAACCCCAGTGAAAAGTCGGTGGGATCCCAGGTGATCAAACGGAATTGGACGCTGGGCCGGCAATCTGCGGTGATCATATGAGATAATCTGTAGACATGTGAGCACATGACAGCGCTTATCTCAATCCATCTCATATCTTCACGCCCACCATCTCTGGCGCTGCTCAGTGTCTTCTGGCTATTCCTAGGCAAAACTGACAATGTCTGGATCGAAGTGGGAGGGATTCGAGGACGGATATCCCATTCCCAATACCGACTTCGTGCTATGCAAGTGCCAAAAGATCTGCCGTGGTGCTGGTCAGATCCCTCGGCGCACATGGACACACCACCACACGGAGACGGCAGCAGTCAGGAACTCGAAACCATCGCGCTGGGCAGTATCCACCCAGATAACTACCACCGATCCCGGTCCCAGCAAGCAATCTCGACCTAGAAGCGATTCGGATGAGATCACCGATACTGCAGGCCTCGAATCACAGGTAGGATTGAATGCACATTTCTTCTTTTACTCAAATTGAAATGCAAACTAAAGGTGCAGAGCTTTGCCATGGACATTGACGAGACGCCAGAATATGACATCCGGAATTCGGTAGGTTACTGTACTCAATAAGTTCCAAAACTCATTTTTGTAGACCAACGAACTGCCCCCACCGTTGGACCAGCCTTCGACACTTCTTCCTCCCTTTGAACACCCCGATAACTTGCTCAATGTTGGACGCCAACCTGAGAGCAGTAATGAGCTTGAGGCGCTCAAAACATATCTCTCGCGTGAGTGGAACACTCCATTTGACAAAGAGCGCGACAACTCCCTAATCAAGCGCTGGGCACGCCTCGCACTTCCTAAGAATGGGCAGGTTGCTCGCTCACAATTTGGTGAGAAGGAGGCCTGAACTACAATCTGGGCACTTTGGCTTGTACACAAAAAATTTGTAGCTCAAGTTGGAAACGTCAAATTTCCGGTCTTTTTTGTATTTCGCCCCGACTGATGGCGCATCATACTATTTTGATCCCATCATCATTGTAGAACGGTCCGGCGGATCCTTCTCAACAATCCTACATTTTGTTTGACCCAAAAATTTGGTCTCAACGTTGAGATATGATCGGAAAACCGATCGCTCAATCATTTTGTCCACATGACGATAGCTGACACAGTATTTGGTGCTGTCTTACAGCTTACCTTTTATGAAGCTGGAGGGTCGTAAATCCCGTGTAATCACCGGCACGGCCGCGGGCTTCCTGCGAGTCCCGAAGATGAGTATACAGTATACCCGGTTTCTGGTCAAAAACAACGCCTGCGAGCCCGTTTTTTTTTTTTGCCTAGCCCAACCATCTGAGTAATCTCGTCTACCTTTGAGTGTCGAGAAAGTCATAGAGACTCCTGCTTCGAGTTAAGGACTTTCAGATAAACCGAAAAAAGTCAAGGCAGTCGTTTTTTTTTGGGTTTATACTTTTTTTTTTTTTTTTTTCTCATAGGGAGTCTGATTCAATTGACGGGGTTCGAACCGTACCTGAACCTCATTTATCATGATCGACACGTGCAAACACGTGGACAGACTTTGCGGAAAAGAATTGGGAAGCGTCGTTGAGACGCCTTTTGATGTTTTGAGGCAGTCTGGAGCCTGTATGTAGTGTTGGTACAAGGGGTGGAGCCAGGTAAGTCTGAAGTCCAGAGCAGTCGATGTGGGCACCGACAATGATGGCGACTGCGACGGCGACAGCGATGGCGAAGGAGGTGGCGACGGGATCGAGCAAGTGCGTGAAAGGATGGCGGTGGTACGGTCGAGAGAGTGTGTTGGAGCTGTGTGGGTCTATGTATGTGTTTGTGTCGGTACCGGTGGAATAATGATGTCATAGTTTAGGGCCGGGTCTGTTGAACGGTTGGATGTCCTAGGGTTCATTCACGACAAGTTTTCATGATGAATCGTCTCGAAATCCCAGCTGTAAGATAAACTGGAAATATCGCAAAATAACCATCATGAAAGGGATCGTGAAATTCAAGGTGTCTACCCTGATGAAACATGGTGAAACTTGAATTTCAAAACTTTTGTCGTGAAATTAATGATGAATCCTTCCCACAGTGTGGAAGGCCGCATTTTTCATGTATCACCAAGGCATCACTCAAGCTCCACTTCCTTTTCCCATCGGCTCACGTCTGCCATGCAGTAGAGGATCTTCCCGTTTGCCACAGAATCTCACCTTCATCTTAGCTAAGCTTGCATTGAATAGTTACAGCTCTTTGCAGAACTTAGGGCGGGCGTGTTTTTTTTTTTTTTGTAAGTTTTCACGAGAACAGCGATTGCGGGATCAGTTCTCAACCGTTTACCCTGGAAATAGGATCATTCGATTCGCACGGAAAGGGCGGAGGGCTTCGTCTCCTAGGTTTTTTTATGAGCACCGAAAATATCCTCTTTGGGATAGATTCCCGTGTTTTTCAGTGGTTGAGCGGAGAACACGTCCCATGGGACCTATTTTGCTCCGATTGACCTATATTTTTATTATGGTGGATTTGGACATATTCCGGAGGGCCTGAAATACCGGGATAGTGAATGTGAATGTTGGTTCAAATCCACCATACACTTTGAGATCAGCAATATGAAAGGAATTTATCTGTGAACTGTATATTTGAAGTATTGATCACATTCAAAATACCGGTATTTGAGGCCCTCTGGAATATGTTCAACTCCACCATAATAAAAATATAGGTCAATCGGAGCAAAATAGGTCCCATGGGACGTGTTCTCCGCTCAACCACTGATAAATACAGGAATCTATCCCCAAAAGGAGATTTTCGGTGCCCATAAAAAATCCTAGGAGGCGAGGCCCTCCGCCCTTTCCGTGCGAATCGAATGATCCTATTTCCAGGGCAAACGGTTGAGAATTGATCCCGCAATCGCTGTTCTCGTGAAAACTTACCAAAAAAAAAAAAAACATGCTGCGCCCTAAGTTCTGCAAAGAGCTGTAAAGGGACTTGTTCCTAAGTATCTTGAATCCTGCATCTCTCTGAGGTACCAGGGATGCCCAGAGGGCCTTATGAATATAGTAATCGGCATTACAAACTCAGATCGACCGGTCTGTCTATCGACAGAATTCATAGACAGACAGTCATCGGTCTACACCAAATTACGCCTTCCATTACTTTGCAGAACTTAGGGCGCAGCCCTTTTTTTTTTTTTTTTTTGTAAGTTTTCACGAGAACAGCGATTTCGGGATCATTTCTCTACCGTTTGCCCTGAAAATAGGCTCATTCGATTTGCACGGAACGGGCGGAGGGCCTCGCCTCCTAGGCTTTTTTTATGGGCACCGAAAATTTCCTTTTTGGGATAGATTCCCGTGTTTTGCAGTGGTTGAGCAGAGAACACGTCCCATGGGACCTATTTTGCTCCGATTGACCTAAATTTTTATTATGATGGACTTATACATATTCCGGAGGGCCTGAAATACCGGTATTTTGAATGGGATCAATACTTCAAATATACAGTTCATAGATAAATTCCTTTCATATTGTCGATGCCAAAGTGTATGGTAAATTCGAACCAGAGTTCACATTTACTATCCCGGTATTTCAGGCCCTCCAGAATATTTCCAAGTCCACCATAACAAAAATCTAGGTCAATCGGAGCAAAATAGGTCCCATGGGACGTGTTCTCCGCTCAACCACTGAAAAACACGGGAATCTATCCTAAAAAGGAGATTTTCGGTTCCTATAAAAAATTCTAGGACATGGGGCCCTCCGCTCTTTCTGTGTGAATCGAATGAGCTAATTTTCAGGGCAAATGGTTGAGAAATGATCCCGCAATCGCTGTTCTCTTGAAAACTTACAAAAAAAAAAAAAAAACACGCCGCGCCCTAAGTTCTGCAAACGGCTGTAAGTGACACCTCTTATATTTTAAATATGCCGTGCGGCTTTGCACAAGTGTCAAAAGCCGCACGCGGCTCGTGCGCATCCTATCTAATGTCATTTTTTACTGTGACATTTCAGGAAGCGTTTGATTGCCAATTACCATGTCCGTCTGTCCGAAGCTTTTTGTTGAACTCTGAGTGTGTGGCAGACTGAAAAAAACTTGCTGGGACCTCACTAGGGTGTACAGTAATTTCTTTGATTGGTTTCTCAGCTTCACGACCCACTCAGTGAAGTGCTAGGACACAAACCTCATTGTCAAAAAGCATGTTCCTCGTCCTTTCAATTTACTCATGTCATCGTTCTGGTCTCCGGTGCTTGTTGGTCAACATTTATCCTACACAACACTATATACTGTTCCCTGCATGCACTAAACTTATTCACCAGTTCTTTATTTCCAAGAATGTAATCTGGGCTGCTTGCAAAGTTTCTAGCACAAGGCAATTATAACCAACAAAACCAGAATGCCAACCCAACCCACTGATGCCTAGATTAAATTTTGCGAGAATACTGAGAAAATAGCTGAGAATTACAGTGTAGGAAAGATTGAGGCCCAGCTTGCTGCTCTATGTTGAGATTGTACCTCTCTGATCGCCATTTGACCTGAATATAAAGGAATTATTGATAGTTTTGACTCTATCACACAATTTTATATATAGAAGATCCCACCCTCCCAAAAAATCACTTCCATCGGACATGATCAGGGCTTGCTACCCAGATTTTACGGCCCATGTACCCTCGATGATCCAGAATATGATATTTTCACTCGTTTGTTTCTATCACTAATTGCGCTTGAATTATTCCGGACATTCTAGCTAGGTTTCGCCTCAATCCGACCCGAACTCACTGAGATACGGGCAATTCTTTCGCGAGGATTAAAATCTGCCCAAAATGGAATTTTTTTTCGTTCGCGCCTTCGGTACTGCCAATGGCTGTTAAAAAAAACAAGATTCTCTCCATAACGCCAAAAGCAAGGTCCGTAAAATCACAAATAGTGCAAGAGCAGAGATCTCGGGTGGCGGAAGTGTAGACAAGTTCCGTCATGGTGATGGGGCAAGAGGGGAGCCGGGGTGAGAGGGGAAGCCGGGAGCGGCTCGTCCCCCTCCCCTAGGCATGAGTCCAGTTTCCGTGAAGAGGGGCGCAATCGAGGAACGCGAATGCAAATTGAGCATGTGTCGGATAAAACTCGATTGAACTTTGCTGAGCTGTTTGACATGTACATCTTCGCTATCCGGGGAGATTTCACACCCATGGATGAGATGGCAGTCAACTCTGGGCATGTACAGCTCTTTGAGTTCTCTTGGCGTTAACCTCCCGGTCATGTCCTCAATCGCCATAATGCGGTGTCCACAGAAGCGCGCCGTGCGTGCCTTTGCTTTGTAATGGGCAGCTAGGATATTCTGGGTGTCCGTTCTGAAGGTGACTCCGACATACTTCTCCTCTGGCTTCACTTTTAGTGGTATTTTCCCCAGCATAAAGCGCGGGAGCGGTAGCGGGACTCGCCTCTAAAGGAGTATTTGCAACAGTGAGATTGTACCAAAGCACCAAGGTAGTAGTAACACATGCACAGTCAGGCCACCTGTTTTTTGAGAAGAGCATTAATGCTCTTCCTCCATAGTGATAGGTCATTTTGCAGGCATGGAGGTAAAAGACAAGAAGGTCACACGTGATGTGATGGCACTGACATACGCGTTCAATTCGCCTCCACATTCCCCGGCGCATATACTCAAGCTATGGATTTTCTGGCTCACCTCAAAATTAAATAAGAGATATAAATTCATTCTTCAAGATTTTCCTCCAAATCCTGCTTCTCCAACTCCGCAGAGGGCACAAGCTCCGGTTTGACCAATCCACCACTTCGGTCAATGATCAATCGTCCCTTTCCATGGGTCTTGATACGACCAACAACTGCACTGACAGTCTGAACATCTGTCACAACTGCTGTGGCCATTCGAGTGAATTTCCCGTCCGAATCAAATGAGCCTACTTTCGAGGAAAACAGTTGAGAATTGAGCTCACAACCAGTATGCAGCTTTCTAAAAACCCGGCCATCATATAGGTGGCTTTCGCGACAGCCATCTGTTGCTACCTCGAGCGCGCTGGCCAACACTTTGCCCTTTCGGGACGTTGGGTAAGCTCTCAGCACTTTAGATGGCTTGATTTTGACCATTCCTGGCTATGTGCACAGCCATTTTGCAGTTGAATCCGACAATCCGTGTGCACTCTCCGCGCCTCCTGCAAGCGGTGTTGATATTCTTGCTGTTGGCGGTACTCGGTAAGCTTACTTTGATTGTTAGTTGATTAGTCTCCCGGCAGCACGTCAAGCGACTCGGTTCGGGTGTCCGTCTCTGACCTTCCCTCCGGGAATTCCAGCCCGGCGCCCGACACCGTGTCCTGCGCTGCCCTGTGCACGACGCGTACGAATTGAAAGAGGGGGAGGTAAAAGAAGCATTGGGAAGCTCAATGACGACTTCCCATTGGGTCTGGCACGATTCTGATACGGTGTAGCTGGATCCTAGTGTATCTTCCCAGGTTGTATAATTTCCCTGATGAGTTCTCTATTACAACGAAATGCAAAGTTCAGCGCATTGAGCGTGTGACTGGCCTCCCATCCCAGTTTCCCATACCCGAAATCGCGTTTGTAATCGACCTCACTAAAATGGAGCACCTCGATGCGACGATGACGGTTGATGCCATTCTTAAAGATCATGTATGTTTCCATGTTCAGCTTACCTCTGATCCGTTGCTCAGCCTTGTACTCTCACTTGAGAAACCATGCCATCTTGCCATAGGACATTGAACGGCTGATTTGTAAGTTCAAAATAGATGCAAGCGCCCGATCTGATAATCGATAAGGCTGAAGCACTTTTGCTCCTTGCTTCCTATGCATGCAGGAACGTCCGTGTTTTTATTCTAATTATTCATGGCCACAACCATAATCACTCCATATAGCGTACATGGACACTCTCCCCATAACCACTCGAACTTTGGTGGCAGTCGTGAGGAGCTCGAGCTTCACTACGGAAAGGCGTGGTCCGACTTCGCAGAGCATGCCATACCAGGGACCTTCTGAAAAGGTTCCTGGACCTCCACAGACGTACAAGCCGGTCCGGAAATACAAATCGGAGGAGATCAGTCTCGATCTTCTGGTTGCTCGAGCCCATGAAGTTTTCGCCGCAAACCCATTCAATTTCCAGCTAGAGGCTGCTTCAGCCATTCTCAAAAGCGACGATGTTGGCACTGTATTTTCACGTTTGAGTCTCTAGCAGCGGTTTTCCAGTAATCAAGGGGATTTTGTGCCGAAGTCCAAGTCATACTACGCTATTGTATGCCCAAGCCGTAAGCTGTGAAACCAGAGACGTCGCATTGGACTGCTGCGAGAACTTCCCGGTTTGCTCGTGCTCCCCTTTGAGAATATTCATGGCGAAGCTGAGCAGAGTCCGGAAAAGCGCTGGATATTCGTCCTTCTGCAGGGCACGGTCATGGATTGGAGGCATCACAAGTTGAATTGCTCTGTATTGCCGAAATTCTGCAGGAGAATGAGACCGAGTCGAACACACACGAAGGGCTTACTTGGATGCAGGAAATCTTATTATACAAAAGACAAGGGTCACGTGAAAGGTCTACTGGCCAATCAGGTTATCCGTAGGCTTTGGGCACGCGCGGACAAACAACAGCTTCTTCCGGCTGGCTTTCAACTTTCAAGGTTTTCGGTCATTTAGCGTTCGCTCTCTCCTTCTTACAGCCGTTTGCAGAACTTAGGGTGCGACCTTTTTTTTTTTTTTTTTTTTTGGTAAGTTTTCACGAGAACAGTGATTGCGGGATCATTTCTCGACCATTTTCCCTGGAAATAGGCTCATTCGATTTTCACGGAACGGGCGGAGGGCCTCGCCTCCTAGGTTTTTTTATGGGCACCGAAAATCTCTGTTTTGGGATAGATTCCAGTTATGAGTAAGATGTGAGGAATGACAATGGCAAGTAAAAGGAGGATCTTCAACAGAGGCAAGAATTCGACTCTCGGAGCCATATCGGGGCCGAAAGACCCAAATTCATAGTGTAGTGCTGCATAAGGAATCCTGTCTAAGGCACTGAGACACAATTACATAAATTGGTCAACTCGGATAAAAATGGTCGGATGTTGGCTCCAAAGCAAGGACAAGATATATATACAAATGGGGAGACCATATAATCCGTTGGGAACTGGAAGGAAGACCGTGAAAATAATATTAAAGAAGAGAAATAAAAAAATTGTGCCCAGTCAGGTTCGAACTGGTGACGCTAGCCACCAAACAGATTACGTGAGCACTAAATCCATTAGATTAAGTTGTAGTCTTTTTTTTAAAAATCTAATGCCTGTGGCTGAGCAATCTAATGAAAATTAAGGCACAGCCACTATTTTCACTAAATCCATAAGATTGTGACAGGGGTTCGACCTGCTCTCCAAAATCTAGCTGCACGATTTATGAAAAGAACGAACACTTATACAAAGGCCCTCCGGGCACCCCTGGTACCTGGCCCACTGTACGGACGACTGGTATTCGTTATACGGACGCCGGAATCTACCGAGGGGATATCCCGGAATGATCCGGACATACGTATCCGCGTTGGCTGTCGACGAATTCCTACTCTTCCTCCCCCTAATAGTACATGTTGCAGTCTTCAGGTCTAGTTGTGTGCTGAGCATCCCACTCTGTCCTCCTACGGGCGTCAAGCAACTCTAGTCTGTCAAACTCATCACGGAATTCCTGGCCCAGCCGCGAGGTCATTGTCTTGGGCTTGAAACTTCGTAGGACTGCGACAGACCTGAGAGATGTGGCCCGAGAAAGCATGACATAGAAGCTTTGAAGAGATCTACATCCATTTACATCGATGGTTACGACTTCCAAGCTCCTCCCCTGGGATTTGTAGTCTGTATATGCATATGCGGGCAGCAGAGGTAATTGGGACCGGGAGATCGCAAACTTCAAGCCTGTATCTGACTTGTAAGTAAAGCTTACACGCTGTGGAACGATCGGAACGATATTCGGTGGAAGATTTTTAATCTGAACTCCAGGTCGCGCCGAAGTAGGAGGTATCTCAACGTAAGCGCAGTCCACATATCGACGGCCCTTGGCATCGGTCGAGTATTTAATCTTTCGCAGAATCCCTTCGGCGCCGTTGACAACGGAAGCCTTCAACGCGATGTTCTCCATGATCATAACTTTCATCCCAACCACCAGCGGCAATCTCCCCAGCACATCTTTAGTTTTCGACGATCTCACTTGCCAGGTCCGTTTTTGTAACTCTTCATTCAGAGGCAGACCGTTGAAACTATCCTTCGCATGATAGTCGTGCATTGCTTTCCCAGTCTTGTTTGCGTAATCCTGTGCTAATTCTCGGTTCAAGAGATCTCGTACTACCTTCGTGGCGCATATGATCGGGGCATCTTCAAATTTCTTCTGTTCATCTGGGGCCAATCCATTCGATTGGCGTTTCCGCATGGTGTCGAAATCAGAGGTGCTGTAGTTCCTGCCGTCTCCCATCTGAGCAGTGCTCATAGGTGTTCGTCCATCCCATGCGAGGCCCAGGCGGATCCGGGCCAGCAAATTAGTGTACTCAGGGTCAGACTGAGCCCTGAAGTTCTTCCGCAATATGACGACTTTCTTGAATTCTCGCCAGATCCAAGCCCCGTACATCGAGTCAACCCCGGTGCAAGTTTCTCTAGTCCCTGGTGTTATGTGCTTTACTAATTCATGTGCGAACAGGGAATGGGCCTTGACGGGACGCAATTGACCCATATCTCCTAAAAGGATGATATTGATAAGGCCGAAAATATTGTCTGACCCCACGGTTTGCATGGCATGCCCCTCATTTAACCGCGCACATATCAGGGCGAGAAGATCGGCAGAAACCATGGATATTTCGTCAATGACAAGGTATTGTATGTTCTTCCATATACTCGATAGGTCTTTTGTCTTGGATCCGGCCTTCTCATTTTTTTGTTTGGGTAGAAAGGTCAGAGCATGAATCGTGAAGCCATCGATTAGAACGGCGGCACATCCGGTAGGGGCACTCAGCATCATGGTGTCCGAAACTCCGCACCGACGGAAGAATTCCACAACAGCCTTAATCACGAAACTTTTACCCGCTCCGCCGACACCAGCAATGTATAGTAAGAGCTGTTCCTCCATGCCGAAGATGAAATGTTCAGCGATTATTCTCAGCGCCCTAAGCTGCTCTTCATTATCTCCGATGCCGAGTTCGTCTATTATGTCCTCCAGATGTTCTTCTGGTGCTGTGTGATCAAAGCCTGAACTTCGCTGGTAGATAGTCTCGCTGATGAACTGTACACTTTCAAGTGATGTACGAGGTTCGCTATCTTCTGTGGGCCGAGTTTTCCTACGCTTAGCGGGACGCTCAGGTTCAACTGGGTTGGCAGCCGGTCGTTTGTTTTTCCCAATTGCTGTTATGTCCGTCCAGTGTAACTCGATTTCTGCTTTGTCCTCCACAGTAGTAAGAGAGGTAAATTCGTCGTCCGGGAACGGTGTTCGGGATCTGAACCTGTCCTTCCATAGATGTGTGCTGGCGAGAACTGTCAGGACTTCTCGTTCTGCCTTCGCTGCAGCAGAGTCTCGGAGGGTCTTCTCAGTAGAAATGTCTTCATCAATATCCTCATCCATGTCGACCCCCTCATCATCCAAAAAATCTGCATCCAATTCTGCATCCCTCTGGAGGGCATTTGTGAGACTATCGATGTCGGTGCTTGCCTGGCCATCGACGCCGGGTAATAAAGCCTTCACTTTACCCGCCTTGCGCAGCTCTTCGTATCTATCTCGGGCATCCTCGCATTCATTCTCAATATTCATATTTGCCATAGTCGCCAAGGCGCTCTCCGAAAAGTGTGTTTTTTAAAACGTTTCGGTCCAGGACTCATCTGCGTCTTTTAGATCTCTTACGCTCCTCCACAGTTTGAACAAAATCAACATCGCCCTGCACCACTTATCTTTCTCTGCCGCGCTCCGATCTGGGCGAGGTACATATTCGGTCTCCTAGGAGCACATTTACCACCGGTACTGAACGGAATCGGCTCAAATGTGTCTCCTTTTGTTTGTGTCCTGTGGTATACTCGCCGCGAGCCTCCGCGTTCCTGCCTCGTGTTCTCGAAGGGGACACCGCTTCTTCTTCGGTGGTATGTTCTGCCTCTCCCTTATCTGTCCGAGTCTGCTCTAATCTCTTTTCCTCGCTGGCTTTGGAGATTTTCACGACCTGCTCTTCATGATCCCAAAGACACAAACTGTCGAACGCCGGTTCCGTGCTTCTAAACGGGTAGTCCTGAATATTAGAAGCAATCCCGACAAAGTTGTCATTTACAATGACCGTAAGTTGATCTACTTCATTGGAAGGTGTTTCGTCCTCTTCATCCTCATCCAGGGTAGCCACCGGCTCTTCCATTACCTCTACTGCAAACTGAGGAGGATTCTCCGATCCGACTTGTTCGTTGTCATTCAACATTAGCTCCTTTTGTTGTCTGGTAATCTGGCGGTCAATTTCTCCCCACTTGACAACTTTGAATGTATGACTGGCGTAGCAATCCCCCCCGCCGATGAGGTAGCTCATCACTTGCTGGTGTGACATTTCTTGTTTCGACATTACAGCCCTTTGCGGAACATAGGGCGCGGCCAAATTTTTTCCCATTTTGGGACATTTTTGATCTTTTCGACCTTTTCCCTCACTGCGTGCTCAATTCTGAATGTATCATTCTGAAAACTATATGAGCGAAACCGCAAGGAAATTCTGGAGGTCCTCTCGTGCTTCAATTTTTTTTATTCGGCTTATAAAAAATGTACTCTAATATAATCATGTTTATATGGAAATCTCCTCCCACAGGGGGAGTTGGGAATATATTGTTTTGGGGTCTCATTAGGGCATATCTACAGGTATTTCTGAGGTCACCTCGTCGCCGGATTTTATCTGTGGGTCCTATACCATGTGAACAATGTAATTGAATCCAACAAAAACACCCACTTCTCAGACACAATGCTCTGGCATATTCTGGTCCCAGGTGAGCGTGATACTCGCTGGGTGCTCATCCTGTAGTGTTTTTAAAAGACTCCATGACTCACATTGGTTATACAAGTCCCCGTCCCCGTAGGCGACGCAATTCAATATGCCCGTGTTACAAGTTACCACGTGGTGTGACATACGCGTCATTTTGAAACGCGTCGCGACAACGCATCTGGTCAAAAAAATCAAAAGTCTCGACGTAAACCTCTTTGGAGGACCAAACAGTGGGCTGTACTCCGAGGCTGTGAATATTCACGCACAGAGCACAAGGGAACAGCCCTGGTTTGCTTATTATGTCAAAAAGCTGGTTTCTACCAGAAATAAGCGAATTACCTCGTCCCTGGGTGCATTCTGCGCAATCAAACGACGTGACACTCTTCATTTACATAGAATAGAGCTCCGAAATAATGATAAGTACCTTCGAGGTCCCCGTTGCTGAACTGGGGGCTGCCAACACTAAAATAGCCTGCTCCTGTAGTAAAGGCCTCAACGTCGATGAATCGATGATCTGAGGACGTAGCTAGATGCGGATTTACCCCAGGAATCGAACGCAAATTAGATATGGGCGGTAGATTGAGAATTGAGGCCGTAAAGAGCAAAATACTGAAAACGATCAAAAATGACTCAAAATGGAAAAAAAGTGTCCGCGCCCTAAGTTCCGCAAGGAGCTGTAATGATGATAATGGCTCATAACGCATAGGATTTGAGAGGATTTTGGGTCCACCAAACTGGCCTTTCTCACTATACGGGGGTGTTCACAATGCATAATGCTCATTTTGCATAGGGTTTGGGCGTCCACCCAGTGTTGGCAATCCTGACTCGTTTCTGCTGCAGAAATACATCACCGTCTGCGTAAACGCACCGTCTGATCATTTTCAGTCATTTTGCGAACACCATATATCAGTGTGCGTGTCCTTTGGAACTCATTTTGGGACTCATCCAAGAAGTTTCAGACGTACTATAATTGTTGGTCCCACAAACGATCGCCATCAGTGAGCCTGGACCGGGGCCATCGGTTATAGGAATTGCGGCAGTTGAATTCACTGCACATCATAACTGCCAAGTCGGCAAGAGTTTGGACTCCGTCGTTTGGACTCCGCCGCCCCGTATCCATTCTCCTGTTCTCTTTCGACCTCTGCATTCGTCGACCTCAAGTCGTCAAGAGTGCTGGCTCCCATCCACTCTATCGTCGGACCTCTGGGTTCGTCAGCCTTCTGTGCTCTTCCTAAACCCTGTTTTCCCACCGATGTACATCCCCCCACCAATATTATATGATTTTATTCCCAATTTATGGCGTCCCGTGAAAGCATTGTAAAGCTTATTGCTCTTGTCCAAGTCAATGAGCGGTGCCAGAGCTCACCAGGCTGATAAGTTTGTTTATCTGTGTTGATTTACACAAGTATATGTAAATCATGTAAATCCAAGATAAGATAACGTTAGTTACCGGTTCGAGATCTAGATCTGCCCCATAGGGCCGAATCAGCCCTACGCGCTTATTGGGGCCGTCCCACTCAAACTCAGATCGAACCAGCCTGTCTATCGACATTGCTGGATTCGAGCCTACGTTCGCCCCTTTCCAGATCTCACTCGTTCCGCTCCTCCGCCACACTCTTGTCCTCCCGAAACCTGAGGGCTGTCGTCCCGAACGCTGAGTCGGCACAAAGTCGGCAAGTGCACAGTGCAGCGCGTCATACATAACTCTCTGTACATCCGCCATCAGGAACATCATTTTCACCAACGGTACAGTAAATCGCGCCGCAAGCGATTTGGGTATAGGGTGGCGAACATAGACCCAATACACGGAATTAAGGGTTGACACATGAAAACGTCCGACGAGTAGGTAGGAGGAGGAGCAAGAAGAGGACCAGAATTTAAATTATACTGAGATAGATGACAGATGCCTCCGCTGTCTCCGCTGTGGACAAATTCGCGCTAGCATCTGTACTACACGTGAATGAACACACAGAGGTATGTTGCAACCTCGTAGACTCGCGAGCATAGTTAATTTACAATCCAATTTCCATGCTATAGGGGGTGAAGATTTTGGAGGAGTCTCGCCAATTTCATGGGCAACTACCTCCACTGCTGTATGGGTCAATATTTGAGCATGCCAGTCCATTAAGTGAAAGCCTTGATCCCGCCAAAAATGATGTGACTGTACTGTAGAGGGTCCACTATATATCCCATGAAGCAGTTCTGAGCGTGTAATGGCATGACAAGATCTGAATCAACACTTACTGTATATTAACTTGGGGTCTGAAAGGCCCAGGGACGAGCAAACTCGCGACGCGCTGGCACGCGCCTGGCGTCACGGGATCCGTAAATCCTGTAAATTGATCGGAGATAAGTGCTTATTGGCACTTATTGCACTTATTGCGGGGGAAAAAACCAAATTCGATGACCCTGGCCTCGTTTCGATGGGGTTTGCTCCGGAATTTCTCTGGCAGATGCTATTATACATTTTGAAGTCCTCCAGTGGCGCAAGAGATTTTCCAACCGCCCTACCTATTGACATTGTACCATATAAGTAGTCTACAGTACCTTCAGGGGCACGTGGCCTCCGGGTGCATCTTAGCCGACCCAGCGATATTTCCTTCTATGCCTTCTGTAGTCTAGTGATTGTCTCCCCATCTGGCGTTGTCGTCTGGTGTTCGAGTCCCGAGGTTGCCATTTTTTATTTATTTTTGAAATATATTTGTTTTTTTTGCTGCGGCTTGGCTTCACTTAGCCGAACCCGCGGGGAGCGTGCACCGTGCAGCGGGCCCAGCGGAGCCACAGGGCGGTCCGGTGGTCTCCCCCGCGCAACCTCGCGGATATAGTGAAGGAGCGCAGGCTGAAGGAAAAGACCACCCGAGGATGGAAATGTCCAGAAGGAATCGACACGGGCCTTTTAGAGAAATCATTCGAGGGACCTCCGAACAAGCATTCCGCCATGGCACTGGAGCTGTATCTCACCCAGAAATGTGTTGTAGAGGGACACGGGAAGTCGACAGCCGAAGGAATCCACGGCGCGTTTGCCGATTATTGGGACAATTTGTGAGTCACCACCGACTTTGGGGTGTGATGCAGACAATAGCTGTGCTTCCAGACAAGGAGGGAAATACGCCGGGGACTACAGCTATGACGCGGAGACTGGGAAGGTCACTGGATGTCCAGCACGTGCGCCAGAAATTGAAGCTTTCATGAAATGCATCAAGAGCAAGTCCCGTGTAAAGGGCGAGGCTGCGACTCGACGTCATGCTGAAGCGACAACAATTGAAGACATGAGAAAGACGATGGGCTGGTCGGAGAGTCAATGCCCTGCGGAGGAGTTGAAGACGTATAAAGTGAACGACATTGCAGGCCTTCTTCTTCTGAAGCACGGCATGATGCGTGCATTTTTATCTTCCGGCTATTGTCTATGGACCAGGTATGTGGATTATTACGTCCGAAAAGTTTGCTAACATGACTTGTGGCTTGTCCAGAAACTTTGAGCTTTGCCAATTGCAAGAACGCGACCTTACTCCAGGCGCCCGAGGGTCAGCCCCGTATCATCTCCCATTTATCGGAGTTTTCCTCGACAACCGAAAGGGATGGCAACAAAAGCAGGGCTACGATGGGCCACTAGCAAGTATGCCTCTACTTGCTCCGCCTTACATGCCTCATAATACTCTGCCTCAGGCAATCATTACGATATTTATGAGCAGCCAGATACGCCGGAGATTTGTATGTTCTCGCATCTCACGACCTGGAGGAAGATTTACCGGCAACGACTGGGCCGCGACTTTGAGGCCGATGACTATGTCTTCCCTTACATCTCGCCGAACGGGACAATTCATCCCAAGAAGCCCTTGAGCCACGATCTCGTAAAAGATTATATCAACGAGTTTGCTTCAGGAGCCAGCATCAACAAGATATTCACGACTCACTGCCTTCGGAGGGGCGGTTCGCAATATAGATTCATGTTTGCTCCAATTGGAAAGCGATGGTCGCTCAGTATTATCCGTTGGTGGGGCGGATGGGCAGAAGGGGAGCAGGTATATATCTTTCCCTCCATCTCTTCCCCCGGGTTTTGATTTGACTCTACTTAAGGTGGACACCTTGATGCGTTATTTGTTGGACTCGTTACAAAGTTACGAGTCCGGACACGGGGATGCTCTCAATCCTAATCGGCTCGAGATGGACAAGAGCTTCATGGGTGATCATGATGTACTGAAGGCTCCGACAGTTGGGGAGTTCAGGACTCTTAGCGACAAAATACTAACAAAGCTCAACGACTTCTCCACCCAAACTCACTGCACCCACTTGCCTCCCGCTCACGGGGCCCCAACTGCCGGCTCTATTGCTGTCCCAGTAATATCATGTCCGCTGCCTGTGGTTCTTGCGCAACCAATGATCTGGTCGCAGCCCTCGCCTCACCATCATATGGATCCAGCGCCGCAGAACGATGCCGCCGCCAAGCTCCCGCTTCCGGGAATATCAGTCCCCAGCGTCGGCAAAGATGCCATGGCCTGGCGGCGTGCGATTGACCAGTGGGAACTCGGTGATCCCTCTGTTGGCCTGATGCCCTTGAAGGACTGGCCACCCCAGTATTATACCGGGGCAATGCGCCTTGTAACAGGTACACTTTACTCCAACAGGAAACTGCTTGCTATGGAATACCGACAGTAGGTGTTTTTTTTTTCTCTTTTTCTTTTTCCCTGCCTGGCCGGAGAACATTATCTGACGATCGGCAATGTCAGATTGGGCAGTGATGATGTGGTGTTCATGAGAACTTACCCAGAGCATGGTAAGATCACCCAGTTGTTGGCCGCAATCCGGAGGAATTCCGGTCGCACACACTCTTCTCGGGAACTGGCCCAATAAAATTACCTGCTGAATAAAATCACCCGTTAACCTTGCATCTTTGTATGCTTTTGCCCGAAGTTTTTTCACTGGGATGGGATCCACAGATCTATCCAACAAATGAGGTCAATTGACGACCCCTAAGCCTAAAAGGGGAAGTGGCTGTGCCTGTCACCGGCGATCAAACAGTCGGGGGCTGTGCGATAACGGTGTAAATTACAGGTACTAAGCCTTTTTATTGCCCTTATAAAGAACTTAGCTTCTTTATATGGCCCACCGTCTTTGAACAACTTCAATCAGAACAGTATTGAATAGATAGAGTCTGGACTCACGCGCAAAATACTTGCTATCCGTAGATTGTGTACGTGCTTGAGGCACTGATGCATAGAAATCCACCTGACAGATGAGAACTTCCTCTCAATCTCTGCATTATTCACAGAATTGTCAGTAATAATTGTCTTGACCACACGCGCAAGACCCTGATTAAAATAAGAACAAGCTATGATCAGATTGAGGACGGATATCAAGTCATGAACGTGCCTGTGGATTCCGCATAATGTTGACAGCATACTGGAATGATAATCAGCATCGATTTAACATGGTGAAATGAGGAAACAAACCCAAGAGAAACCCGCATCGGGTATCCATAAATCAAACTGGATATTTGTAGTGTGCGCTCGCGAGGGGCATGGAATGGACAGAGGTCGTGGGATACGCTCAGAGCGGGAAACTAGAGAAGTATTGGGTGGAGTGGCAGGCATCGTGTATAAGGTTGAGCATTCAGTTCATCTGCCTTTTAAACATCCAGGTTGGAAATTGGGTCAATTAATCCAGACCTGGAATACAGAACTAGCCAGTGCAGTTGGCGACAATTATCCGAGCAAGACAAGAGCGAGACCATTCTTGGGCCACTCAGACCAGAACGAGACTTAAGGAGTGAGGGATTGAATTCTGAGTCAGATCAATTGCTACAGTTCTGGGCGCCGCATCAATGGAATGCCTTTCTCGTGGGGAGCTCAGAATCAAAATTTCCGTTCTGAGCACTAAAGAAAGCTTAAATCAGTTAACTATTGCTTTTTACCCGGCGAGTCCGTGACATATTCCGGAAAAATGTAAAATAAAATATGGAGGGCTAAAATGTGTCGGGGAACGTGTAAAACAGGTTAATCTGCTCCATTTTGCCCTTCAAAGACTGAAGTGTCTTTGTTGCAGCCTGAAAATTCATTGAAAAACACTGAAGAAATACATATCCATTGCCCATTTCCCTCATCTTGGATGGGATCCAGCAGGCGCTAATTTGCCGTACATCTGTCTCTGGCTCCGTTTTCTTTACCTCTTTCTTTTTATTTTCCTTTTTTCATTCTCGCCTAGATGCAGTCTACGAATATGCCGTGACGGGTGAGTATCCTTGGTTGAAGTGAGTATGCATGTGCTTATAGTCCCCATCAAGGTCATGCAGACCCAACAGCAATGTTCAGGATGCAAAAGTGTGTACGAAGAGCTTTGTGGAACGTCCCGTCTCTGAAGTCATATAGGACGATCATTATTGAGCTCTTAGAACATATGTAGCAACAGCTATGAATCTACGTGGGGTGGAGAACAGCATATGGAATAACGTTCAGAGAAGTGTTTAGCAGATCAAGCAAGCTTCCCGATTTGCGACTGTAAGTACATTTGAGATTTGTGAACATTTCATTTCATTCTTACAGTCCCTATTTACTACGCGCGGCTTCGAGAGACGTCCCTGCTTTAATCGAACCCAACCCCCAAGAACCGCGCAATTTGGCGGCGGCGGTCGTTCACGGTCGGCACTACTCGCCAGGATACGGATCAGTGCGAACCTTCGGGTCCAGAGTACTATGTACTACGCACCAGCAGGAAGAGCCGCGGGGGAGAGATTGAACGCGGTCGCAGAGGCCATACATTGTGCGTCTACAATGGGTGAAAAGGAAGTTTAGATTTATCTTGGCGAATGTGCGTACTGGTGAAGCCCAAAAGCGCGTCCCGAGTACGCGGGTGCGGGTGAGCCAGCGCGGCCATGTTGGGCCCACGCAAGGGCTGATCAAAGGAGGCGGTCGCATTAGCGAGGCGCATTGGCATGCTACGGATCTCAGACACATCACGGCTGGGTTTGTCCATGTCATTCAATCGTCCCATCACGGCGAGGTGGTTGTTGTTGACGGTGTTGGTCAGAGCGGTGACAGCAGCCGTGAGGTTGGCAAGCTGGTTGGCAATGTTCACTGGCCCAGCATTCGTGAAATGAGCGGTTTCCTGGCTGATAGTGTTGATCTCCTGGGCAATCACACCGTAGGCTGCGACGATGGCGGGGATATTGGGCAGCGGGGGAGGGGCGAGCGCCATTAATATTGTTGTGGAGCGAAGGAAAGAGTGATTTGTCACGGTGTGATGACAGCATGGAACATACATCAACATCCACGTGACGCGGATCACGAGCGACACGTCACGTGTGGATTCGGTGCAGGGCTCCGTTCACCTTAGGGTTGCGGAAGAAATCGGGTAACTGGTAGGTGTAAGTTACCGCGGTCACGTGTAATGTAATTTACTTATTTGTGGTCGGAAGGCCAAAAGTGCCTGGTATATTACCTTTTCCTGGGTAGTCACATGCCCAAGTTGTGGTTTTTCAAGAGCCAAGAGGTCCATAATGCACGAGCAATACATAAAGTTGAAAACCGACGCGTCGTGACTTGATCAAATCGAAAAATTCTGCGAAAATCCGCAATCACCAAATACTTGATCATGACTACCACAATGTCCACTTCAGCAGACAAGAACTTGGAAACAAAAGTATCCTTTCCCATAAGCCACAAAGACGAGGATGACACTCAGGCTTTCGTTCCACTAAATCAAATTGGCTGCAAATGGACTTGGATAATTACTTTACACTCTGATGTACTTTGGGTAGCTATTGTGTTCAAAATGATCCATTTTGCGATGTCCGTATCCCCGCGCCGCGAGCGCGAATTTTTTTTTAGCGATTTTGGCGCGTTTTTTTTGGCGGTCAGCTGACCACGTGATCAGTCCCACAAAAGGTAAATTTCAAGGTAAATTACATTTGTTGCACCCCCAAAAAAAATTGGGTGGTAAATTACCGACTTTCTGGTACCCCCCGGAGTTTCTTCCGCAACCCTAGTTCACCTAGTCCCCACAGTGTGTGCCATGGTGAACGGACTTCGAGAGACAAGTAAAGATAATCTACTCAAGATGCTACATGCCACAATTAGCACCCCAAGACCTCTTCTGCTATGTACTCGATTTTTGCTTACATTTGTATGACGCTGAGTCCACTGCTCCAGCCTCCCACTTGCCGCGGACGAGACTCCCTCACTGGGGGATGTAGTTGTGGGTGTCGAACTTGAGTTGGACGTCGCCGGCAGTTTAGATGCGTTGGAAGATGAGTTTGGTGTTCCGGTAGCTGCACTGGTTCTGCTGGATGATGCTTTGGGTGTTCCTGTCACACTGTGACGTCAGCTTCCACTCGTGGACGAGATTCCCTCCCTGGCTGACGTATTTGTAGGTGCCGAACCCGAGGCGCTACCGAGTGACGCGGTTTGCCCACTAGCGCTGGCGCTGCCACTGCCAGATGTGGGTGCCGAAGATCCTGGGTTGGAAGTCTTCGGCGATTGAGAGCCGCTACCGGAGGATGAACTGGTGGCTGCATTCCCACTCGCCGTGATCGAGACTCCGTCCATGGCCGATGCAGTCGAACCCGAGTCGGACGTCGCCGGCGATCTAGATGCGCTGGACCTTGATGGTCCTGTCGTTTCGCTACTCCCACTCGTCATGGACGAGACGTCCTCGCTGGCCGACGCAGTTGTAGGCGAATTTTAGTCGGACATCGCTGGCGATTTAAACCCACCGCTGGACGATGCACTGGAGACTCCTTGGCTGGCTGACGGTACCGATGCCGAGTTGGATGTCGCAGCCGATGTAGACGCGCTGCTGGACCAAGAGCTTGCAATTATCGTTCCGCTGGTCATAGACGAAGTTAACCCCGATCTTATCGTATGATCACCTCCTGAAGAAGATGTCGGTGGTTCTGCGCTACTTTGGATTAAGGCTGGCTAAAATTACGAGTACATTCCATTATAATACAACTAGTCGCTACCCGTGAATAAATTCACGGGCTGATATCACTTGTATGCTCAGACTTGGTGCATTCTCATTCTTTTCTCGAGAGCTCTTTGTTAATGAAGGCTGTTGCCCGGGAAAGGTGATTTCAAAGTAAACATTATATTTTCCTTGCCGGTCGAGCTTGTTTTCCCAGTAAAGGACATTTCTCAGTAAAATGTTTTGCCCCGGTCACCCAGTGAGGATGTTTCCCCCGCTCACAGTCATTTTTTGAACCCAGTCTAGACTCTTGGTCTAGTTGCAGCCAAATCAAGTTGCATCGCATGGCAGCCTAGCATTGGGGCAGTGGGGGTTGATTCAGCACTTATTTGGTGCTCAGTGTACCCGTGAATAAATTCACAGACTTGTACATCATTCAGATTACCTTTCCTTTGGCTGTTTATCCAGTATGGCTTGTTTCCTCAGTGGGTTGTTTCACGGCAAATGCTCCTACCCAGAAAAGGTTGTGGGATGTCACGGTTGGTTGACAAAGGTTGTCTTACAGTAACTTGCTTTCAATAAACCTTACACATTGTCGCATGTCCGAGATGCCCGGGGCCGGGCGCTTATCGGGCGCTCGGTGCTGGCGGCGAGAACGGGAAAAACGGAACACGTCGGAAATGACCGTGAGTATGGAAGATCAATGGAAACTTCTGTATGTCCGCCATTCTATTATATTATAGAGATGTACACAGCCACGGGGACGCGTGGCTAAGCGGATGTCCTATGGTGCGGTTCACTTAGTCACCACCAAATTTGGACTACAGTCAAACCCCTCATAACACATGCCCCTCGGTGGAAGCGCCGGGGTATGGGTTTTGGGGGGGTATGGGTCAATAGAATTTTCAAAAAAAAAAAATCAAAAAATCAATTTTTTGCGACTACACACAATGCGCGCCATACGTAGCAATATCTAATTGGTTCTAGTAAAGAAATCAGTGATTGAAGTGTCCAACATGGCATTTGTGGCCTCGAGCTGCGTCTGGCGCCCGAAAGTGGCAAGGAGCGCGTCGAGCTTGCGTGCGTATGTGTCCCCGAGCGTGGTCACGAAGCTCTGCAGTGTTGCGGCCGCGCTCAGGGCCTCACGGCGGGTGGGGCGAGTGGTGGGGTCTGCATCGTCATCAACATCGTCGTCACCACCCGCAGCGTCCGCGGCGCTCTGTGCGCTGCGAGAAGCGACAACGATCTTGCGCTTGCTGACATGTTTTTCGAGGGCAACGAAGCCTTTTTTGAGGAACTCGATGCTTCCGTCCATAGCTTTCTGTGGCTTGGCGCGCAAAATGAAAAAAATTTATTTGTGTCCGATCATCACGGAATTTCCTTTTTTAGTAATAGTATGGGTCTCGACCCCCAGAAATTTTCTATGGATCATGGGTCTCTACAAATGTATGGGTTTCGCCTGCCCACCGGCATGGTAACACAAAAAATCCATGGGTTTCAAGGGGTTATGGGTTTTCAGGTGCATGGATTATGAGGGGTTTGACTGTAGTCCCAAATTTGACCCAAGAAATTTATATTTTTTCAAGGCAAATATATGCTGCTCAAGGGCAATTTGAGCCCTTTCTGACCAAGTAGAATTGCTGTAGACAGTTGAACACTTGACCTCCTGGTATCATTTGGCGACATTCACGACCGAATCCAACTCAGCTTCCACTTTTAGTTGTTGAAATGTCTGCCAAGTTTGGGGGATAATCTCTTCTAAAAGCACAGTTTCAATCATAAAAAGGCTAGAGAATGAATCACAGAGGGTTAAATGACCTTTTGGGGGACCATGCACTGCTTTTTACTGCCCAGTCCCAAATTGGTTGGTCAACAATTTTATAACTCCCTCAGTTTTGAAGTTATGGAAAATCTGTCTTGGCAAATGATCCCTCACATTGAAAGGAGCACTTTTGCATGAGGGAAAAGGAAAATCTGTTTTTCTGAGTGACTTGTAACAGTTGTCACAAAGTTGTTGTGACTAAGTGAACCGCACCATAGCCGGATGGTCCCGGCTGCTGTAATCATTTCGTAATGGTTACGGTCATGGGTTCGAATCCCACAAACCGTCGGGAGGTTTAGTGGGTATTGCAATGGTTGAGATACTGGATGCCGAGTCCCACAGTACCGTGACTTGTTCTGTCACGTGTCTGCGCAAATGCATTCCCTACCCCGGCCCGGGGTATTGGATCCTTACGACAATCGTAGTCCAGTGATGGGTGTCATGCGCCAATGCTTCTGCAGCGGTGAGGGCACTTGCCAAGGTGCTGAAAGAATACCAAGTGAGAAAGCACCGTGCCGTAAGTTCTGCAAACGGCTGTAAGGGAATTTGCTCCAGGCAAGTTGCAAAAGGATGTGATGTGAAGCAGGTTTGGTTAAGACAGAAATAAATTTTTACCTTCTGTACAGGCAAATGCGTGAAGCAAAGGCATGAACATGCCTGCAGATAAGATTCGGAGGGAAGAAGGGTACTAAGGGGCTCCCAAGGCACTAGGTATGTTTACAGCCTTTTGCAGAACTTAGGGCGCGGCCCATTTTTTTTTTTTTTGTAAGTTTTCAGCAGAATGGCTGTCCTGAGCTCAATTCTCAATGGATTCTCTTGGTAGTAGGCTCATTCTATTCGTGTTGTAAATGCGGAGGGCATGGGATCTTACGATTTTTTCTGAGCACCCCGAAATCATTTACTAGGTCAGATTGGGGTGTTTTGAGCTGTCTGAGAGCAGAACATGCTGCAAAGTAGGTGTAGTTCTCAGATTGACCTAGATTTTTAATACAATGAACTTATGGGTATTCCGGAGGGCAGAAAATACCGGGATAAGGTAGCGTACAGGCAAATATGGTTACCCCACGTGCTCCGCTGTGACACTACCATATTGGGAAGGGAATCCAAAGAAAATACGATAATTAATGCACAATGGGGAAAGTAAGAAATTCGGCACAACAGTTCTCTGGGGATCGGTCCCATATTGCTATTTGAGGTCTAATATCAATATAATCTTGAGAATTGAGCGACTAGTTCCCAAAATTGGAAGTCAACTTGCCTCGTGCGCTGCTCTGGCGCGCGCGTTGCAAAGTTTCTTTGACCGGTGTCGCAGTTGCAGCCTTTATCAGCTCGCGGCCTCCAGCGTGGCATCATTCACTTGCGTTGGGCGTCCTGCCCTTTGATCCCGCCCTCCTTCCAGCCCGGTTTCTTCTCCCGAAATCGCACCTCCCTGACTGGCGCTATAGACCGGCGGTGCGGAGTACTCCTGGCGAGATCAGCACTGCCGCTCAGGTATGCGAAACCTCTTATTGTGCCTTTGAACTTGGTGTTGCATGCAGAACTTGTCACTTTGAGTCCGCAAAGGTTGTAAGTGTAGTTCGTGGCTGACCACCCACAAGGAGCAGGATTATACTTGCAATCAATTCGGACTTCTGCGCGAGTGAGGACCAATCGGCGTGTGCTCACGATTTCGAGCTACTCGCGGATTCAACTCAGTCTGTGCATCCATTCTCTTTATTCGAGGGTATGTACATGTTGGAAATAATACTAGCCATTATTCCTATACTAAACTGTAGACTATGGGTCAGCCTCCCCACAGAAAAGGCCCACCACCACCCCCAGCGCCTCGCGCACCCCCGCGGAAAACACCTCCCGCGGATGCACCAGCGTCGCGTACGTGCACACCACGCCCGCATAAAAGAGCGCACGTGCGGGCGGGGACGCGAGGAGCGCGAGTGACGATGGCGGTGGGGACGTTGACATCGAGTGCGGGTGCTGTACCGACACGGGGTACTGCACTGACGCCGACTGTACGGTGCCCAGCGCCCGACACACCTACACAACCCCATGCGCTGTACAGCGCCTGCGGCGCGTCTGCCACATCCGCCACTGCATGAGACAGCGGAAGCATTGCCAGCTAGTTGTATCAGCTGTTGAGACCATACAAGAAATGGTTCTATAGCGTAACAGTAATTTTGTATTCCTTAGGGTTTCCTTTCATTCTCGCATGGTCACAAGTTCAATTCCCCCCAGACCACCACCATCAAAACTTGAAAGTCGGCGTACGGCCTCGATACCTGCAAAAACCTCGAGGAAGTGCTTGTATTTGCCACCCGCAATACACACTAACCCCCCTCGAGCGCTGGGAGCGAGAAAAAACCGTGCACATCGCCACTTTCGTCTTTCCGCGGTGGTCTCTGTCCCGCATCTGGGCACATTGGCGCAGACTGGCGCACACGGCGACTTCGCCTTCGCAGTCTACCCGCCTTCCGACCTATCTGACTCGCGCTTATCCCTTTGTCCATCGACATCCACCATTTCGACGATGGATTCTCGTCGTCGTTACGACATCCGGATGAAAGTCGATGAACATCAGGTTTTTGACACTTTGCTTGTGCGTGCTTGTACAGTCTTGTACGAACCTGTACGGGCCGTAACACTGCCAGACCATAGGCTGTGCCTGAAATTAAACCACAACTCGAAAAATATACCTGCGGGCATTAGGAAAATGACTGAAGTCTAGGGGTATTGCGACCTTTGTGTGAAAAAATAAAAAATAAAAAATTCCAGAAATGATCCCCAAAATGCATTGGGATATGTCAGAGTAACCATGTTTTGAGGTCTGGTGGAGTTTCCGACAAGGATTAGTGGTCTGGAGTCTTGTTTGAGCCTGTACAGGTTCATACAGGACTGTACAAGCATGCACAAGCAAAGTGTCAAAAACCCGATGAATCCAACCTTTCTGGCTCACATCTGCTCTTATTTTACTGCTCAAAGAATTTAATGCATTGAAATGATCATCCCATGTTGCATTTGCACTGAGGCTTTGTCGTCCTCGCCCCTCGCCGGCACATCGCCTGCAACGCCGCCTCAGTCGCTGAGTCATACGAGCACGTGCAGCTGTACATTTCACCGCCACAGCCGGACCGATAATCGGCCGCCGTATCTGAACTTAGAAAGCGGAAATGAACAAGACCAAACGAGAACTAGAGCTTGCTAATACTGCAAGCTAGTCTAACTAATGTTCAACTGTGGTGCCTTCGCAACCATTCTGCCAAGTATATATTCTAAAATCGACGGATAATAGCGATGAGCAGATAGCGCCAGCATAGCCACACACCTCCGCTCCAGTTCATGTGGCGACTCAAAATCGTGATTGAAATCGCACGAATTTCAGGACAGACACGAACAACATGTTCGAACTTTGAAGATCATCATAACCTAATGCAAGTGCAGCGAGATATTGCGCGCACCGGATCATGGGAATCGAAGATGCAGCAGGCAGCTTGGCGCCAAAGCAGTTCAAGGACCCATATATGGCCGCGTGGACTGTCACCATTCATGGATGCGAGGTTTGTCCCGACAGCGAAGATGTCCATGTGAAAGAACTTTCCGCCGTTCAAGTCGATTTTTTGCACCAAATTCTAAATGTCCATTCCCATTCCATGCTCGCGCCGCTGTTCACGGAAACTGGAATAATGCCCCTTCGCGTTCTTCGCTTCTTGCTGGTACTTGGCTACCTCCGATATCTGTTGTCCCTCAAACTTTCCCATCCAGCTCGTGTTAGTCTCACCAGCTCCATTGAGCTCGCAGCAGCTGGGAAAAAATCCTGGGCAAGGGATGTGATAATAGCAGCCAAGAAATTACCTGTTGAGTGCCCACCTCTTGACTTCAGCAGTGCAATCGAAGAAAGTATCAAAGCCTGCCGAAAAGACGTGGAGAAGCATGCACTTCACTGGTTACAGCATGAAGTTGACTCGTCAGACATGCTCTACTTATTACATGGGCGTGAAGAAAGCTCGCCGGTGCGCGCCGATGCCGCGTCTGGCTATCCCCTCGCAATCGACCGCCAAAAAAAATAACTTAACAGCTCGATGTTATCCCAGGTATTCATTCCATGGCAGCCGTGAGGCTCTACGGAGATCACTGGCCAAAAGAATAAGGGCGCCTTCTAACGAAAGAACGAGGACGGTGGAGACCAATTGGATCCCTCCCATTTTACCGTGGCAGGGGGCCGATTATTGTCTAACGTAAAGCGTTCATTTCAGGCTATCGAGAAATTCCTTCATGTTGTGGTAGTTTGTCAAAAGGGGCGGGTGGTTGTCGAAAATTCCGAGGAAATGTGGTCGCAGAATAAGGTGACAGGAATCCTATTCCCACATGTGTTTCTAGAAATGGAGTTGACGACGGAGCTCCGAAGGCCGGGTCGGAGATTCCACAGGCGGGGAGGATTTATTATATTTGCGTGGTCCAAATGTCTGAACAGCCGAAGATATACAGGCAGTAATGTACGGGTGGTTATCCTTACATATGGACTGTCAGATGCCAACAGAGCACACATCATTCCAAGGTGTCGGTCATACAAGACACTTACTGTGAAGCATAAAAAGAAGGAACGGGCGCAGGTTGCTGTTGATAGCAGCGACGAATCAGATGTGCCAGCAGTTGACTGATTTACAGTTTGCAGGCATCTAAGCATTGAATTGAACCCAGGACGCACAAAAATGGCCATGTATACACTGTCCGGGTGATTTAACAGTGAATTATTGCATCCGGTGGCTGTTCAGTGGCTGTCCAGACTCTTGCTTCAACACCACTTGAACTGAAGGTTTTCTTGAAGATACTTGGGCCATACTACCCCGGCCACATGCTACACAACAGTCGAAAAATGGTTTTCCATGATGTTAGATGAACACCAAAACCTGGGGTCGAATCATTCAATTCTACTCTTCCATCTTCGTCGCAATCCGCCTGGCTGGAAAACGAATTTTGTACTTACTCGAAATGTGGCTAATGTAAATTCTGTTCATTCAAAATGCGCCGTCGGGGGCGACAGCCCAATTGGAGGCATACGACAAACAACCTAGTTTGAATTGAACAATGTACCACCGCCTGTAATTCGCGTGAGCTTCGTTAAACCGGGTGTGCGATAGCGAGGTTTGGTCAGCGAATATCGACGGGTTGATGGTGTAGATCTTGACGTGGTTCCCGTCCGCGCCCACGATGGTGCGTTTTTGTGGTTGATAGGCAAGGGAGTTCTGGTTGACAAACATGTCGTGAATGGTGTCGTTTGTGAAGATAGACAGCTCAAGGTATATGCCTGCCACGGCCAGTTCCAGGATGCGTGCGAAGAAGGGAATCCTGGTGTTCCCGTCGCTTGTGGCTGGGCGAACGATGGAAGCATTGAAGATACCGGGAATGGGAGCCGCTGCAGCTTCGGGTGCGGGAGTAGGAGTCAGGGTGGCGGACGCACTGCTCGTGCTCTGCATCCCCGTCATCAGTGAGAGGAACATAGTCTGCGACTTCGGGTCGAGGTTCTTCATGATCTTCAGAATGGCGTCGGCATCGGACTGAGAGCCTAGGGTGGATGTGGCTCCAGCCGCTACCGTTGGAGTGACTGGATCCTGGACTTCGAACTCGTCATCCGAGTCGTTTTCCAGTGCCTCGTCTGTGGTGGAGGTTTGGCCGGTGACCCCCTGTACTCTCTGAGAGGCCTTGGCTGTGTTCCTCACCTGCTTTTCCTTGTTTTCTACTCTCCGTCTTTCCCTGCGGGCTACGCGACTCTCCAAAAACAGCCGCTGTGCCTTTTTCCACTCAGACGACTTCACGCCCGTTGCCACTTGTCCAGAAGTAGACATGGATTAGAGCGATGTCGAGGTTGTAAACCGAGAGTTGACTCGAAAAAACAAGAGCCGCGCCAGTTGGCCGCGGTGAGCGATGAGAGCGTCGACGTTCTCGACGACTTCGAATCACAAGCACAGCCACTCCGAATTCGGATTGGCTGCGATTTACTCGAACACTCTCAGCAACTTCTTAACGAGGCCTAACTTGAGCTTGGGAGCGTTGCTCGTTCCTCACACCACTCTTAGCTCAAGAGCTAATAGCGTTGACGGGGTTTCAACCGATTTCCACATCAACCAAACATTATTATTCATCCTATTGCCCAGTTTCTTCTGGGTTAAATTCACTGAATTTGGGGAGAGAAGTATTCGAGGCCTACCGCAACCAGGGCTGATGAGCTGAATATGGACACCGTCCCTGCGCACAATGGCACTGACACGCAGGGCTGATGAGAAGCGGTTCCAATAAGCTTAAAATTATGAGATGATTCCGGTCTAAATTATTGTACCAGACCAAAGGCTCACTATTTTTAGAAAAAATTAAGCCAAGAAAACCGATAAATTTTGTTTCGATTTACAGCCCTTTGCAGAACTTAGGGGGTGGCCTTTTTTTTTTTTTTTTTTTTTTTTTTTGATCAGTTTTCACCAGAACAGCTGGTGTGGGCTCAAATCGCAACCAATTCCCTTGGAAATATGCTCATTCGATTTGTGTGGTAAAAGCGGAGGGCTCGGCATTTTATGATTTTTTCTGAGCAGGTTATATTTTGAGGGTATAAGTCACATTCATTATCCTGGTGTTTTGGGCCCTCTGTAACACCTCTAAATACATCAGATAGAAAATATGGGTCAATCCAAGCACTATAGGGAATGTGAGACATGTTCTGCCATCAGACATCATAAAACACGAATAGGTAACTAACAAATCATCTCAGGATGCCTATGTGGGAAAAATCTCAATTTGGCTGACATGGGGATATGTGGTTTTCGTTCACGTGGAATTCAAGTAAAAAATAAATAAAATCCAACAAATTTGACGCCCTGAGGCTAAAAAATTCCTAAGATTGCATGCAGTTCCCCCAGGACGGTCCACTGAATTTGTTGAAGCAGATGGAACGACCACGTGGTATGGCACGTCGCTTATAATCTGACCTCCTTCGTGCGAGTTATCAAACAAAAGCTGAAATAGGGCGCACCAGATGATCCCTCAACAAATCAAATGCTTACAATCCCATAGTCGACTTTTGTATCCCTTATAGTCCACACCTGCCTCCCGTCCCATTCATTATTTAATGGTTATCGGTGCCTTTTTTGCCGTCCCGTACCATGCCGGGGTCTGAAAATAGAAAAGACGATGGCAACGGTGGCAGCCCCATCGCAGATAGACGGCCATACCTCTTGACAGGACAGTGGGCATCCTTGTGACATCTGTTTTTAAGAGACTAGTGCCAAAGCACCCACATGCATAATATTTATCTGACTTTAGATTAGAATCTAAACAACTTGGGCCTCATTGTTGTCTATGTTCAGTAGGCCTTCAGCAGTGCCTTCCGGCGGATGTGGAAAAAAAGGTATGTGGATCCAAATTCTCGAGTTCGGAACTGTTTGCAGCTGCACAGTACTCTGATATCGTAAGGTATGCACTCTTCATTTTTCCCTCTCCCTTTATGTACGTTGGTCCCAGCTGGATGCTGGGAGTTGGTGTCTTCCCACTTCCTTCAACATGCTGAGTCCACTAGAATTAGACAGGCCCTCTCACTTGTTGCCTATTCCTTGTGGAGGTGTGGGTTGAGTGCAAATGATTCAAATTTGAATATGCCCTGCCGCTTGTCGCTGACCTTTGGTTGCTCCTCGGGGCGGATGTAGATTGAGGGGAAATATACACACAGATTGGAATTTACAGCTATTTGCGGAACATAAGGCGCGGATCATTTTTTCTAAAAAAAGCACTTTTTCACTAATGCCCCTTCAGAGGCTTCAATTCTTATTCGTTTGCCTTGAAACCATCATCAATCGTTTTTTATTGAAATTATACAGTGCTTGAGAGCCTTCTATCAGCAATTTAACTATTTGTTCCTGTTTCTTGGTGAAAAGTGGAATTCTGGGGTGTAGACCCTCTATCACAGAAACAAAGACAACTGGGTTTCCCAAATCCGAAGAGGGTCATCCCAGATGTATTTCACAGTGCTTAGAATGTTTTTTTCGGCAACTAGTTAAGAATAAACGAATAAAATAGCCCAGTCACAGTGAGGCCCTGTTTGTGCACCTCGAGCCGGAAAACCGTCAAATTGTCTCCCCGCGTGTGTTTTTGCGTCGTTCTCAACGGATCCGACCAGTTTGCGACGCATTTCGGTAAGAAAACCCCCGGCGGACCGTTTCCATTCCAAAAAAATCGTGTCCAGACCCTGGAGATTTTATCCGGACGGGACCTAACATTTGGGCTCCCGAGCGTCGATTTTTGTCCGGCCAGGACCTAGGTTTCGGACCCAAATTGCCAAAGTTTTGTCCGGCACCGGACCTACCCTTAAAGGGTAATTTCCGGGGTCCTCTTAGTTCCCGATGCAAGAGATAAATAGCACCCATGCATTATTACATCCTTCCAATATAATTCCTATGGTCTCGAACAAATCAAAAGTGGGCTTCAAGGGTACTACCGGCCCTCTCGTCGCTCATCCAGAGCAATGAGACTGCAAATAACTTTCAACTTCATCAGGCTCAACTCGTCCTCGACACTTCTCTTAACGCGGTCTCAGATCTCGACGAAAGGATTTCCCCCATCCGTCGTATTCCATCCGAAATGCTGATAGAGATCTTTATTTTGTGTCGCGAGAACAGTCGCCAATCGAAGAGCTACTTCATTGCCGACCCGCGGGAGGCGCCGATGCTGCTTGGACACATCTCATCCCGCTGCCGCCAGGTTTCCAACACTGTGGAGCCAGGTCCATCTCTAGATCTCCCCGGAATTTCTGCTGGGACGCCATCGGATGCCGATTTATTTCGGTTGATCCTGGCAAGATCTCGCATCCATCCCCTGCACGTCGAGCTCGGGTGGCGAATGATAATGCTTTGCATATTTTCTGGAGTCATATCGAAAGATTGAAGCATCTCCGTCTCAACGTGTGCCCGGACCTCTCATTGTCTTTTTTCGACAAGTAGAATACCTTCCCGATCCTCTCCTCTATTCAAATCGACGCAGGGAACCAATACTGCCGCAATTTTGCTCAGCTCCTTGTCGAAAACCTAAGAAGGGAACCCCGTGCCCGTCACGTCCCGGTTAAGGTGACGGCCCCGGTTAGAGTGGCGACTCCCGTTCGTTGTGTCGAGCCTCTGTTGGCTGTCAAACTCAGCCTGAGGAATCTTGACGGCGGGGAGCACTGAGACGAGCGTTGGCAAACGGGTAAGGAATACATGCCACGTAGCTACGTATATACCTGCCTCGGCAAACTACCTCCATGGAGACGCGACGCGTCGGCCCGCGTCGAGCTCGCAGAACACCGAAACTTGACACTCCTATCACCGTTTCCAAGCAGCACCACAGCTGCTCTCTGTCCACCTTGAAGGCCAAAATTTGCCAGGCATTCAGCTGGCATTCGTTTTGCCTTGGTCGCTGATAAGTCCACTGGAATTCCGCATTCCACTCACCCTCTCTGATGGGCGGAATATCCTCACGCAATGTTGCATGCTGGAGGAATGCCTTTTCGAGCTGTTGGTGGACTACCACGACCTTGTTTCATTATTAAACTCCTATTGTCTCCATCATCTGCGCCAGCTCACCATTTCTACCGAGGACGGACCGATTCCGGAAGATTTCTTCCAAGCGTTGGCATTGCCAGATCTGCGTCGTCTAAGCATAGAGGCGCGGGGCTTGTCATCGAACTCAGGAACCTTTATATTTATTGAGAGGCTAAAAATATTGATATAAACTTGTGAACACGCACAATCAGGCTGTCCTGATGCCCGGGAACTTCAAGGGAAGCATCAATTCAACCCCACTTGGAACTGTATAGTAAGTGCTGAATATACCGGTTGAATATGTGTGAGCTTTGCTGCATTCCCAGTCTCCTCAAAAACCACATGAACATGAAACATTGCTCCTTATCACGAAGTCAAAGCCAAGGCTTGAAGCCCTGGCTTTTGGCTTCTCGCAGGTCAAGCCAAAGCCAAAGCCAACCTCAAGCCATGAGCTTGGCTTGGCTTGGCTTGACGAAGCCATGGCTTTGGCTTCTTTCTAGGCTTTTCGGCTTTAAGCCAAGGCGTCTTTGCAAACAGCGACATCCCGTTTGATGGCCGGAACGGTCCGGTCTTCCCGAGCCGGCGCAGATCAGCCGCAAACACTTCCCTCCCGCCCACGCGTCCAGCGCGTCCAACTCATCCAACGTGCAATAGATTTGAACACGGACTCCACTCCTTCGAGCCGGAAACGGCCTTGTCCCGACCGCAAGCCGGTATCCCCTGCTAAGCGAGTACGTCGTGAACGTACTCGGAGATAATCACTCGCTCTTTTACGTTTTTCTGCCAGTCAGTCAGGTCAGCCCTCGGAATTCCATGGAATTTTCTCTAACACTTTTAAGGTAGCGGACAGACATTTACGGTTACCCCACGTGACACACCTTTTCGGGCGATTATCTACAATTCAAGTGTTTGCAAAGTGAGAATGGGAATTCCGGCTCAACAGACCTGTGTGAATGTATGCCAAGACCTCTCACAAATATTTCGAGGAGTTTTAGCAAAGAAATGGGGGACTAGTTCCCATATTTATATCAGCTGGTTGATGTCGGAACTAGTCCTTCATTTCTCAGCGAAAACTCATCAAAATATTTGTGAATGCTCCTATGCCACACTTAAACAGAAATGTTGAGGCAGAATTTCTATTCACCTCTGAGGAAACGAGGATTTGTGAAAAGACTCTCAAAATTTCCCAAAAAGGTGTGTCACGTGGGGTAACCGTAAATGTCTGTCCGCTACCTTACAGTCTCTACACCACTATATATAGTGGGAATTCTCTCCGCCACCCACCATCATTCTCTCCGCTTCTCTTATGCGAAGATGGTAATAACTTAAATAAGCGGGAAGCGCCCGACATCATCCTCCTCCGCCTTCAGCCAACCTACAAGGTTTGCACTCGACTCATTCATGCGGAACATCAACTACTGACGTACTATCGGATCCCGGAGACGACCACACCGGCGCCCACCACTCGCAGGAGAGTCACGAGGGTGGGCGCTAGTACGTCTAAGGCTTCTTCGGAGGATGTCGATATGAACAAGGAGACGCTGCCGGGTATGGCTCATAAAGTAGACGGTGTCCAATGACTAATTATTGACTGTAGTGCGTGCAATCGGTGATACATACGAGCCCACCATTAGGGCTGTACGCCGTCCCGTCGACGGGCACGGCCGTCGTTTCGACGGGACCTGGACGGGAACGGTCCGTCATGCGACGGCCGTCATTTCGACAATTAAAACTATTGAGTAAGTTCATAAAGTGTGACCTAAACTGTGTATTGGGCTTACCTGTGCATGAAATATGCCTTGCAAAAGCCATATACATCGCATATGACCGTGTATGGTGTGTTTTCCAGACCTGTGGACCCGTTGACGGCCGTTTTCGACGGGCACGGCCGTCAAAAATGCAGTCGTAGAGCCCGACGGAACGGGTCGGCTACCCGTCGCACGGAACCCGTAGAACCGGCACGACGGGCACGGTGAACAGCCCTACCCACCATACTTCCAGACCAGCGTGGTAACTACTTCAACCACGACAGAACCAAGCTCGTTCAGCGCGACTACAAGGACACCGATGGCTCGCTCATTGCCCCACACGAACTGTACGGAAAATTGACCAATGGAACACTGATCCTCGTCATGGTTTCGTTGGTGACCTACGTCATCAAGGAGGACGGTGGGAAGAATAAAAAGGTCAGCACGCTCAGCTCGCCTTTTTCTACATCTTCTAACCTCACTTAGATCTACCACGCGCTTGTTGAAAAACTCAAGATCCTCGACCACGGTGAGGCAAAGCCGTGGAGTCCACCCATTCCCGCCATGCCTGAACGTAGGCCATTCTACACCCCTTCGCCGAAGAAGAGAGTAGTGGCCAACGCTGCATTTGACAATTTTGGTTCGAGTCCCAGCAAGAAGCAGAGGAAGTAGTAGACATACATACCACCGAGACTCATTGATTCACTGATCTACAAACTAACTAGTCGCAGTCGCTCTTTTCTATGACCTAGTTTTCGATTACTAATTACCTTACTATCGTACCCTCCTTTACAACTTTAATACTACAAATCATCTTTTTTCTTCTAACCCGGTAGCGGGCCGTGCCGCTCGTCGGCCTTACCAGCTTCATAAAAATTGCGGGTTGACATGAAGTTTCGTCCGCTGTCATACTCTCCCGTACATACATACCTCCTTAGTTCACATCTACGCCATCCTCCACGCCAGCTAGATATTTCCTCTGTCATAGGTAGAGTGCCACATGGGCCCTAGGGGGCCCGCACGCACTATAATTGAATTGAAATGAAAATTGGATGAGGCCCACTCCATACTAGTAGTCAGATCAGCATCTGAAAAAGTGAAAGTTGATGAATATTTTACCTAGGGATCCGCTGAGCCGCGGGGGACAGCTCGCTCAGCAGACAGCCCTTTTCGAATACGACTTCATAATCACAATGAGTCATCATGGAAATTACCATTTTGGGACACACATTTTCCGTGCCAAATCCCTCAAGTGTGTGGTATGGCTGTATACAGCTTGAGGAGGACAACAAAATTGTGCAGTCCATATGCTCTAAAGTGCAGAAATGAATGACTTTGAGGCATTTCTTTCCGGCGGGAACTGTCAGCCACGCACTTTGAAGTTTGTTCGTGTTTTCTCCAAACCTCAGCCCTCTGCCTCATCACGTGTTAGGGTAGATTTGCTCGCTTCGCTCGCAATGACACCCTTTGTGCCCAGCTGATTCGGGTTTGACACTTGGGCATCAAATTACGGAGAACGTGTGGGAGCGGTATGATAGCGGCGGATGGAACTTCGTGACAAGTCTGAGTCCCAATTTGGAAATTGTTACTAGTGACTCAAAACTTATTGATTTTCAATTGAAGTGTGTAAATAGCCCGGTAGGAAGGTCCTCTAGAGATCCCCCAGAGCAGAACTTCGAAATTCCAAAGTTATTATTTTCCGGGAGTGATTTCGCGCTTTTGATGGCGGGCCGGTGGTAGCCGACGATAGCCGGTGGCTGTGTCGTTCTCTTTCAGTGCACAAAATCACCAAACATCCATCCCATGAGCTCAGGGATGCGAATCGGAGGTTTTATTACACACTATGATCCTAATGGGTGCCCCAGACCCTGCTCGCAGCCACTGGGGTATATAAGCTTTCGAAAGTTTTGGCTCAAATTTCGCGCTTTTTTTTTCCACGGTCAAACCACCTCCGTTTTTTCTGAAATGAAAATTTTACCTATAAACCACCCTATTTTAGTTCCAAATCTCAAATCTTGGAAGGATTTGGTCAAAATTGCTCTTTGACATGAAGTTCTGTAGGCTATCATACTATACAAGTGCAGGGCCGCTGCCCGCCTCAGCCCCTGGTCCCAGATATAGTGGATGCGGGCACATGCCCATGAATTTTAGTCACGGGTCTGCAGTAATATGGAGCCGAATCTGAAATTCCTTTTCCTTATCTTCTCGCGCGCGCACCCGCGCAGCTGTACCTATAAATTGTGCGCTTTTTCAGAGGCTAAAGAGATCATCTTGTCGCGCATACAACCCACCGTTCTCAGATACGACCATGCACGAGGACGAGGAGGAGAGTTCGAGGTCAACGTCTAGGGAGGGCGCGGGAAGTTATGGCTCGGAGGCGGCTGGAGTGGTTCCTGGGAGGCAGGAGGTTCGGTTGTCCTGGTCGACGGGGCGGCGGGGCCGGGGGCAGGTACGGGATCGGCTGTGTTCGTGAACAGGCCCTGGGTGGCGAGGGCCTTCATGACCGCGTCCCAGCCCTTCTCGAGAGTTTTTATACGCTCGCGAAGCTCCTCATTCTCTCGCGCCTTTGCCTGCTCGCACTCCTGCTTCTCCGCCATGCCCGGGTTCTGTTGTGCAGCGGCAACGAAGAGACCAGCCCGGAGCTGCCTGTTCTCCTCCTCGAGTTCGCTGACCCGGCGCTCGAGGTAGGAGAACTGGGCCTTGCGGCGATCGCGGGAGTTCTGGGCGGCAATCCGGTTACGGTGGGCACGATCTTCGGAAGAGGTGGTGCGTGGGCGCTTGAGTTTCACAGAGGAAGCGGCGATATTATGTTCCTGTAGAGTAGGGGCCCTCGGAGGCAACAACCTACAGAAGCTGAGTAGCGTCAAAGACGAAGAACATTAGGACGGAACGCACGACAATTTGTTGATCAATCCGGGCGTTTCAAGGGGCGGCGCCTCGTGCAGCAGATCGGCCAAGGGGCAGCCGGCGTTCCATAGGTTGTGAGATGCCGCGACCGTCGGTTTTTGCACAGGCTCCAGCGAAGGGGGCGCATTTGCAAAGGCACGGGCATTGCGAGGTTTCTTGGTGTCTCGTTTGCGGAAACACGCGTACGCCTGGTCAAAGAAATCCTTCTCGTAATACTGAATCATCGGCATCAGCTGCTAAGAACACCGAAGTCAGATAAACATTACATTGAGGGATGGCCTGATTCTGCGACCATTGACGAGTGAGCGTCGGTATTTCCAGTGGGGATAGATATTATGTGCAATGCAAACGAGACGAGCTGGCGGGGGCGTCCATGACGGAACGGCGTACGGCATGAAGATATTAGCCGGTAAAGGCGCTAAGAAGAGACACTGATAAAGGGTGAAATCTGGTCCGTCGCTTTCGAGGACCTAAGAGAAAGGAGTGAGCTTAAATTCTAAGAATGTCAGACAGAATGGAATTGTTTGAGTTTACCTGTTCGTCCGTGAATTTTTCAAGGAGCGCCATGACGAGTTCGAACTCATCTTCACTGATAGAGATGGGGCCGCCGATATTCGGGTCTTCGTCCCCGCCACTTTCCCCCCGCGCCAGGCGGTTATTCTTGTCCAGCCACAGCTTGTCGACCTCGTCCATGTAATAGGTGCATTCTTCGCCAACTAACACGTCGGCACAGGCGTCCTGGGTCGTATGGATATATGAAACCGGGTCTTTCCATCTCGCCGGCGGATAGAGTCGCACATAATGCTCTTGGGGTATCTGCGTCGTCCCGGGTGTGGGAATAAATACACCCCCGGTCGCCAACGCGGCTTGCAGATGGTGTTCCTAAAGCAGACATTTGTAAGCGAAACCGCGGAACACACAACCACATCTGCCCGACCTTGCGCTCGTTATGTTCGACATCCGCAAGGACTGCCGTCTCGTAACGAGTGTCGTTCAAGTCAGTTCCTCGGTCGCCCCGGATAATTTTGAGTTGATGATAATAGTTGACTCTGGGACTCCGGGTGGCTCGGCGAAAGCGTGTTCCCATTCCTACAAGACGGGAATCCCCTGTCGGCGCCGGCTGCTCGATCGGCGGCGGGACGAGCACGTAGTCCAAGACCCATCTTTTTGCAGAAGTGGAGTTCCGTATGCCCGTGGAAGAGAGGGGCCGCCCGGCAATCGAACAATCGCGTTCCATCATGAAGAGTTGAAGTCTGGCCAGCGCTGCACAGGTATGGGGCAACCCTGCCGTTCTCAATCGACAAAGACGTCAAGACGAAGGCTCTGGTGTTATGTCCCGAGGAGTATTTGAATAGATTTTCTATTCAAAAACTCAGGGGTAGCGAGACTATAGTACCCAGAGCCCCAACACAGAGAAAGCCTCTTCAGCAGAATGGTTTGTGTCTCTTCTGTTATACTTCATGTTATTTTTGCTCACTCTTGGGTTCGGGCCCGGCCAGTGTCGCCTTTTTTTGCCAGCGAAAATGATCGCTATCTCTTCACTTCGACCATGCAAACTCTCGACACAACTGCTCAAAAATTTGTTGCATGTAAGCAATGTATTCATGGAGAACTTAATCACATAATCTCAAACTATTGTGGGACTAGTTTTGTCGGACCACCTGTACCTGCTTCATGGAAATGCGGACAAAGGTTGCACCTTCCCTTCCCCAGGCAATCAACCGCGCGCTGGAGATCATTGGCATTCCGCGCAGGTCTTTCGGCGCCTTCCGGCAGTCGCGTCTGCCGTCGTGTCAATCCCCACCATTACTGCTGTCGTCGGAAGTTTAGTCGAAAAAAACGCATGAAAGCTTTGCCTTGACCCCTAGTATACTGCGCACGCTTATATAAGAACCGGGCTACGTCGGAGCCTCAGCACAGTGAGGGTGAAAGAAAAGCAAGGCGCCGCTCACCGAACTCCTTCCGCCGCACAATATTGATTACTGTGGTGCCTTACGCGTAGACCATATTGTGCAGCCACTGGATATGCGAAAAGCTGTACTTCCCATGGAAGCTGTACTGCAGATTCGCGAGCGTCGGGGGATCTGCACCATGTTGTTGTTGAGGACGCTGATCGTCCGGAGCGCGCCGATGCACTGCTGGGTGTACACGTTCTGCGCTGTAAACGTGAATGAAATGTATCGCCATGGGGCACGGGCTGGAGCCTACCTTCACGTTGGTGATGTACTGCATTGACAGCTCCTGGCGCAGCGCGAAGTCATGCTGGCGGACCTCTAATAGAAGGTCAGCATGGTGGTAAGATTGCGCGGAAGATGGAAAAACCCAGCAGCACGCCGTCAGGGTCAGGTACGTCGTCTGGGAATGGGTCAATCTAAGACAGGGAAGATCTCGCTTTCAAGAACAGCGGCACCGCTCGAGATCTTTTCCAGAATCTCTGGGAATCATCTTGCGGACGCCTCTCCATCGTCTAAGAGGCTAGGGGCGAGATGAGATGTGGCTAACTGCGAGGGAGGAAGCACAAACCTGGTCGCGATGATTGTGGAGCACACCGAGTCTGTGCCTTCCTGCAGCTGCGAGACGGCCTGCTCTGTTTGAATGAATCGTGCCCATAGGTCCTCTGAGATTTGTCGATCAGCGCATCACTACGCGACAAGACAGTACGATGCATACCATGCGTCCGAGTCAAGTGTCCGCTACCTGCTTCATCTTTATGTTCGACACATAATTGCCCAGCGTGCGCGGCTTCTCGCTGGATTCAATGGGCTTGCGGACTGCAGGCGACACGAACTCGGTGTGTATGCGGACGCGGCTGATGATGTCCAAATTGGCCTCGAGGCCAGCCAGCAAGGCCGCCTGCTTCTTGGCGACGTCCTCGAGTTGCTCGCCGGTGAAGATCAGGTGCTGCTGGTCAGGAGGACTTGTTCTGGATCTTGGTCTTGACATTGTTGATCGTGTCCGAAGACTCAACTTCGAGGGTAATGGTCTTGCCCGTCGGGATCTTGATGAAGATCTGCATGCCGCCACGGAGACGCAGAACTAACACTGCATGAGTAAATGGAGCTTGAACGAGCAGATAGGGAAAACATACCAAGGTGAAGGGTGGATTCTTTCTGGATGTTGTAGTCCGAGAGAGTACGGCCATCCTCGAGCTGCTTGCCAGCAAAGATGAGGCGTCGTTGGTCGAGAGGCCAGCCACCTAGTGTCGGGCTCCTCAATTCAAGTCACTCAGTCTTCTTCACCCGGACCTTTTTCAGTGTCGGCGTACGGCAATCCAAGATTCTCGAAGCACGTCGTCGCCAAGAATGAATGTCGACAGAGGGTAGAGCACAGCCACAGAGACATCGACCGAGTGCCAAAGGGCATTCTTGCTGAATGTTGTAGTCCGGGAGAGCGTAGAGCTCGCAAACGAAGCCAATGTGCTTGCGATGAGCTGGCAGACGGTGTGTGGCTGTGCCCCATAACTATGTCCAAATCGGGAACTTAGGACACTGCACCAGAGTCAAGACGAAGGCAAGGGATGAGCCTGGAATACATGTACAAACAAACACGCAATCGCTTCCTAATGGGGTCAGCTGTCAGGCTGTCAAAGTCACGCGGTCAGAGTCACGCGTTTCGAATGCTCATTGCTCACGCGCATTAAGCCACGCTCGGCAGGTCGGCCGACCGCGGCCAAATTTTCGCAGAATACGTGGAATACGGTGAAGTATTTTGTGTTCTATTTTCCTTTCTTGCTGTTTCCATGCAGTGGTGTGCGACTCCGGAGCGTTGGACGGACCGGACTTGCTGCGTTTTGGGCATTTATTCTTCCTTCTCTTGATCTTCCTGCCTCTCGTAGCAGCGAAGTAAGTGATGCAGCGAATTCCATTGCCGGTCTCATAATGTAATGCCAGAATTACAATTAAACACGGCGTGAGGATAATATTAGGCTCTAAGATTATCTACCATTAAATTACAATATCTTATGATTACATTACAATATGGGCCACCATAAGGGGTGCTCAATTCTTAGTCCGGACAGTTCAGTTCGGATTTTAATTACAATAAATACAAAAGACAAATATGATGCACATCAATCTCAGGTGCGAGCGGAGTCGGACCGCTCTCGTAACACCAGATCCCAAACACAGGTGGATGCCCTCATTGCAATGAATAGGGGCCACAAGTGCAAAACCACCCACAAAAATTCAAGGACGGACAGTAATTCTTCCTAAAACGAGTTTGTTCCCGGCTAGAGGCCCACGTGGTGATTGATTGCATCATATTTGGCTTTGTATTTATCGCAATTAAAATCCGAACTGAGCAGTCCGGACTAAGAATTGAGCAGCTCTATATACTCTAATGTAATATTAATTATATACATATGGCCTGTGCACAAAGACTAGGGATCGGCACCGTACCGTATACGGTTACGGACCGTACGCCTTACGGCGGTTTACGGTAGACGGTTGGTACCGTAGCCGTAACCGTAAGCAGAGCTCCAGGGCCTCTTACGGGACGGTACGGTACCGTTTTACGGTACGCTACGGTACTTACGGCCGTACATGTATATATATAGGATGAATAATTTGTTAATTTTAATTTCTCTAAGTGTTCAAACGACAAAATCTGAGATATCCACACTCTGCTCCATCGATCTGAGTATATCCTCAAAGGATTTTGCTTGAGCAACATCAAAGTCCGAATGGTCTCGGGGCTCAAGCGTGCACGCCGCAAAGAGATAGTGTCTCGACCACCCGAAAAGACCCGCTCGACTGCAACTGCAGAGCCTGAAACAATTATTGAGAATTCTACCCTGCCGGATGGGAGAAAAATTTACCTGGGATGGTCATAATATCACGCGCCAGCCGATATAGGCGCGGGAACTCGGACTTCCTCGCAAACCACCACTGAACAGGGTCCGCCTGCGAGGGCGCACGTGGAGCATCAAAGTATTGCTCCAGCTCGTCAATCACCTCCTCTGCATCAGACCCCAAGTCGTAGTCGGCGAAATTGATGACCCCAGAGCGGCTCGTGGACTCATTTGTTGCGCCAGAGGTCGTAGGGTTCGAAGTGGGAGTGGCGGAAGACGAGGGCGGATAGTGTTCATCGAAATACTCACGGAGGGCGGCCGGTTGCAAATCAAGGTAGGCTTTCAGGTCGGAATCGTTGGCGTAGTCTTTGCGAAGTTTCTTTAAATTGTAACGGGGATCGAGGACTACCGATGTATCAGTAAATATAATGAGCGATATCGGAACACTTACTGGCTGCCCAAATATAAAAAGGAGATTGGTCGTACTTGTAGTAGTAGTCGCTTAGCTTCCGATGTGAGCTCGTCAAGGCCTCAACGATCTCCGACTCCGGCGAGTCCTCGGGATCATCCGGCGAGTCCTCGGGCACATCCTTTTTGAGCGAGATCAACTTATCTTTCAAGGTCTTCTGGAGACGGCGAAAGATCGAGTGGGTGGATGAGAGCATCGGACGCGATGTAGTTGACATCTGGCTGGTCGCTGAGCGGAAATTAAGCAACCAGTCAGAAACCATCGCAATAGAATCCCAGTCCTGCACAGTCAGTTCAACGCCACGAAGATCCCGATCAGCGGCAATGAAATCATTAATCCCAGAACGGTATTTGAGCGCCCGGTCTCCAGGGAAAAAATCACATTAGCTTGCGGTTGAACTAAATTGATTGAACACGTACTCAACATCTGTTGCGTGGAGGACCAGCGTGTTTTGACGTCGAGGATCAGCATGTGAACGCGATTTACGACCTGACTTGGTGAGATAATTTTGTACCACTGCTGGCGCCGCTGAGGACTTGACCGAACAGAGCGAATGACCGTCCGAAACTGTCCAAGCGGGAAAATTTAGTCTTACTAATGAGACTTGATGTGCGACTCACCTTCCGTACGGACGCTTTTATTCCAGACGGCATGGGTTCTTTCGACTGTTCCTCGTTGTCATCGAAGGCAACCGCATCTTCGTCAAGATCATCTAACTCTGGAGTGACGATAACAGACTCTTGATAACATGCAGCCGATGTTTTCTTCTTGGGGCTCTTCTCGACCGCGCCAATTGCCTCCAGGAGCTAACGGAATTTAACCAGGTAGCCCGAAAGAGAACACAACAAGACCGTACCTTAATGACGGCCAGATGAACCGTGTGAGGCATACACCGTAGGCGGGAATTTTGGGCTGAGAATTTGATCCCTCGCTCTCGGCACATCCTTTCGATAGCAACTACAAGTGTATCATTGTTCTTGGCATTGTCCATCATGAATGCGATAACCTGAAAGACAAGAATTAGCAAGAATTGCAAAGTTATTTGTTAGCTTACCTGGCCGGTTAACCCGTAACGCTCCAAAGTATCCCACACAGTCTGGGCCATGTTTTCACCTGAATGTTCGCCAACAAGCTCCTTGAAATCAATCAGGAGCTCCTCTAAGACAAAATGAGTCCACGTCACGCAAGTCTGGGCAGGAATACTCTCACCGAGCTTCCCGTCATTAGTAATATAGTGGGCAACTATCGCAAGAAAGGCATAGCCATTTGAAGAGGTCCACGCATCGAGGGATATCGAGAGCATCCCCTGGAGTGACTGAATACCGATGTCATGAGAAAAATACACCGAGAATGAAACACCACGGCGTACCGCAAAAAAAGAACACAGTTCCTTTTCTAATTCTTCTCCCATTTTTGTTACACGCCGTTGCACAGTGCGTGCGGAGGGAATTTTCAACCCGGGGGCACGATGATGCACGTACTCGAGTAGGCGGCAAAACTCCGGTCGCTCGACCTCCTGGAACGGCTGGTCACAAGCGATCAGCCACTCAAGGAGTAGGCGTTCGAAGGTTGACTGGTCCCAATCACCCTAGGATGTACTTGTAAGTCGACGCAAGAACTGGTACACTAAACATACCAGGTTTTTTTCCGCAGCACGAGCGAAGCTCTCTCGTAGGGTCTGCTGATGGACCGCCGAAGTAGTGCATGCATCCAAAAATGTCTGGAAGTCACCTTTCGAGAGCTTGGTCCGTCCTTCTGCCACCGCTTTCTCCTGCTCCGACGGGGTTGTGCGCCTATCGTATAAAATCTCCCAAAGTCGATGCATAAGGGGGGCATGAGTCTTTAGGTGTCCGGTTAATCCTGGCGACGTTTTCGGAATAATGATGTTATCCATACAGTATGTATTAGAGAATAGAATATCTTACCATTGAGACTGCAGTGCATGGCTTTTGAAATTTTCAGGACTTTTTGGGATTCACCGTGACGGCAGCGATAAAACTTGTCGCCAGCGATGCCGACTTGGCCGTGATTCGTCTTAGTTACATCCTCGAAGAAGAGGTAAATAGGGTTTTTCCGGCGTTCCTGGAGACGTTACAGCCGTTTGCAGAACTTAGGGCGCGGCGTGTGTTTTTTTTTTTTTTTGTAAGTTTTCACGAGAACAGCGATTGCGGGATCATTTCTCAACCGTTTGCTCTGAAAATAGGCTCATTCGATTTGCACGGAAAGGGCGGAGGGCCTCGTCTCCTAGGATTTTTTATGGGCACCGAAAATTTCCTTTTTGGGATAGATTCCCGTGTTTTTCAGTGGTTGAGCGGTACCGGTATTTTTGGGAAGGCTTTCGGCGATATGCAGTGTATCAGTGCTTGCGAGCTAATTTCAATCGCGTATCCACGATGACAAAGGGCCTCGCGAATGTCTGACACGGTGGTGGTTGATGTTACAGCTAGATCATGCGACATTACTGACCAGAAACTGTACAGACAATGTGCAGAAACTCACGGAGAGCAATGGTACCAGATTGAGCGATGTTAACAAAGATTGTCATGCAGTCTTGAGATACACCTGTCTTTTCTCAGCCAATGTACGACTCGAGGAAGGCAAATGAAAAAGTTACCTTTTTGAGAACTACGGTTCGACAAGGGTCCACTGCGGAAGGCTCGCCAGAGGCGGTCCAAGCGCATGTGCGAAACGTGATCCCGTCTGTACCTCCACGGCGTATCAAAGGTCTGGTACTTGACGACATTGAACGCATGTGGACGCGCCAAATACACTATCATGCAGTTAGATGTGATCGACAGGCTCAAGAACAATTTACTCACAGAAATACAGAGCACCCATTGGTTCAACCATCCGACAGCTCAGGACCATGGAAGACTCGTACATTTCAAGACATATGGCACGCCATGAAACGTATTACCGATACGATCGACCACCGACACTCCCTCGCAAAGCAATTCGCACGGTGGCTTCGAGACACCATCCTGGTGCCGGACAAAATTGATCAAGCCCAGGTCGAAGCCATTTTGAAAAAAGGTGAAATCACTTGGAACCAGGCGGTGCGGAGCCAACCTGACTGGGTCTGGGAGCGTGTCTGTCGCTATATTCCGCCGCCAGAATATCTTGAACCCCTCCTGAAGAAGTTATTCATGTCCCACGCAGACGTGGTTTGCTCCGCGACTGGGATCAAGTTGTTCAACAATGACACTCAGAAGGCCGCAGAACTTATGCTGGAGGATGTTCGTCGAGGGTGGTTATCGGACCCTCCCGGAGTTGCGCTATACAATCGGTTGCGGATTGACAAGAACGGACTTTCTGTGTGCATGCATTTGTTTGCATCGACATGCAGAGCCCTCAGCCATTGTGTAAAAGCACCAGGGCTGTCAAAACAAATCCAAAGAGACAGTTCGAGCCCAAATTTCGCTGGCCATGATCCCAGCAAGGCCCCGTTAAAATCCGGGTTGAAATGATTGCACAGTGGTCTGTGGCGCCCATGGTGGGTGGGATGAGTGATTTGCCAGGTTTGACAGCTTTTGGCGGTGGCGTCAACATGTACAAACGGACATTTGATACCTCCCACTTGCCAGTCACCACCACTTACAGCTAACGTCAGTACCGAGGGCGCGAACGAAAAATTTCCCATTTGGGACATTTTCGAGGAATTCCCCATACCTCGGTCAGTTCTTCACGGATTTGCATGAAACCAGGCTAGATAATTCAGGCTAATTCCTGCGCAATTAGTGATAGAAGGAAATGGGTAAAAATACTTTATATTAGATAGTCTGGGAAATTGGGCAGTTTTGGGAATAAACTCTCAGCCTAGCGAGATCCAGGCATGTTCAAACAACCCAGTCTTTTGGGACGGAAGACTTACATGGATTCTAAAAGATGTCATAAAGTCACAATCGCATAAATTTCATCGATGGATGTCATTGTTACAATATTTCCCAGTCACAGTGTTTTGCCCATTGCCCCAAAGTGATCACGAGCACCACAGACTGAATTATATGAACCTATTATTCTATGACATGTTCCATGATGTCTACAAGTCTTCACTCACAAAAAACCAGGTTGTTTGAACATGCCTGGATCTCGCTAGGCTGAGTTTATTCCCAAAATTGCCCAATTTCCCAGACTATCTAATATAAAGTATTTTTACCCATTTCCTTCTATCACTAATTGCGCATGAATTAGCCTGAATTATCTAGCCTGGTTTCATGCAAATTCGTGAAGAACTGACCAAGGTATGGGGAATTCTTCGAAAATGTCCCAAATGGGAAAATTTTCGTTCGCGCCCTCGGTACTGACGTTAGCTGTAAGCGCAGAGGCTGTATGAAATTTGCATGAAACATGTGCTCAGCATACCTGCTGCCTATCGAAGACCAAAAAAAAAAAATGCAATCTAGCCACTGTAGTTTTACTTCTGGCATATGTTTTTCACGGAATCTAACTCACATCAAACATTTAGGTACCAGCTGAAAGAGTCCCTGAACTCCCTTACCTGAGGTTTTAACGCGTACACATGGATCAGCCTTCGATGTAGAGTACCAAGCTCCTCGTACCCAAGCCCCTCGTACGTCGCCGCCAACGTCTGGGCCCAGTCATCTGTCATAGTCAACAGTGGCAATTTGAGGGAGGTCCTTTTCATGCAAGCTACATCTTGGCAACTTTTTCCTTGGGGACGCCAACTCGGGACAGTTTAACATCGACAACTGGAACAATTATCGCGCTGGATTTGGTCCAGCAGTGTAAGCGTCAATAATCATTTATACTCGTACCAGGCCTCGCCCGAAAGGCTAGGAGATGCACATAGTGCTGTTCCCCAAAATATGAGGGTCCGCAAAGGTGAACCACTCGGTGCTGAGGCATCATTCACTTGGGTACGCCGTTGGGTACGCCAACGATACTTGTTTTATGAGACGCGTCCGCTGAATCACGCGACGTTCTCAGGAGTTCTTTGCCTTGACTAATAGGGGAAGTCAGAGTGGACGATTCACATTCGATTCTGAGTCGATTCTGACTTGGATTCGGGTCCGATTCTGAGGTCAGAATCGATCCAGAATCGAATCTGACTTTGACCGTCCCGATTCAGGTTTCGATTCTGCGATGATTCAAGAGTCGATTCTCACCACATCAAACCATCACATGTGGCAATCAGTTCGAAACCTTCGATTCTGGATTCGATTCTGTGGGAGTTCCTCCTCCCGAGGAGGAACAACACGAAACATCGATTCTCGTTCGATTCTGCAAGACTCGATTCTCGTTCGATTCTGGCCTCGGAATCGGATCAGAATCGATTCCAGAATCGACCCAGAATCGAGGCCGTTTCGTCTACTCTGACTTCCCCTAATGGTCTCCGGCTTCCGGCGCATTATCACTCTCTTGTCATTGAACTCCGGCACCAAGCAGTGGATCCCCGATCCTCTTAGTCTCCCGTAGTCAGACTCTACAAAAAAAGTTTCAATGATGGTTGATAAAACGATGTGTAGAGTCTGATTCTACTGGCATACCGGAAGCCGCAAGTCGGATTTCCGTGATCGCCGGCTGACTAAACGTGATTTTCTCACGTTCCAAAATGGGATTTCGGGCTCGTTCCTCCCGCTTCAAGCTCGAATTCGAGTAGATGACGATAGGATGGATCCCAGATTTATATTTCTGTTATTGAGAACTTTTCGTGAGCAAAATCCTGCCCAAATCTTGCAACAATGGAACCCATTTCATTGTTTCCGGTCTAAAACGGTCGATATTCCCTCGTATCACCTCAAAAAAATGTATTTGGTGTCCCCTACGTGTTTTCATCATTATCTCTGAAGGTGATAGAGGAGACCGAACCCGCGCCGGGAACTTGTGACACACGTGATCATCACATGTCACATTTGGGCTGGGGGGAACGGTGTTCCCCCCCAGACCCCCCTCCTCTTACCTGACGGCATGTCCGAGGTAATCGGAACACAGTTTATATAGTTTTATGTACTCCTGATTTTTTTCGGGATTTAATGACCTGTACTTCGCGGTCATTTACCTTGGAAATGGGGTGTTGCGGGCGCCGGCCCGGACGGCTGGGGCTTTCCGCCCCAGACCCCGACCGCTGCGCGGAGCTGACCGCTCGCCGCGGTGGCCCGCTGCGCGGAGCTATCCCCTCGCCGGGGAGGCCAGCAGTGGGGCTTTTCCGTAGTCGTAGAAAAAAAAGCGACAGCGCGGGGTTCGAACCCGGGTGCGCGTGGCAAAATATAACCATCCAGAAACCGAAGTAACCACTCCTTTATCCAAGCACTTGGAGAAGGGTTAAATGCAAGCGCTCTCATCCAACCGGGGCGGCCGTCATCACGTGCGGAAAAGTTCCCGGCGTGAGTTCGAATTCCGGTAATAGACTATACGCTGGCTCACAAACATCAGTAAAACAACACATTCGTCTTTGACGTCTTAGGTCTTTGACGGCCATCTTTCACTGTCTTAGTCTTGGGGGGAGTGTCTTAAGTCTTTGGAGCCACATCTTTGAGTGTCTTGGTCCTGGGGTTGAGATCTTTGTCTTTGCCAAGTATCTTTTCACTGTCAGTATTTTTTTGAAAACTTTTCCACCAGTGAAGCTCAAAATGTTCAGGAATGGTTATTGAAATATACCATTTGCGAGCCGGGAGGGCCCGGAGGGCGTCGGAAGGCGTCTGCTGAAACCAAGACAAAAGTCGGCGGCGGCCTCACTCAACGAGGGTCAATCAATTTGACGCAGAGTCCTGACTCGAATTTTGGAGGGAAAGGAAAACTTACTCCATTCGTCGACTCGTCGACTTGGCTGGATAAATCGGAGGCCGTGTCGGAGTCTCAGAGACGTCGACAAGTGCTTGATCAAATTGATGGTTACTAGATTGCGTGACTTGATCGCATCAAGTGGTTGGTTGCTCTCTCCCTCCATCGTCTCCCTTTCCTCCCTCCCTCCTCCCTCCGGCCTAATACACACAGCCCTCTCAATATCCAGGATTTCAAGGCAGGACTCAAGAGGCTCAGGATTCCGACTCAAGCTCTAAGACTCAAGAGGCTCAAGATTCCGATTCAAGCCCTACGCTCTTGCTGCCTACTCTCTCTCTGCGGCAATGTTACTCCTCGACGTCAAATGTCGGAAACTCCCTCCGCGCTGCGTCGCGTTGTCCCCGCCGTCTGTGGCTTCTCTCCCGCGCTGCGCCGCATATTCTGCCACCTGTGGCTTTCCTCCCCGCGCTGCGCCGCATATTCTGCCGCTTGTGGCCGTCTGAACTCTATTTCTCTAATGTCTCCTTTTTTTTCTCCTATAGGTTTTCGCTCCTCTCCCATGATACAAGGCACAGAGACCCGCGTGGTCATAGTCAGTCAGTGAGTTTCGTTGGTTACCCCACTCAACCTCGTTGTTAACTACCTCGCATCTTTAGCTTTTCCGTTCACCCTGCGGCCCATCTCCGACACCTCGGTCCCCCATCTTCACCGGTGACTCCGACGCCGAGTCCGCCGCCGGCAACGCGGTGTGTCTGCCTGCTCGCGCCATGTCATATTTTACTTCCATACTTGTACTCCTCGAGGCCCCTAATATAATATTTTACCTCTATTGTGTGTGTCTTTAAGGCTCTTGGGCTATCTTTGGGGTGATCTTGAGCAAGATTAAACATATCTTTGAGGTCTTGTCAAAGATGCGCGTGCATCTTTGAAAGACTTTTGAACCTGCTTGCCAAAGATGCACCGTCTTTGGTGAAAATGTGTCTTTGACGTCTTTCACGTCTTGCCCAAGACGTCAAAGACGTCAAAGACAAACGTGTTATTTTACTGATGAAGCTTATCTTCAGGGCAAACGGGGTCAAAATCCCAATTGGGAACGTGGGAATGTCATGCTTCGTCACCGATCTGTCACGGAAATTCGAGTTACGGTAACACCCGTGCCAATAGATCCAGACTACGATCCTCTGTATGTGTGCGCTTTCGACTAGCTTCAAATTAAATTTGCCGTGTTCGTATAACACCTGCATTCGGCGTGCACAGGTTGGTGGTTGAGAACTTTTATTTTGTGAACACTCACTTATTTTTGGCTCGCTAAAGTGGCTGCGGCCGCGTTCAAATTGGTGAATAAAGGGGTCGGAAAGTCGAAAAATGTGAAAGAAAGTGTCGGATGAATGAAAGTGCGTTTTGACTGCGATACCCTAGCATAAAATTGGCCCCTCATTCGAGGTGTATCTTAAGCGTATTGCCTACAGGCATATACAATCTTTCCACTCATGCATTGATTAACCGTGCTTCACTTACAGCTAATTGCAGTACCGAAGGCGCGAACAGAAAAATTACCGTTTTGGGCCGATTTCGATTTTCACGACCGATTTGACCATATTTCGGTCAATTCTGCAGGGAAAAAGATGAAACATAGCTAGATAACTCGGGGTAATTCGTCCGCAATTAGTCATGGAAAGAAACTCCTCAAAATATTTTATTCTGAATCCTCTGGCATGTGAGGGTCCTGCGGGCGTAAATTCAGACTAGGGAGTCCAGTTCTGGTCTGATGGGACTGAATTTGTCAGAGTGGTTACTTCTGTATAATTCAAGTGAGGTTATAGAGCCCGAAATCTGAATAATTCCCTTCCCACCACAGGAAGAGTCACACATAATCCAACAAGAACCCTGTACGAACCGGGGGAAAAGCGCTCATTCTCCCTAGATTGGCAGGTTTGGATATGCCACAACACTCATTGAACATATCCTGAGTGGAATCTGCCTGACGATATTTTTTTTTCTCGCCGCGGTAGACCACAAGGGCGCGGATTGATGCGGTCACTGCAACTTGATGGTGAACGGAACTGGACGCGACGCGTCCCAATTAACGCGTACAACACGACTATTTTATGAATTTTGCTATTTAGTAGTGCATCTGGGTGCAATACAACCCTATCAATTGTGTTTGTCCAATTCATTTGAGTCAGATGATGTAGTGGGAGCCGGCTGTACAAAACACCGTCGCGCGGTGGTGGGAAGGAGAGGGATGTAAATATTTATACCTCTAACTCTATGAGTGTGTTTTTTATCCATTGAAGTACGTATTCCCAAAAATTCAGCTCCTTCGGGCAAGAATTGGACTCTCTAGTGTGAATTTGCGAGCCGAAGAGCCCCAAATGCCAGACAAGCCAAATTATAATGATTTTTTGAGATTATTTCTATCACTAATTGCGCATGAATTAGCACGAATTATCTAGCTAGGTTTCATCTAAATTCATGAAGAACTCAGCGAGTTATGGGCCAATCGGTCGCGAAAATCGAAATCGGCCCAAAATAGTAATTTTTCTGTTCGCGCCTTCGGTACTGCAATTAGGCTCCAGATTGCGGAGGAATTCTGCGAAGATGAAGATGGAAATGGAACCCGTGAGCACAAAGATCCATTCCGATTTCTTATCTGATGGCTGTTCCTGTTCACAGCTGAGCGGGACGATGACGGACAGCAACAAGTGGGGACGGGCACCGCCATTGATCGAAGCGGCAGCTTTGCATTTGTTTGTTCCCGATTCAACTTCGATCCACCGTGTACCGGCTTCCCTACGCACTCTACGGACTTGCTTCACAGGAAGGAAATGTTTGGATTGTTCATAGGTATGTGGATCAACTAAAGATTTGGCCATTACCATGCAAAATGAAGTGCTATCTCACATTTGCCAGACACCTATGAAGTAGAGAAATTTCAAGCGCGTCTGAATATTCTGAAAATTATCCAGAACTTTGAATTATGACAAGTTTACTATTAAAAGTCTCGAAATTAGGACCCTGGCGGAAGTTTGAGCTCACAATTGAGCACACGATGGTCTGTTCCAGCCATCACACGTAACCTCAGCCTTCACTTCGGGTGCCGGAAAATTACCCATCCTTTCAAAGGCTCAAAACTCAACAAATCTTTTAGCTTCCGCATAAAGATATGTCTGGAAATAGTCGGGGAGTATGCATATCACGCTGGATCAATAATTTTAGCTTCCCCTTCCAAGGTATGGGTGCAGATCTCAATCCATCTTACATACTCGAGGAAAATCAAAAAATCCGGCACAGTACTTGTGTGGGGAGAGCATTCTATGCGTCTTTCCCACCGAAAGTTAACGAATTCACAGAGTTTTGACAAAGTTATTAGGATTCTATGCTGCCAAAAAATTGATCTCTCAGCCAAAATTCCCCGAGTCGATTATGAGCATACGGGTGGTGCTCAGATAATGAGAGCACCATTTGTGAGTTGCTCTGTACACATTTTGGACTGAACTGTCCTCTTTTCCTGGTTAGCTGCAGACCGCACTGGCACGGGCACAGCCAGGCTTCTATCACATCGCTCGCTCTTCGTCAATGCGGCAGTCTCATGACGAGTAACGCTGGCCCTAGGACCCTCAAGACATGCACTTTGTGCATGAATATTTGCAAAGGCTTTCATTAGACCCCCCATGTTTTACAGAGCGTCCATTCACCAGTAATCCCCGACTTATCTGTTTCTTCTGCGGTCGTGGCGGTGCGAGACGCCCCTAGGAGCAAAGCCCGGAGTCGCAGAAAGCAGATGCAAATGTGTGTCCCCAGTTCCCTCTGCCCTTCGCTCCCGCGCTGACTCTCAGATACACACCCGACTCCGGCGGACGCCAAACCGTCTCAGGCACCACGCAAGATGTGCCCTGCTCCTGTCCCCCACTCACTCCCCACACCGAAAATTGAGTGAAGTACTACCACGACTGCAATCCGGCTCCGCCACCTGTCAGCGCCGAAATCGTCGTAACGGGCGGAGTTTAGGACTGAGCGCGTCCATCGCGTCGAGCCACACAGACGCGGGCTGTGGAGCGGTGTCGAGTGCTGTCCAGGAGTGCGGACTGTGCGCGAAGGAGTTGAATGCAGGTGCGTGATGTCAATCTCCTGTCTCGACGACAGCGGCCCTGCCTGTATAACTAGAAAGCCTATAATATAATCAAATTGTGTCGAGTATCAGCTGGCGTCAATCTATGGTGCAAGTCACCTAGCTGCCGCTACCCCGTGCTCGAGATTGCCTTGCAGAAATGTTTCTTTTAACATTCTGCACAGATCTATAAAACAGATCTCCATTTGGATCAAAATTGAGTGCGGTAAAAAAAAATCCCACCTTCAATTTGGCCACTAGCGGGTGAAATAATGGAAAATCTCGCTGATTGTGGCTGTGTATAGGGCCAAATTTTTTCTCCGGCCATTTGGCCACTAATTTTTGGTAGCGGCAGCTAGGTGACCGGCACCATAAGGTGTCGCGTGCGCGACTCAATCCTGTGGCCGACAAATCAAGAAGTCAAGAAAAAATATCTATTCCGAGTCGTCTGGGAGTAAAGAAGCTATGAACGAAGTAATATCTTCAGAGACGGCACTCTGTTCCTCCATGAGCGACTCCAGCCACTTGATTTCAGCCTCTCTACTCGTTCCAGCGGTAAAATCGAGAGTATGACCTTGCTTGATGAAAAACTTCAACACTTGCAACACCTCCATTAGCTCAGGAGCCGTTCGATTGCGCCGGCGTGTGTCTGTTTCGGCGCTGGAGGAGAATGCACGCTCGCATGGTAGAATGTCGAGAGCCAATGCAAATATTCTCGGATATCGTAGCCGATTTTCCTGTGGAAAATTTTGAGTAGGGTCGCAAATGATAGTGCGGGACTTACCTCCCAGTAATTCAACAACTCAAGACCAAGCTCGTCTTATATGTGCTGCTCGGTCCGGAGGAAGTAAGAGCCCGCAGTCAGGCTGTGCGGAGAATGTACTGCAGCGCCACAGATCATCCCGTGTTTTGCGAAGGACGCCCGGCGCCGCGACGTCGGGATGATGTGAGTGTCGAAGCTATTCCTTACTGTGCGGTATTAGACTACTGTAAAACAAGTTCTAAACTCGATAAATTTGTACTCTGTTTTATTTCCAACAGATCTGGGCAGATCTCAGCATGACCGATTTCCACTGGGTTTGAACAGCCTCTCGGGCATCAAATTTCGGAATTGAACGCCCCGGGATTTGTTAGGGTCCAATCAATTGCAGAAGGAGGGAATTATTGAGGACATGAGCCACTGAGGCTACAAAAAAGGGCAAAGAAATTTGGCCGACGGTGGCAATGTCGCCTACGGTGGATTCAGGCGTTTCTCCAACACATTCTTGAGATCATCAGCGGTTACAGATAGAGGATTTGGCGCAGGGTGGCGCATGAAAAATAATGGTGAGAGTAATTTGGATATCTTGATATTGTGGCCACTGAAGTGGGACTCTAATCGTCAGATTACGGGGGCCAATAATTTGGGAAGGCGGGTGAATTTTGGTGTTCATAAGTGTGCCGTGTGGTATAGGGTGAGACATTTTGGATCGTCAGCGGATGTTGAAGTGCGGGTCGGGTCGGAAAGGTGGCAAAATAGGCGTGAGGTAATAGAAGCGTGGAGACGTTGTGAGTGCGGGAAGCACTCTGTAAGAAGGCTCATTTTGGGCCTCCTACAAACGAATCTGAAACCTTTAGTTTCAGGCGTGCTCCTGATACCTTTAGTTTCAGGCCACCCAAAACCCGTCGGCCCGGCCCGGTCCGGCACCTTAAACTAAACGTAGCAGGAGCGCGTCTGAAACTAAAAGTTTCAGAAATGTTTTTGGGAGGCCAGAAATATCAGAATTTCCGGGGTGAAGATCATGCCATCGAATAACGGAAAACCAATAATGTTTCGCATGAGGACCGAATCTTTACGGAAGCTGCGATAATTTCGAGTGAGGAAATCCGGTCGCCAGGATTGTTGTAAGATGTGGCCGGGAATTTCGAACGATGTTGAAGTGGTTCACGCGCGCAGGATGGCTGCTGCAGAGATGAACCCCTGGGAGGTTCAGGTTTGCACGCATCCATCTTCAATACTAGAGATACATTTACTCACCTTACAACAGGAACTCCTTCCTGTTGGGTCGACGATCGCGCCAATAATCCTGGCTTCAGATAAAACACAGCTCGCTTATTAAACACAGATTGGGTCGCTCCCCACTGTTCAAACCACACGTCTCTCTTCACCATGTCCGTATGCCTACCATCACAGAGAAAGACTGGGCAAAACAGTGGGTGCAACTAGTGTTACCAGGGTCGGGTTCAGAACCGATTCCGAACCTGGACCGAACCTGAATTGGGGTTCGGAGAGAGCTGAAGAACCGGACCGGACCCCAGGTCCAGTTCGGGGTTCGCATTTTTTGAAAATTGGCCGAACCTGAACGGACCTGACCGGACCCGCCGCAGAAATAGGTGTGTTTTAGTGACTTGGCAACATTATTTACCAATAGTTCTCCTCAAAAATTGAAGTAGGGGGATCTAGAACAGACAGAAGCTTTTCCTATGCCTCAGAACACTCAAAAATCTGACCATCACCCGAGTTTGGTGGTCTAGTGAGGCCATCAGAAAATAGGATTCCTGCCTTTTGATGCCCCTGCGCCCTCCTGGAACCAACTAAAGGATTCAAATGTCATAAACTAAGCCCTCGTGCCCTACAATGGGTGAATGTGCCCCAAAGTTCATATTTGGTGCGTGAGAATTTTTTTGAGGTTCGAACCTGTTCTGAACCCCAAATAGACCGGACCAATGTCCGGTCTGAGGTTCGGGAAATTTGGGCGAACCGGACCCCAGGTCAGGTTCGGCGTTCAGATTTTTTGGCAAAAAACCGGACCTGACCGGACATCGGCAACACTAGCCGTGCAACACCATTTCTGCAAACTCTGGAGAAATATTGATGGCTCTTGAAATGGCTGGCGCTTCACTGACGGTACATTCAAGGGGTACCCGTAACCGAAGAAAGCTACACGAGGTCGATTTGGGTGTAAACCACCCCTGGAAGACGATATTGCAACACCCCGAGACGTCCGCACACCTCGAGGTCGGCACACCATGGCGACCCCTGCCGACAACTGGGGATTTCTACTAGCTCATCCCGACGGCTATTTGAGGCGTCGAAAACCTCCGTAAGCTTGAGTTAGGCGATAGAATTGCCTGTCCGAACATGTGGTGCATCTCTCCGGTGTATAGACTCTCTTATTCAACAGGGCAACGATCCGATCTTGGTTTGGGAGCAGTTTCGAACTGTACCCGACATTCGTGAGCTTGCCGACTTCGCCATGCTAATTCTCGGTATCCTCGTCAATACTGGAGGCAACGAACGCGATTTCGCTGTACCGCAGTATGCTGATGCCTTAGACAACTTAGAAGATCAGTCAGATGAAGAAGAGGAGCACGTCAGCTCCCGACTCATCAACTCTCGCCGTGCGTGGCGTCGCGTGTATGCCTCGTGGGTGGTAAAGGCCAGAGAAGAGGAGATGGCGGCGGAGGCAGAAGCGGAAGGAAACCCGTTCGAAATTCCCGAGCCACCGGCCCCGGGACGCTCCTCCAGATGGCTTCCTTGCCCTTTGTCGAAGCTGTTCGGTGGGCAGATCCCACAACCACTCCAACGACCACCGCGTAAGGCTTTCACTCGCAAGCAGTTGCTAATGGAGCTGCTGGCAACGGAGGAAACTGACGAGGAGCCGGACGACGGAGAACTGGAAGGTTCAGGGGATGATTGTGAGTAGGCTGCTTACAGCCCTTTGCGGAACATAGGGCGCGGCCAAATTTTTTCCCATTTTGGGACATTTTTGATCTTTTCGACCTTTTCCCTCACTGCGTGCTCAATTCTGAATGTATCATTCTGGAAACTATATGAGCGGAACCGCAAGGAAATTCTGGAGGTCCTCTCGTGCCTCAATTTTTTTTATTCGGCTTATAAAAAATGTACTCTAATATAATCATGTTTATATGGAAATCTCCTCCCACAGGGGGAGTTGGGAATATATTGCTTTGGGGTCTCATTAGGGCATATCTACAAGTATTTCTGAGGTCACCTCGTCGCCGGATTTTATCTGTGGGTCCTATACCATGTGAACAATGTAATTGAATCCAACAAAAACACCCACTTCTCAGACACAATGCTCTGGCATATTCTGGTCCCAGGTGAGCGTGATACTCATTGGGTGCTCGTCCTGTGGTGTTTGAAAGAGACTCCACGACTCATATTCGTTATCCAAGTCCCCGTTCCCGTAGGCAACACGATTCAATATGCCCGTATTTCCATCACGTGACAGTATATGTGCATATTGAATCGCGTCGCCTACGGGGACGGGGACTTGTATAACCAATGTGAGTCGTGGAGTCTCTTCAAAACACTACAGGATGAGCACCCAGCGAGTATCACGCTCACCTGGGACCAGAATATGCCAGAGCATTGTGTCTGAGAAGTGGGTGTTTTTGTTGGATTCAATTACATTGTTCACATGGTATAGGACCCACAGATAAAATCCGGCAACGAGGTGACCTCAGAAATACTTGTAGATACGCCCTAATGAGACCCCAAAACAATATATTCCCAACTCCCCCTGTGGGAGGAGATTTCCATATAAACATGATTATTTTAGAGTACATTTTTTATAAGCCGAATAAAAAACATTGAAGCACGAGAGGACCTCCAGAATTTCCTTGCGGTTCCGCTCATATAGTTTCCAGAATGATACATTCAGAATTGAGCACGCAGTGAGGGAAAAGGTCGAAAAGATCAAAAATGTCCCAAAATGGGAAAAAATTTGGCCGCGCCCTATGTTCCGCAAAGGGCTGTAAACCATGGTTGGAACCATCATGCTTTGAACTCAAGATGTTCAAAATGTAATTTCTTTTTCATTGACACATGAAAACAAAAATAGTTCAAACCGGTTTAAACCGTGGTTGGAACCGGTTTAAACCATGGTTGGAACCGGTTTGAACCATGGTTTGAACCATCATGCTTTGAACTCAAGATGTTCAAAATGAAAAAAAAATTCCATTGACAGATAAAAACAAAAATAGTTCAAAGTGGTTTACAGCCTTTTGCAGAACTTAGGGCGCAGAGGGCATGGCATCTTATGATTTTTTCTGAGAACCCTGTAATCATTTACTAGGTGAGATTGGGGTGTTTTGAGCTGTCTGAGAGCAGAACATGCCACAAAGTAGCTGTAGTGCTCGGGTTGACCTAGATTTTTAATACAATGCACTTATGGGTATTCCGAAGGGCAGAAAACACTGGGATAGTGAATGTGACTTGTATTTCAAATTTATTGCTGTTGGGGAAATTCACCTGATATCCCACTTGTTTACGTGTATGATAGAGTTGAAATACAAGTCACATTCACTATCCCGGTGTTTGCTGCCCTCTGGAATACCCATAAGTGCATTGTATTAAAAATCTAGGTCAACCCGAGCACTACAGCCACTTTGCGGTGTGTTCTGCTCTCAGACAACTCAAAACACCCCAATCTGACCTAGTAAATGATTTCGGGGTATTCAGAAAAAATCGTAAGATGCCATGCCCTCCGCATTCACAACACGAGTAGAATGGGCCTACCACCAAGGGAATCCATTGAGAATTGAGCCACACGCTCAATTTCACATCGAATATTGCGCTGGGGATGCAGCTGGCTTGGATTGACCCAGGAAAGCCTAATTCAGTCAAGTGCTGCCATTTCCCGCCAAATGCCAGCCCAAAAATAGCAAAATGGCTGTTAATGGTGGACATGAATGCCATTAAATCGATTGCCACACGCTCAATTTCGCATCGAATATTGCACCGGGGATGCAGCTGGCTTGGATTGACCCAGGAAAGCCTAATTCAGTCAAGTGCTGCCATTTCCCGCCAAATGCCAGCCCAAAAATAGCAAAATGGCTGTTAATGGTGGACATGAATGCCATTAAATTGCTTGCCACGTGCTCAATTTCGCGTGGATGGCCTTCTATTTCGCGCCAGGGATGCATCTGGCTTGGATTGGCCCAGGAAAGCCTAATTCAGTCAAGTGCTGCCATTTCCCGCCAAATGCCAGCCCAAAAATAGCAAAATGGCTGTTAATGGTGGACACAAATGCCATCAAATCGATTGCCACATGCTCAATTTCGCATCGAATATTGCACCGGGGATGCAGCTGGCTTGGATTGACCCAGGAAAGCCTAATTCAGTCAAATCCAAGCCAGCTGCATCCCCGGCGCAATATTCGATGCGAAATTGAGCATGTGGCAATCGATTTGATGGCATTTGTGTCCACCATTAACAGTCATTTTGCTATTTCTGGGCTGGCATTTGGCGGGAAATGGCAGCACTTGACTGAATTAGGCTTTCCTGGGCCAATCCAAGCCAGATGCATCCCTGGCGTGAAATAGAAGGCCATCCATGCGAAATTGAGCACGTGGCAAGCAATTTAATGGCATTCATGGGCAGGAACGCTGTAGCACTCGAGGTACTCCCCCAATTGGCCTAGTTTTTTAATACCAGATACTCTTACATATTACCTAGTCAATGACCATTCTATATAGGCAATCTGTCCAGTGATTGTGATTTGGTGCACGCTTCAGCAAGGCGGATGTTCACATACTACAAGGAGTAGAGCTCTCCATGAAGATTTGGGTGCCCCATTGTCCGTACCGCAATCCATTACATTTTCAAACGCGTGACTGTATTGCCCTGACTTCAAGCCATTGTATCATACCAGCAATCGATAGCCCTGATCATTCCAGTCATTTTGGCCTATTTAGATTCCCCTCGGACGCGATATTGACCTTTCCAGAGGCCAAAAAGTGCTTTACATTGCCAAACGTGTGACTGCATTGCCCGCAATGTAATCCATTACGTTTTCAACCACGGGAACCTATTGCCCGCGATGCAATCCATTACATTTCTAACCGCATGACTCTCTTGCCCGCACTGCAATCCATTACATTTTCAAGTGCGTGACTGTATTTCAAGTGCGTGACTGTATTGCCCTCACTGCACGCCATTGGATTTCCAAATAAGTTCAATTCCAGCGCAGTCGCAAAGCCATCTTCTGAGGCCGGTGCACCTGATATCCCTGATCATTGCGGTCATTTTGGTCTATTCACATTCCTCTCGGACGCGATATTGGCCACAAAGTGCTTTACATTGCCAAACATGTGACTGTTTGCAAAATTGATGACAGTCCTCTAAAAATAGAATAAAAAGAACAACTTGAACACCCCACCTTCTGCTGCTCATTTCTCACTCATTTCTGGACGGATCCTGTTAATTCAAGTTACGCCGGATAGCATGTAACTGGGGCTTTCGGCCAGTACCATATTCATCGCGTAATTCAATAGATTATGGTGTTTTAAAACTCGGGTTGTTTGTGTTCAACACCACCTTGAACTGTGCATCATTCGGTCAATTCTCATCCAATTTGGAACATTCCAGGCTCAAATAAACGGGAATATTGAGGCATAGGGCCTAGTAAGAATACATTTTGAATCCCCCCTTCGTGTGGTGCACCACGGGGCATTTTGAATCCCAATTGGTAAATACCTAATCTAGTGTATGCATGACTGCTGCGACACAATCCAAAGATATGGGCATGTTTGCCGCATCGCTGGCTTTCAGAAACACCCGGAATTATCCGAATCCATTCAGAACTCGCAGGGATATGGTTGTCGGCGGCTCAGGTTCGAAACCCACCACCCGCAGTTCGAAGTTCCCTAATTTGTCAACTGATACCGGGAAAATGGTACTGATAGTAAGCCCCTCTTAAGCGCACTCTGACGCAACTTGAATCAAGAGATTCCATTAAGATTTGACTGAGAAATGAGCACCGAAAGCCGGCACCTCCAAGTTGTTCTTTTTATTCCATTTTTAGAGGACTGTCATCAATTTTGCGAACGGCTGTAAGTTCTGCCCTTAGCTGTAAATACCATGATAAATCAGCCTTAGGGCATTTGAACTGCCACTATACCGGCGCGGTGTAAGTCATTGCTGGCGCTCGACTTTCATCCCAGACCCAGAAAAAAGTATCAGCGGATCAAAAATAGCCAGACAACTGACGGAAATACAATTTCTCGCGGCTCTCGACCACATCTGGCCAGCCGACAATTCTGCCCGGGTTATCCCGTAAGAGCGTTAAAATCCATTTTACGTATTCCATGAGCAGAACCCGTGGCAGCATCCATCGGCCTGAAGCCGAGCGGCGACCCAGTAACAATGTTGATCTCTTCCAAACAACGGGACCTACATATATTCCCGAAAGCCGAAGCGGGGCGGGAATGACTGTCCGAAACCGTATATAAGGGCTCGGTTTTGCAGGACAATTCAGCATCTCGCGCTGCTTCATAGCTGTGCCATTCTGTGCAAGCACAGCATGTTCATTTGCACAGGGTGTACAAAAGGCCAACACCTCCCACTTTTAACCCAGCTCTCCACCCTCGTGGTCGAAAGCGGGAGTGTGGGTCGAAAGAGAGAATGGGAAGCATGGCTCCAACTGCACCATCATTTCGGATTTGTATGTCAACACCTCCTCGTGCAGTCAGCTGTTTAATTTCAGTGGACCCCATCGCCCGACCCTAGCGTCCCTTCCCACTCTCCACCCGGCTCTCCACCCTCGTGGTCGAAAGCGGGAGTCTGGGTCGAAAGAGAGAGTCGGAAGCATGGCTTCCACTGCACCGTAATTTCGGATTTGCATGTCAACACCTCGTGCAGTCAGTGCTAATGTCTGTTTAATTTCAGTGGACCCCATCGCTCAACCCTAGCATCCCTTCCCACTCTCCACCCAGCTCTCCACCCTCATGGTCGAAAGCGGGAGTGTGGGTTGAAAGAGAGTCGGAAGCATGGCTTCCACTGCACCGTAATTTCGGATTTGCATGTCAACACCTCCTCGTGCAGTCAGTGCTAATGTCTGTTTAATTTCAGTGGACCCCATCGCTCAACCCTAGCATCCCTTCCCACTCTCCACCCTCGTGGTCGAAAGCGGGAGTCTGGGTCGAAAGAGAGAGTGGGAAGCATGGCTCCAACTGCACCATCATTTCGGATTTGTATGTCAATACCTCCTCGTGCAGTCAGTGCTAATGTCTGTTTAATTTTAGTGGACCCCACACGCAGTAAACATCGTGTCCATTCCGTTAGAGGCCCAGTGTGTGCCCCGATGGGTAGACATGGCAGGGAAACTTCCCGCTCCTCTCAATGAATGTTGTGTCCATCCCGTTAGAGGCCCAGTGTGTGCCTCGATGGGTAGACATGGTGGGGAAACTTCCCGCTCCACTCAGTGAATGTCGTGTCCATCCCATTAGAGGCCCAGTGTGTGCCTCGAAGGGTAGACATGGCGGGGAAACTTCCCGCTCCACTCAGTGAATGTCATGTTCATCCCATTAGAGGCCCAGTGTGTGCCTCGATGGGTAGACATGGCGGGGACATCTCTCACTGTACCCAGTGAGCGTCGTGTCCATCCCGTTAGAGGCCCAGTGTGCGACTCAATGGATAGACATGGCGGGGACAATTCTTGCTGTACCCAGTGAATGCCGTGTCCATCCCGTTAGAGTTCCAGTGTGTGCCTTGATGGGAATCTGGACCAGTGAGCCCCGCGTCCAGCGGAGTTTTCGTCGGTAATTGTTGATCCATTCCTCTAATTGCTGTTGCGGAATACATAGCAGATTCGGGCAGCCTCACCCAGCCTGCTGTCACAGCCACGTGCAGTTATTTCTGTGACCGATGGCAAATTGAGGTGCATCGCGTAGCGAGAGTGAGCGCGATGCCTAGCGGGTAGCCGGACGTTTATTGTTCAATTGCAAGTGCCATTTTCTTCCCGCCTCCCATCAATTCTCACTTTGCTGTTTAGGGCCCGAAATCTGGTCAGCAGGCATTTCGCTGCTCTCCACCCGGCTCTCCACTCTCGCGGTTGAAAGCGGGAGCATGGGTTGAAAGCGAGAGTGAGTGCGATGCCTGGTGGGTAGCCAGACGTTTATTGTTGAACTGCAAGTGCCATTTACTTCCTCCCTCACATCAATGCTCATGTTGATGTCTAGGGCCCAGTTGGAAATCTGGTCAGCAGGCGTTTGAAAGCGAGAGCGAGAATTTGGCTTATGCCGCTCCATTCTTCCTGTTTCTTTTGCCTGCCCCTCTGCCGTTGTTCATTCACAAAGCCACATGGCAGCCCCTGACCAAGGTCTGATCACCCTCTTTCATACTGTTCACACATAATACACTGTGAATTAGCATTGGCAGAGCGTGGTTTTCTCTTGTCGAAATTCTCCGAGAGCAGTCAAGGCTGGGTGCCCACACCCTTTTTCTTCTTTCTTCAACCTTAAATTTCGATTTTATTGATATTTTATGGATGCTTTATAGGTCCAGCCTCCGCATTGGCAGTAGTCTCCCCGTGGCATGAAAGCTTCTACATTCTCTGTATTGCTTGGTGAGTGGAACATTCCTCATAAGCACTGCCCTTCAACGGCTCTGCCACACGTTCTAGAGGGATCGACTAGTTGCGATTTCTGTTTGGGTTCTGGGGCATTGCAAGTCGCAACCTGCCAAGGTGTGACTTCTGTTTGGGTTCTGGGGGATCAAGGCCGCAACCTGGCAAGTTGCGACCTCTGTTTGGGTTCTGGGGAATCAAGGTCGCAACCTGGCAAGTTGCGACTTCAGTTTGGGCTCTGGGGGATAAAAGTCGCAACCTGGTAAGTTGTGACCTCTGTTTGGGTTCTGGGGGATAAAAGTCACAACCTGGCAAGTTGCGACTTCTGTTTGGGTTCTGGGGAATCAAGGTCGTAACCTGGGCTCTGGGGGATCAAGGTCGCAACCTGGCAAGTTGTGACCTCTGTTTGGGTTCTGGGGGATAAAAGTCACAACCTGGCAAGTTGCGACTTCTGTTTGGGTTCTGGGGATCAAGGTGCAACCTGGCAAGTTGCAACCTCTGTTTGGGCTCTGGGGAATCAAGGTCGCAACCTGGCAAATTGCGACTTCAGTTTGGGCTCTGGGGGATAAAAGTCGCAACTTGGCAAGTTGCAACTTCTGTTTGGGTTCTGGGGGACAGATTGAGCTGTGTGGTCCGGCTAGTCACACGGTCTCTTTCTGGCCAATCGGCGATGATTGTCCTTGAGGATAGGCAGAACAACCCGGCCAGTTGTTTTGCCTGCTATCAGGCCGTCATCCTGCCAAGTTGCCACTTCTGTTTGGGTTCTGGGGGATAAGAGTCGCAACCTGCCAAGTTGCGACATCTGTTTGGGTTCTGGGGGATCAAGGTCGTTGCAGCCTGCCAAGTTGCGACTTCTGTTTGGGTTCTGGGGGATCAGATTGAGCTGTGTGGCCTGGCCACCAGCACAATCTCTTTCTGTCCAGTCGGTGATGCTTGCCCCGCTGATGGATCTCTGTTCTGGACCAAGAGACGCGAAGCCGATCCTTCGCGGGTATTGTCAATTTCATTGGCAAACCCTGATTCTCTTAATTTTTGGCCTCCCCTGTCACCTTCGCTCTGACTTCTCATCCCTACTCATCCATCTTCTCTAGCTCCTGCCGACAGTCTCAAGGGGGGTCAAAAGATAAGAGACGGCCACATGACGCTCAGTGTTCAAATTATCGGCCTGAGCTTCCCACGAGCAAGGGACTGTATTGAATTGACACCCAGTGTTCAAATTATCGGCCTGAGCTTTCCGCGAGCAAGGGACTACATTGAATTGACACCCTATCCTACGCCGTTGACGCTGTAGTCATTATAAATATCCAGAAGCCGTGGAGGCCATACTTCGTATAAAGGATGTAGTTACATGTGACTAAAAAGCATCATCGAATATCATATATCATCATCCATTTCAACATGCGAGGTACGAGATTTTTTGTTGAAGTATCTGTCTAACTGCTTACTGCCAGATGAGGCTACATACATGGTGCCCGTTGATTTGCACCAGGAAAGTAGCGGAAAGAGAGACCGGACAGCTCGTTGGAATCCGATGGGTTTTCCACTGGATTTTGTTGGTCTGCCTGTTGGCGTGCCATTTACCTCTGGATTTCCAATGGTCTGCTTTCACAGGAAAGCATCAAGTCGATTCACTTTGACTTGCTACTTGATAGTATGGTAAATTGCAATTCCTGCTGAGCACCGATGAACAGTACGCGACGCTGATCACGGAAACTGTCAAGAAACCGGATCTGATGCGAGTTCTGATGCGAATTCTGATGCGAGTGGCAATGCCATGGGAAGCCGAGACGCGGCAAGAACCCATCAAGCGCCCTCCGCTTTTGGCTTTGCTTCTGTCAACACACACAGTGTAGCAACGCTAATCAGCCATTCCCACCACCGTGTCCTCGCAGCGGCCAAGACTGGATATATTGCAACTTTTCCCATGTCTTGCACCATCCCCAGACGACATTCACAATTGACCCTCTATTCGACATTCTCGCGCGTTTATTGTCTTCAGCTTCAGTCTCACTAATCCTTGAACGCTTTCACGAATATCTGTCTAGTACTTTATTGTTTTCTACTGGACAGGTTTTACTATAAAATTCTCGGTAACGTAAGTTACTGTGGCCGTGCATCACATTTTCGTCAGCGCTTATTGCGTCAGCATTGATCTGTTGATCTCTCCCTACCAAAAATGCTCGGCTTGATGACTTCGGCAGGTAGGCCGATGATTGCTTTCATAATTCTGCTTAGACTATCGTCCGATTGTGTCGCTCTCCTCAACCCAACCTTAACCTGTCTCATTCTTCAGTGCCATCTCGAAAATTCAAGTTTGATGCCCTGACAAGGTGTGCACACATAGTAATGGTAGTCCTGCATTTGTTACACTCCAGGAACTGCCCGGAAAACTAGCTGGTCTAATTGGGACACCTCTTTTCAGAGAAGCCATCTGCCTGGTGAATGAGGGCTGGTGTACCATCCATACAGGACAGTGGTCCTGCTTAGTTTATTTGTGTTAGATGGGTCTGCATTCTTCCCTTAAACTCCGCTCAACTTCTCTATGTGCGCCGTTATTCCGGGTCCACACCCTTGATCCCTTCACCAAAGGACTTTCCAAGCCGTGTTGTTTTCTGCTGTGTCCGAGCCACCCGCCAAATAACCTTGGACGTGTGAATGAGCCACAGACTCTATCTGCGCCTTCTATCCGATGGTGGGTAAACTTCTCGGTACTTATTCTCAAGCCGATATAATTCTTAACATCAACAACAGTTGAATATTGCGCGCAAAAGAAGGGATACGAGCGCGCAAAGCGGCCAAGCTGCCGGTTGTTTCATTATCAATAGGCCTCTGACACCCATTAAATTGTATGAGCCACACCCCCCTTTGAGGAGTGCGAGGAGTCTGTACTACGTGATAAAGGCAACTGATAAATCACTAAAATCTTATGTCAATGCAATATACCCTTATTTGCAGCATCCTAACGGCGGTCTTATTACCTCCGCTGGTACCACATGCAGCCTGCAGCTCTCGGCCTGAGCAAAAAGTCAACATTGCAAATAATAGATTCGTCCTCTGCAGAGGGCGGAATTGTCAAAATAAAACAACTCAACAACACGCCAATAGGCGTCTCTTATCGAACATATCCGAGCCCGAATAGACCATCACAGTAGTGATTTCAAGTCTTTATAGCAGTTTTGAACAGTATATCAAGTGCTAAACCGAAAGGTCGGGCAAGGAATGCTTAATTGAAATCATATTCTCGTTACTTCTTCAGAATAAGGATGGTGGGTAGGTAGGTATTAACCGTGTGATCCAAATATTAAAGGCTGGTGTCAGGGATTCCAGTGCACAAAATAAGCTGAGTTATACATTCCTCTCGGGGCCTCCACCACCTCGGAGGAGTTTGCAAATATCATGAAATTCATCCCTGCACTATGGATCCTTGCCACCATACAGAATCAATCAGTCATCTCGCCAACATTACACCCCATATCCAATGAATTAAACCTGCTGTAGTGGTAAAGCATGTGATTTCAAGGATATTATGTGTATACCTTGCAACCAAGACGATTTTGCCAAGGGGGTCCAGAAAATAAAATTTTGGAACCTAGGCCGATTTGGACCCAAATCGGGATCTGAAGTCCAAATGTTTGCCTGGCCAGCAGTTCACGAAATATGGGCACATTTGGATTTTGCTAAGGATCACCATCTTGAGAAAAGTAATACTGTTCAGATCCACCTGTTGTGATATCAAATTCGGTGGTACATACCAATATCTCCATAAATGATTTGCGCAGGTCAATCACTGCTGGGGAACTTGCGCATTCTATGCCGCATGGTTAGGAGTTTCCAAAAGTCCCATGATCCCACTTTTGAATTTTCCTGGTAAGATGCCTGAACTTGTAGAGGCATAATTCTGGTTCCGGCAGAAAGCGGTGTTTGAGTTCAAGTGGACATTCAGAATAATTATTGTCCTGGACTGGCACAGGACTCAGAGATTGCTAGGATTTTTCCGGTCTTTGTCTCCTTCCAAGCACCGTGATCTGCACATCCCTGCTGCTTGCCCGTCTGAGACGAGATGGACGAGTGGTTGACAGGTAGAGATACAGAGTGTGGTTAGATGTAGGAGTGAAGGTGAGGAGACAAAGGTCAAAAAAATTGATGATTTAAAGGTGCACCAATGGAATTGGTGACCTCCAGGGCCAATTTGCAACCATGATATTGACCTTCAATCACTGCATTCAGAGGCTTGGTATGCAGACAGACGTCTGTCTATTACAGGTAGCCAGAGCGCGGCAGACCCAAGGTCGGCAGACTCTGTGGAGGTTGGTCAATCCGGGCCTACATCCATAATGGGTCCAAGACCCATTTCCGTGACTCAATTACAGACCCTGCCGATCTCACCGTGCTAGATGGCGCCCAACCGCGGCATATGTGTGTCGGCAGGCTCTGTCTCCACGCATTATGGGCCTCGCCGATAGGCGGCCAACTGCGGCAGGCCGGGTCTACCTGGGCCCTGGATGCAGTGAATACAATTCGGATGGGCTTTGCTTCCTGCATGATGAAACATGACAATTGCTGCCCATGTTTCTTGCTTCCTTGACTCTTGTTCCCAGGTGCATAAGTGTATTCAAAATGGATTTCTTCCATTGAGGATATTGTAGCATCAGGGTTTGAAGTGAATCTTCTGTGGATTTTGGTGAGAGTAAATCCTTTGCAGAGCCATTCCGCTTCTTGTACTTATGTGCTTAATTTCTCGGTACTTGGTACAGTCCCCACAGAGTAGAATTCTTGAGAAATATGAAGTGCGTAAGTATTCCTTCTCTTAAGCTGCGAAGATAAGCTTTGGTTTGATATGTCAGTTCACTTGTTACCGGGCTCTGCCGCTTGCCGGCCTTACAGCTTTATCATGTGGGTAGTTGTACGTTGAAAAATAACGAAGATTTCCTGCGCAGATTACAGCTCTTTGCGGAACATAGGGCGCGGCCCTTTTTATTTTATTTTCTGAACTTTTCACGAGAATCCTTCCTGTGAACTCAAATCTTGACCGTTTTCCCTGAAAATAGGCTCATTCGAATCGGACGGAGAATACGCGGGTCCTCTCGGCGCCAGATTTTTGATATTGACCTCCTCTGTTCCCAATTTAGTTCTTGCGACCACTGCCTCACGCTTATCGCTGGACGTGTAAATTTGCTGGCCGGGAACTCCATTAGGTGGGCAGACGTATGATCCTTTGTGAGTCCTTGCATCCCCCGACACCCTACCGGAAGAGTACATTGTGTCAGTTCTTGCTGCCTCCGAGTATCACTCAGGCTCATTATGCGTCCATCTCCTCTTTTCTTGGATGTCACTGACTGGGTCCCGCAGAAGTACGATTCGCCGACATCCACACCAAGCCAAAAATCGCGGACCTTTAGTTTAGGTATGAAGATAGTGAGAAAAGGGAGTGCTGCATAGCCCAGTACAATAATTTAGGTCCTGTGCGCCCATTGCACTGCATAGTCACAATTTAGTCGACCTAAATTGATGAAGATTTGCGCTCACAGGATAGCTGTAGCTTTGGTAATAATGTCCCGATTGCCCTAGATTTTTGGTATGGCACGCTGTGATGTATCCCCTAGCACATGTCGGAAAGTCCAAAGTAGGGAGGGATTATTAAAAGTGCACTTGGACCGCCATACCTAGATTTTTTATATGTATTTTTTTTTTTTCCTTTTTGAGACTTTTTCGATATTTTCGACCATCTCCGCCATGAAACTCTAAAAGACGTATATGTCAGAATGGCTCGAACAGAGCCGCGACCGAGTCGCCCGAAAGCATCACGTGATGCCGAGAAAACACGTCGCGTTGCCAAGTCCTGGTCTTTCTGGGTCAATTTCACCAAATAATAGCAGGGAATATCTGCTCCAAATTCCAGCAATCATCGTCAACAATACATTGCAAGTAAGATAGTTATTCGCTATCTGGCTTCGAGGTGCCCTTCGGAATACCTATAAGAGCATCCTTTCAAAATACTACAATGATTCCCGCTACCGTAAGGTACGGGTTTCTATAGGGTGCATGATTTTTAGATTTTGGCCGTGCATCACATTTTTGTCAGCGGTTTTCGCGTAAACTGGGTATTCTTTTGTCGACAGACTCTTCCACACGCGTCCTTTAGCCTCTCCTCCGGAATCGTTAGCCCGGGACAGCCGCGAAGTACCTTCCTTAGATCTCTCAAGTATAGTTGGTGCGCTAATATGGGTTTTTCAGCTTCTTCATTGTCCGAGGCCTCTGTTACAGAGGTTGTTCCCCCGTCCCCTGTAGTCGGCGACAACACGGCTGATATGCGGCCACAATGTAAGTCGTCCTTTACCATTATTGGCAGGTCAGGTGCTCATATTTTTACCAGCTCCTGGACGTAGCTGTGTCTGCGATGAGCCTATGGTTTGTCGCTGTCCATCTACGTCTAGTTCTGCATCATCTATGACTACTATGACTGTTATGACGTCCCTGAACCTCTTGCGCGATATTTTTCTTGGTCATCATGTTACGCGTTCCCGTATCTCTGTATTCCATGCCGATTTACCAACAATACAACGATCACTTGAACTGCATGCCATCCCGTATGCCCGTATGACTTTAGTGCAATGTCGCCGGATTCTCCTTCATCATATAGCTACTGGTGCTTGTGCGGACCACGTAGTGGACAATTCTGCGTCTCCACGACCGGATCGCTCTGCCTGCCGCGCGCTCTGCCACGACTTCAAGTCTGCGGCAGATATGTCACAAGCTGTGTTGAATATTATTCTTTGTGCAGACGATAAACAGATTTCAACTGAGAGCCTTTCCCATGTAGCCGCTGCATTGAATATATCTGTTTCTGGTGATCGCAATCTACGGTTCAAGTTGCGCGCAGCAATTCGGAAACATGCCGAAAGTATCACCTGCGCAGGCCCCGAGAATCGTTCATCCGCTTCTATCGCTGACTTTTTTAACTCTTTTGAGAGTCATCGTAAACCCGTTCTTTTGTCTATTGCTGCACTACATCGCATCCAAGTCCCGGAGAAAACTACAACTGACTCTCTGCGTACTCAAATTACTGAGCATCTGTTGTCTGGACACTGCACTCAATTTTCCGACCACCCGCCTTCGATATCTCTTCCAAACGGTCTAGGGTTACCAGATTGCGCAGATGTCCACAACGAATGGTTAGGAAACAAGCTGGATACTGATCTACAAGTCCACATCTTGACTGCTATCTATGGAAGCAAGATATCTCTCAGGTCTTTGCGTCGAGTCTTGGATAACTTGAATGTCCGGCATGAAGACGGTGATAGTATCGGCCAGCTACACAGGAGATTGAAGCGTTACATCACCGATTTGCGTAGAGGAAAGAAGGTTGAGCAGACCCAAGACCAAGAACGTGCTGCTCGCGCAAAGTACGATGAACAACTCGACTCCATACGCCAGCTATGGCCGCAGCTCGTACCCCAGTCGATAAAGAATAAGAAATTGCGCATGTTCCCAGACCAGACAAGTTCAGAGGCGTTGTCAACCTTCACCTGTGCTTCATGTGCCGAGTCTGCTCCACTGCGTTCTCATTGCTCATTAGTCGTTGGTGACTCTCGCTTTGACTTGAACGTCCTGAAGCGGCCGGATCTGGCATCCGATGAATCTAATATACTGGACCGTTACAAGTGGCTGTACCCGGACTGCATTCCTCCCCCTATGCCTTTCAACGAGGGTCCACTGCGCGACCTCCTTTTAGATCCAGCTGGTGTTTCATTTCCAAATGACGGCGGTCCGGCTACTCTTTCTGTATGCAAAACCTGTCATTCATATTTGAAGAAAAAAAAGATGCCCGCCTTGTCTTTGGCAAACAGAACATATCTTGGACCTGTTCCACCCGAACTGAAAGACCTGACTGTGATCGAGGAGGCTATGATTGCGCGTTGTCGGTCCAAATGCTGGATAATTCAACTCAAAGAGGAAAACCAGGACCTTGTCCTTCAAAGTACCCAGCGCGGCATTAAGGGACACGTCCTTGTTTATCCTCAACAGCCATCCAAGGTCGCCGACATTCTCCCACCGTCTATTGAAGAAATAACTACACCTGTCTGTGTTTTGTTCGTCGGTTCCTCTGTTCCAACTCCGGAATGGCTCCGTGAATATGCAAAACCGTTAGCTGTGAGCGCCAGGAGAGTTCGATGTGCCCTTCAATGGTTGAAAAAACATAATCCACTGTACCGAGACATCACAATCAACGAAGAATGCCTTGAACAACTTGAAGAGAATGCTGTTTTGCCATTCAACGTTGAACATATTCGATCCACGTCCGCCAACGAAGCTGCTACTTCTCGATACGATCCTGTTCAAGTGCCGGATCCCTCTACAAAGCCGGATGATTCCATCCCATTCCAGAATATTGTCATCACAGATGTCGATTGCCACGCCTCCTCAAACGAACTGCGCGCCGCAGCACTCCGTCATGTCAAGAAAAAAGGTGGTGGCTACATCCAGATACCTCACGATCATGAACCAGAGAATGAATTTCGAAAGGACAGCCTGCTATTTCCCCTAATGTATCCAACGCTCTTTCCCTATGGTATTGGTGGTCCTAATGACTCGAAACGAACTGTACCTGTTTCTTTAAAACGGCATGTCAAACATCTGTTGAACTTATCAGACCGGAGATTTCAAGAGCATCCCTCCTTTGCATTCACTGCATTCAATATTCTACAGCGTCATGAAATGCTTTTACACACCAGTTTAAAAGTCAAACGCGCAAATTTCGAGTCCGTTGCCTCACAATTTGCCTCTCTATCACCTGAGGTTGTCAAGAGTGTCTCTGAACGTGTTGCAAACGGTGAATCTCCGGTGCCAAAAAATGCGGAAGAACGTAAGGTCATGAATTTACTGAGGCAAGTGAACGGTGTTGCAGCCTCTGTCCCAGGCTCTTCTGCTGCCCGTGTCTCAATGCGAAATGAAATTCGTGGACTCATGATCGAAAAGGGGCTTCCGAGTTTCTACATAACAATCAATCCTGCAGATGTATTTAATCCCATTGTCAAGTTTCTTGCAGGTGAGGAAATTGACATCGATGCGCTACTGCCCGGAGATGTCCCCAACTACTGGGACCAATCTGTTCTTGTTGCAAAAAATCCAGTCGTAGCAGCACGATTTTTTAATTTGTACATGAAAGCATTTATAGCTACGCTTCTTGGCTACGATCCCGAGCATAAAGACCTGGAAGGTGGAGTTCTCGGTGTGGTTAAAGCATACTATGGTTGTGTTGAGGCTCAAGGTCGGGGAACACTTCATTGCCATATGCTAGTTTGGGTCGAAGGCGGTTTGAACCCAAATGAAATAAAAAAACGGGCACTGAGCACCGCTGAGTCAGATGTCGAATTTGGCAGGCGCCTCTTGGCCTTTCTGGATGACACAATCTCGAATTCCGTACCAGAGGATCCTGATCCAAATCTAACTGTACCTTCAAATAACCACCATCCATGTTCGGTCCGCGGCATGCCTGTTTCCGAAGAGTCAGTTTCCCCGGAACGTCAGAAGGATCTCCGTAACGTTGTATCACAATGTCAAACTCACACTCATTCGAAGACTTGTTTCAAATATTGGCGTGGTCCACCTGAACCCAAAACATGCCGCTTTGACCTGCATGAGGATAATTTCCGCGCAACAAGCTCTTTCGACCCAGAAACAGGCGAAATTTGCTTGCGATGTCTGGATGGCCTCGTTAACAATTTCAACACAACAATGATCGAAGCCATACGATGCAATATGGACATTAAATTTATTGGGTCCGGGGCTTCTGCCAAAGGCATCCTGTACTATATCACGGACTATATAACAAAATCACAGTTGAAGACTCGCGTTGCATTTGCCATGCTTGAACTAGCAGTCAAGAAATTGGGAGAATTCAACCCTCTCCTGGATGATAAAACCACCCGCGCCAAAAAAATGCTTCAGAAGTGCGCATATGCGATGATTTCCCAGCAAGAGCTTTCGGCTCAACAAGTTGCTTCCTATCTCCTTGACTTCGAAGACCACTTCACAAGCCACTTATACCGTAATTTTTACTGGACATCATTCGAGAATGTTATTAACAGAGAAGATCCAAGTCCAGAATGTTATCCGACGAAGGTGACAGTCAGCCAGTCAGAAAAGAATGACAATGACGCGGCAAGAGACCTAGGCTGTGGCGATGACTCCGAAAATGATTCTGTTTCCGACGATGAATCTGATCCACTGTTTCTTAATGATGTTCTGGATGAACAGGACCCAGGACAATCGGGTGATGCGGACGAAGAAATACATGTATCATTTGATGGAACCGGGAAACTTGTGCGTACCGGAAATCAGTTAGCAGATTACCAGAATCGCGGTACTCAACTAGATCAAGTATGTGTGTGGGACTTCATCTCCCGTGTTGATAGAATCAGCAAGTCTTCTGATCGTCTAAAAAATCAGTCAACATCTGAGAATGAACATGAGGAGGAATTATTAGGCGTACTTGACAATGATGCTGTCGAGGATGAGGCCGAGGATGAGGGTGATGGCGAGTCCATTATGACTTCGGATACTTACAAACGGCCCCGAATCCCACTGCTAAATGGGCATTACCAAGAAAAAACTCATATTCTCCGGGTTCGTTCTCCGAATGATGCATTTATTCCGGTACCAATTGGGCCAGGTATTCCACGTCGAGATAAACCAGAAATATATTCGCGGTACTGCCGATTGATGCTGATATTTTTCAAGCCATGGCGACATGCGACGGAGCTGAGAAGCAAGGGCCAGTCATGGGAAGATGCCTTTAAGTTATTTTCGCTGAACTGCTCTTCCTCGGTCAAGTTCAAAATGGATAATATGCAGATACTGCACGAGTGCCGCGACAGCCGTGACGATCATTTCGCTGAACGGCGTTACCTTGCCAGACGAGCAGTCAAAGAAGTGCGGCGGAGACGAAATCATGAAGACTCGGATGACTTTTGCGGAGAAGACGTGACGGAGGAAATGATTCTAGACCATCTGGAGTCAATTACTGGGCGGTTTTCCATGAAAAAAGCAGCGGCTCACGAAGCAATCCTGGAATGCATTGACTATGCAGAAGAAGCCGGCCTGTATAATATTCCAAACGCAACAGCTGCACCAAGTATAGGGGCAGAAGATGAATTTCAACAAGATGGTACTCATCTTGTGACAGATAAAAATTTCCTTTTTGGGGTAGATTCCCGCGTTTTTCAGTGGTTGAGCGGAGAACACGTCCCATGGGACCTATTTTGCTCCGATTGACCTATATTTTTATTATGGTGGACTTGAACATATTCCGGAGGGCCTCAAATACCGGTATTTTGAATGTGATCAATACTTCAAATATACAGGTCACAGATAAATTCCTTTCATATTGCTGATCTCAAAGTGTATGATGGATTTGAACCAGCATTCACATTCACTATCCCGGTATTTCAGGCCCTCCAGAATATGTTCAAGTGCACCATAACAAAAATATAGGTCAATCGGAGCAAAATAGGTCCCATGGGACGTGTTCTCCGCTCAACCACTGAAAAACGCGGGAATCTACCCCAAAAAGGAAATTTTCGGGGCCCATAAAAAAACCTAGGAGATGGGGCCCTCCGCCCTTTCCGTCCGAATCGAATGATCCTACTTCCAGGGCAAACGGTTGAGGATTGATCCCGCAATCGCTGTTCTCGTGAAAATTTACCAAAAAAAAAAAAAAACACGCCGCGCCCTAAGTTCCGCAAAGAGCTGTAAGAAGGTCGAACGGGTCAGACGAAAAAGAAATGAACTCACAGGTGAATTAGATGAAGGCGATCCCGAAGCAGTCCGATTTCTAGAATTACTTGGTCGTCTTCGCCAAGGGAGATGCACAGATGACGATTTTGACTTGTTGAATTCAAGATTGATCACTAATCTTCGACCGGACTGGAGCCGACCCGAATTGCAGCATGTTCCTATAATTGTATCATCGAATGAATTGAAGGATGCATTGAACGAGAAAGCAGCCCAGGCCTACGCTGCCAGAACCGGGAATCACTTGAATTGGTATCATGCAAGAGATGCGAGAAGCGACGGAACTTTGATCAAGGATGTTGGACTACAGGAACATCTCACTTATAAATTGCACTCTGGGGAAACAAGCTATCGTCTCGGTCGACTTCCCCTAGCATTAGGAATGCCAGTTATGATCACGCAGAATTTCGACGTTCAGAATGGAATTGTCAACGGTTCAACAGGATTTGTCAAACAGATACGATACACTGAGAACGAGTTAGGGGAACGATCTGTACAGTCGTGCGTTGTGTACATACCGGATATGACAGGACCTGCATTGCCGAACCTGCCTCCAAAGCATGCCGCCATCATCAGCGAAACCGTAGACATGAAGTTCGTCCATCCAGATTCGGGCCGGAAATGCTTGATAAAAAGAACACAAGTGCCCCTAGTCCCAGCCTTTGCGATGACAGCCCACAAAGCACAAGGCAAAACAATGGACGCCGTTATTATGGATCTGGAGAGCACAACAGGAACGGAATCTCCATACGTCATGCTGTCACGAGCCACATCTCTTGCCGGCGTCTACATTCTACGGCCATTCAAGCAGAAAGTCATTCAGCGTCGTCCTAGTCAAGATGTCCGCGAAGAGTTCCGCCGCATGGACATGCTGTACCACCAGACCATAATGCGGCATGGGACGGCGGCGGAGGCTGCGGAAGCGCAGAGATACTTGGTCGACAGTTTCTCGGCCCAGGCACTCCCGGATCTTGACGAAACGGTGGAGGAGAGCACGGGTGATGATGCGCGCCAGCTGCCAGTGAGGCACATGCAGCGGATGAATTCCCGGTTGATCGCCGAAGCATCGCCACAGCGCGATCAGCTTCCTCCCTCTACTTCCCCCAACACTCGTCGACGTACTCGAATTGTCAAACTGCCTATGATGGAAGTGGACAGTGACTCCGCTTCACCCAGTAAGAAGCGGGCTCTTCCCGAGGGTGAGCCTGAGTCCGTGGCCAAGCGCAGGCGTCGTGAACGCATTAAACGGAGATATTTTCGGTAAGGTTGAAACGCTCGGGATTTTCCTCGAATTTCTCTGATTTTCTTTGAGGTTCCCGCCGCAGGCCCGCTGCTCGGAATCTTCCGAGAATATTCTCCGACTTTCTTTGAGATTCCCACCACTGGCCGCTACCACATAAATATCGGCCCCGCCATCACTTGTCCTCGCTTCGTTCCACTCCTACTTTCCTTCACTCAGCCTTCTCTCGTTAAACCTCAGCTTCCTTTCCTGCCACTTACAATGAGCTCGATCACTTTGCGTCGCTGCACTATGGACCGGAAGACCGGCAAAACAATGTACGACGTCTTGGTTGAAGATGCTCAGGCTCTCGGAGCCTCTAACTTGAGCACCCACGAGATCGATTCGACATTCTTCCGAGGCTGCCCCGACCCCAAGGGCAACGTCTTCTACCAAAAGTCCGATGGCACTCCTTTCGTCGCCAGTTTCATCGCCGAAATCGGATCTGAAGCGCAGGGGACTTGGATGGCCGCGTATCCGAAGAAGTCTCCTCCCGCCCATAAACTTGCAAGTACTTCACAAGCTGCACAGATATCTAACTAATTGACCGACAGCCGATGAACGACGGGAATTCAAAGTCTCACCGCATGGTTCTCGCCCTTCGCTGCCCCACCGGCGCCCCACCGGAATTACGCGCCATGTTCATAAATGGTCTTGCCACGTGCGACCGCATCCGTGGCGACGACGAGCAGCATGAAGTGGATAACGACCAGGTACATACAAGTGCAACTTCTCAATATCATCGCCTGATCGATTGACCCAGCGTTTCGATGTTACCGAGTGGATAATCAGCGGTGAGAACGACCCAGATGAAGACATCGTTTTGCTCGCTCGTCTTCACCCGACTTACGAGGCTCAATATTATATACTGCATCCCTATAACTTTTATTGATAATATTTTCAGGTTCCCCACAATAGCGGCACAAAGGATTCGTCCTCTCGCACTCCGCGCAAGAGGATCAGCAAGGTGGACTCGACGGCTAAATCAGACCAGTTGTCAGACGGTATGCCTGATGCCGATGCCGACAGTGTGGGCCCGCAGACTACCGGTATCGTCCAACTTGATCTCCCGTGTTTGACATATAACTAACTATTTTTCAGAACGCAAAGTCGGCGATAAATATCCTCCTAGCAAGCTGTCCGACCATCGGGGGCCGTACTTTGCGCATGAAAAAGCCGAGCTAATCCAACGTGATTACACGGACAGAGACGGGAAATTAATCGCCCCCGAGGAGCTCTACGCGACGCTAACCGAAGGCACCCTCGTTCTCGTCATGGTCTCACTCGCAACCTACGTCATCACGGACCAGAAGACGGAGAAGGGTACACCGATTCCAGACAAAAAGGTGCGCGGTGCCATACAATTCATTATTGCTGTCACTAATGCTCGTTAGATATACCATGTGTTGGTCGACAGACTCAAAGTTCTCGACCGCGGTGACGCCGAGCCATGGAATCCGCCGGTCCCTGCGATCCCCGAGCCTCGTTTCTACTCGCCTACAACGTCTCCGCAGCGCAGGGGCAGGGACGATGCCGCCGACACCGCGTTCAATACCTTTGGATCGAAATCGTCACCGAGCCCCACCAAGAGAGCGAGACGCAACGTCGGGTCTACGTAAAATCTCCATTTATTTCGTATTATACGAATCGTATACCCGACCAACTGATATACAGTCCTTACTACTTTCTGATACAGTCAATTACTTTACCATCTAGTTTCAAACTCCCCATTTATTTCGTATTATACGAATCGTATACCCGACCAACTCATATACATTCCTTACCACTTTCTGATACAGTTGATTACTTTACTATCTAGTTTAATAACATTCGCTCCAGGTAGCGGGCCGTGCCGCTTGTCGGCCTTACCTGCTTTATCTCACAAGTACATGTTGCTCTGGGGCTGTTCTGCCCTCAGCATGGCAAAAACATCAAATATGGTCTTGTAAAAGGTACATTGGAGCCTAGAAAGAAATGTAAGGATGTCATCCCCTCCGGATTTTGAATCCAAATCGAATGGTCCTACTCTAGAGGCAAACGCACAAGAAATGAGCCCGCAATGCCGGAGATGGTCGAAATTATCGCAAAAGTCTCAAAAAGGGAAAAAAAAAAAAATGCCCGCGCCCTATGTTCCGCAAGAAGCTGCAACGGAAAAGGGAATACCTAGCACAGAAAGTTCTCAATTCCCGTGCAGAGTTCAAAATTCCGTTCAAATTTACCCATATGATTTCATTCTCAACTAATTGTTTCAAGCCGAAAGGTGCGTACACCATTGGTCTTGAGGCTGCATATGAGTGTCTCAAGTGTACACTGATATGCTCACAGTATAACAACTGCCCCATACTGCGGAACACTCCGCTTTTGTATACCTTTATCACAAATGCCCCTGGGGATGAGTCGCTGTGTTAATTGTTGCATCCATTGGTCAAGAATTCATGCAGGATATGGTGTCTTCGATATATCCCTTATTTTGAGCTACTAAACTCATTTCAAGACCCTGGTAATCTTTCCAGGGCCGCCTCTGGTCTGATGCCTGTGAAGCTTAAATTTGTCCAGTGCTCCCTTTTCGCTGTCCAAACCGACCAAAACACTCGATGAATCACGGGGTCTTGGGACCCGAAATTTTTTTAAAACAAGGCGTATGCCCCCGGCTTCGCTCTTTTGTATATCCGGTTCCAACGCGGCCCTACTCATTCAATAGATGCACCCATGCATGTCTTCAGCGCATTGGGATAATTGGAGTCACATCTTCTGATCTCAATCCACTGGGCACCAGCTGGACCACCAATCTTCTAGGTAACCTCAGACTGCCGCGATCCCCCCGCTTGGAAACAGTGCGAACTGTGAACTACATCGCGGCGGCGCAATTGGGCACATTTTAGAGGGAGGATTTCGTGTGATGGGTGGATCTGTTTGCAAGCGAGGGCATTCGATTTGAAGATGGGCAGGGCAGGTGCGGGAGTAGTACTTGACTATATGGAGATGCAGTTGCTTTGAAAGGCTGGGTCCAGATCGATAGCCCTTGTCAATACGGAACTTTCTTTTGACGCGGATTTTTGTGGCGTGCTAGGGTCTTAATCACAACAACATCGAAGTAGTCTCCTGCAGCGACAGGGTATTTTAGCACAACAAATTGTGAGCCAAATTAATATTAAAATCGATGCTACACTAAGTGACCAAAATGATTGACCGATCGGTTTTCCGATGATATCTCCACATTGAGACAATATTTTTGGGTCAACCAAAGTGTAGGATTGTTGAGAAAGATCTTCCCGACCGTTCTGCACTAATGATGAGATCAAAATATATTGATGTGCCATCATTCGGGATGAAATACGGAAAAGACTGGAAACCCGATTTTTAAAACTTGAGCTACAATTTGTTTGAGTACAAACCAAATCTACCAGATTGTAGTTCAGGATGTCCTATGTCATCCCACACTTTAAATTGTGCAAAAATATACAGGCAACACTGACAGCGCCCTGCCTGCCGTCAAAATGTGACTTATTATGTTACCTTCGCGTGCTTGATTCAAATTGCGCGGCCGTAGGCAGCGCAATCCTAAGCAACACTGTCGTTTCAGATTTCCCCTTGGTCCCTTCGCCATTGCGCCTGGGGTTTTGCAGCTCTCCATAATTTCGGAGGCGGTGCAGTCATATGTGCAATTCATCAACGTCAGCAATTCCCGTTCTCCAAACACGGCTCGGACGCTGACAGCGCCCTGCCCGCCGTCAAAACGTGATTTATTATGGAGAGTTACTTTGGCGCGCTTGATTGCGAGGCCGTAGCCAGTGAAATCCTAAGCAACACTGTCGCTTCAGATTTCCCGTTGGTTCCTTCGCCATTGCGCCTGGGGCTTTGCAGCTCTCCATAATTTTGGAGGCGGTGCAGTTATATGCGATTCAATAGCGTCGGCAATTCCCGTTCTCCGAACACGGCCAAGACACTGACAGCGCCCTGTCAAAACGTGACTTATTATGGAGAGTTACTTTCGCGCACTTGAGTCCGAGGCCGTAGCCAGTGCAATCCTGAGCAAAACTGTCGCTTCAGATTTCCCGTTGATGACTTCGTCATTGCGTCTGGGGCCTTGCAGTTCTCCATAATTTCACGCCGGATAAGAACGAGAACACGCAATTCGAGCGTAGAAACAGCAGCCAGCCGTTCACTATCCCGGTAGTTTGAGCTCTCCAGAATACCCATAAGTTCATTGTATTAAAAATCTAGGCCAATCCGAGCACTGCAGCTACTTTGTGGCATGTTCTGCTCTCAGACAGCTAAAAACACCCCAATCTGACCTAGTAAATGATTTCGGGGTGCTCAGAAAAAATCGTAAGATGCCGAGCCCTCCGCTTTTACCACACGAATCGAATGAGCATATTCCCAAGGGAATCGGTTGAGATCTGAGCCCACACCAGCTGTTCTGGTGAAAACTCATATAAAAATAAATAAAAACGGGCCGCGCCCTAAGTTCTGCAAAGGGCTGTAAATGCATCTACCTACCAGCTATAAATTTTATGTAGGCGGCCTATTCACTATCCCGGTATTTTCCGCCCTCCACAATACAATGAAGAGCATCATATAAAAAATCTAGGTGAATCCGTGCAGTACAATTACTGTGCGGGGCATTCTGCTCTGACAGCCCAAAACAGTAGAATTTGACCCAGTGAATGACCTTGAGGTGCTCAGAAAAAATCTTACAGCCATTTGCGCAAGTTAGAGCGCAGCCAAAAATTTCCAAATTTCCAGCCATTTTGCTCAGATCGGCTGCCCTGAGCTCAAGTCTTGACCGTTTCCTTTGAGAGTAAGACCATCCGATTTGCACTGTAAATTCGGATGTCCTGGAATATTGGGATTTTTTTTATGTGCACCCCCTGACCATTTATTCGTTCAGATTTCGGTGTTTTTGGCCGTTGGAGTGCAGAACACGTCCCATACCCCCAATAGTGCTCGGAAAGACCTAGATTTTTGTTATGATGTACCTCAAGGTATTTTGGAGGTCCTCAAACACAGGGAAAGCCCTGCGCCTTGTTTTTTCCGAAGCGTTTGATCCTACTCCCGAGGGAAAAGGTTGAAAATTGAGTCCACAGCATTTTTTTCTCGTGGCAAAAACAGAAAAACACAGGCCGCGCCTTAAGTTCCGCAAATGGCTGTAAAGGAATCTCCCTACCAGCTATAAATTTGATGTAGGCGGCCTATTCACTGTCCCGGTATTTTCCGTCCTCCAGGATACAGTGGACTGTATGATACCAAAAGTCTAGGCGAGTCCGACCACTACAGCTACTGTGCGGGGCATTCTGACATTCGGGGAAGAGCACCTACTGCAAAATTGGGGACTATACCCGAATTGCTAAGGTGGCCGAGTACCCGGTCTCAGGTAATACGATATTTGCTACTCTGAATTTATTGACGCCTGTCATCAAGGACCTCGGCTTTTGATGGATAACATGACTCAATGGGAATTGCCAGTTCTCTGAGTGAACTCAATGAGGAGGAAAGCAACAGTGAATCGGAAGAGACAGTTCTGCTTAGAACTTCGGTGGCTACAGTAAGCGTGTCAAAAGTCAATAATATGCCTAAGTTAAATGGAATTCATGGTTGGGCCTGCAACTCAGGTTTGAGCAAAGCAGAACTCTTCGAATAGTTGATCCACCAGAGCTGTATCCTGTTCATCTCCCCAGTTATCACCAGGTTCGGCAGCCGTCACTGTACGCCATTCACGGTAAGTCACTGTGTGTTCAACAAACGAATACCCACGCGTGTCGTAGATCTCCTGAGAGTTTGTAGCGTGAGGGAGAACCACATTGGCGATGTATGTGTAGATCCGATTCAAGGCCTCGATATCTTCCGGCGGTTGCATCAAAAGGACCCTAAGTGCATCACCCAGCTCCTCTTCAGCAATGAGCATTTCTGTCCTCCAGAATTCTTCTGTGGTTGAAGTATGACGGCTTGCCGTCAGACAACCTAGTCCCGGAGCTACATCCCAATCCAACATTTCCCCACAATATCTTGCAGGGGGGTCTGTCAGTCCTTGTTCATTTTCTCCAGCAGAGGGACTCGAAATCCCAGCATGTATGAACTGAGAATGCTGGGCATGATCCATGAACGCTGTTGTTGCCAACAGTGTTAGTCCAGGGGGCACATCTGGGGGGATAGTCTGGTTAAGACGAGATCTCAGCAAACATAAAGAGTTCGTACCGTCCGCCCTGTCATCTTCATTTCCCGATTTCTGCCACTCCTGGCACCCCACGGCAGAAAGGTGTAGGTGATTTGAGACAGTCAGGCATGACCGGTTTACTTCCATCATGCGGGTGAGAATGTCAAAGGGGATGACGTTGGATATGATCAGGCCCATGAATACTGCGTAGGCTATCTGCGGCTGATCCACGAGCAACTGTCGTGCTGCTTTGGGATAAGTAATCACGAATGCCTGTGAAACTCTGAGGAGAAGTAATAGTAGGGGGACTGCCAGAGAAAGGCACCTTCATTTGGGCAAGGACCTCAATCAGGTCGGAGAGAGACATGGCACAGACGACATCAGTTATTGCGCTTTCCGCGGTGTCACCAACGGGGAGGGGGGTCCCAGGTGGTACAGCGTCGAGAATTTTGCAACCATGTGACTGACCCGCCCGGTCTGTACCGAGCTGGGATTGAGGTCGGGTGAGGTCTCCAGTGCCAGTGGGAGGCACCTCATTTTCGGACCTACTATAGCACGGAATGGGGCCAGGTTTTGCCTTGGCTTCTACGAAGGTCGAGGAGTAGAGCTGAGGCATCTGACACTACAACCGACGTGGAGAGTTCAAAAGGCTGAGATACAAACATGACCAAAGTGCGAGATCTCTGATCCCGTCGCTTAGTGTTGATGCCGCCGAAACTTGGCGTCTCGGTTGTAAGGCATGTCACGAGTTAACTCGTGAGTCACAAGTACCGGCAACCGCTTTGGCTGTACTCGGATCCGTACGGGTTCCTTACCACGGGTGACTTGGACTCGCGAGTCAAATACCCACGAGTAATCAAGTACCCACGGGTTTTCAAAACTTTACTCGGGAGTACTTGCGAGTAAGGGGGGATTTTATTGTGCAATGAAGGAATAAGCCGCACTATGTCTCATCAACCTCTATTGGAGATGCCATGTTGCCTGTCTGCTCAGTGACTTTCAAACGCTGCGACTTCTCATTGAACTTTTCCACAATTTTTGCCCGTGGGATTGCATTGGGAAGATCCATCCAAGAACCGATGACTGATGCGGCCCGGGTCGACTTATCCGAAAGGGAATGCCGCATTTTTGATACAGTCAGCCCACCGCGAGAGAATGCACGTTCAACATCAGTGGAAGTGGCTGTGGGTTGAAAATCGTAAGGACCAGAAAATCGAGACTATTTATCAATATCAACAACCTACCAGGGATTGAGAGAAAATCTAACGCCATGCGTGCAAGTGGATGGCCAGTTTCATCCATACCGGTCCACCAGGTGATTGCGCCGGCAGTTGTAATGAGTGGTGCACTACTCAGCCAGTCATCGAGTGGATCAATTACCGTCTCCGGCTCGTAAAGAGCATCAAAGTATTTATTGCGGGATCCGCTAGGCTTTAAGAAAGTTAGATTTTTACCGCTTCTGGTACAGTCATTCCGCGGTCCTTGCACGAGGTTTCAAAAAGACCGCATTCTCGCCGTAATATGAAGCCGGTCGGTCGAAATGAAGTACGTAGATGATGTGTACGGACATATAAACTATGGACATGCAAAAAGTTTGGGGAGAATCCATTGATATTTCATTATTTGAGACCATTCGGTGCGGGCTGATTTTTCAGGCATCATCGGTCCTTGCATTTCTGCACAGACAAGGCGGAGAAAATATTTCTATCCAAAAACTTTGATGAATTATGACTCCCCATGTCTACTTGCGTCTGCCTACACATCCTGGTCCTCTTGGAGCTTACACTTATGTTCAAAATGTGCTTTTCTGTCTCGGATTCCAAATCGGATCCGGTGGTTTCTCCAGTTCTTTCTTCTGAGGGTTGACCATTGGCAGTTTGCACCTCATGTCTCTCCTACTGTACATACTGTAGCCAGCTGCCACCTCGATGAATGAAAAACATATGTATCTAAGCTGTGCTACTTGGGCAGTTACAAGGGGGACATGTGGATGTTAGCATCGTGCTGGAACTACCGAGCTGTGTCGCAGACATGGATGACGAAAGTCCTTCTGCCATGGAGGTAGGTCCTGAAGATCCCGTGCTGGGCGTAGTCTCCGATTCAGAGGAACCTCTCAACGACGCGCTTTGTCCATCGGAACTAATTTTGGTACTGCCAGAAGGAACGGGGGACGCTGAAGCGGTTGTTGGTAACAACGTGCCGGTATTTGGGGCGGGCCCACTCATCAGGGAAGCTGGCGTGGGTGTGCTGATTCCGGTATTGCCAGAAGGAACTGGGGACACTGATGCGGTTGTTGATAACAAGGTCCCGGTTTCGGAGGCTTCCCCACTCATCAGGGAAGCTGAAGTGGGCGTGGTTGATACAGATCCCGGGGTGTCCAAGTCAGAGGTACTGCTCAACGACGTGCTTTGTCCATCGACACTGCTTCTACTCATGACTGAAGAAGCTGGGAACGGTGATGCGGTCGTTGGGGACAAAGACCCGGTGTTAGAAACCGAGCCCGAGTCCAAGGCGCTGCTCCCCGACCCTGTTGGTGACCCTGTTTCTCCAATTGAACTCCTTCCACTCATCAGGGAAGAAGCGGACGGAGCTCCTGCGACGCTGGTGATAACGGACTGGGAGGGGCTGCTGGGCGACCCGATCGGTGGTCCACTTGAGCTTCTGCCATTAATCATGATGCTTCCAGTCATCAAAGAAGAAACGGGGGGCTCGCTGGCTGACATGTTCGGCCGTGGGGAAAATTCTGGGCTACTAGTAGACCCCGTTAACGATTGGGACACGGGGCTGACCGATGGCGGTGTCATTGTCGATCCTCCTGTGATCAGACTTTCATCTGCTGCCGACGATATATTTTGAAGTGGTCCAGACGCACTCGTGGATTTGCCACCCAAGTCATCATTTTCGAATACTTCGAGCTCCAGTGAGGTCCCATTGATCGATATCTTGATATACAGCACTGTGAATCTGGTATAAGAATGACGCGTTTATCATGGAAACTCGCGGCGTACCGTCCAAAGCGTTCTCCTGTGTCGGTCGTGAACTCGCTGTTATTATCAAAGTAGTCGCTAGGACAGCAATAATTTTCAATAGTTTTGTCATTTCGAATCCTGTTATATACCCTGGAGCCAGCTTGGGTCATCTCAGCCAGTTGTAGATTTTTGATTGATACAATGATTACATACCCAGAGATTTCGAATTGAAGGTGCATTTAAAATCCTGGACAGCCCTTATATGTTGACAGTTCCACGGGATCCTGAGCGCCCCGCGAGCAAGGCAATCAATGAACCGGCACCCAGGATTGTCTATTTATAAAACTGGGATGAGGATTTTGAGACCTCCGAACAAGTAAGTCTTCAAATTGTGTTGTAATGATTTTAGTGGCTGTGTTGAAGTCTTTACTTCCATTAGATTTTTTGTGATACAATAGTGGCTGTGCTACCGGCCCGGCTAGTCGAAGGTCATGTGCGTCGGTTCGATTCTCGCCTGTCTCTCTTTTAATTGCCAAACCCTTCAATACTATGACACAGAACTAAAGCAAAAATCCAAGGAGCCCCCATTTCAAAAGCTTTTTGAATTTTTTAGTGGTCAAGTTCCTCACAGAATCCCCATAACACCTGCCACTACTGACTAACCCTTCTTGTTAAAAGGGACATGTCCCCCCAATGTCCCTTCTAACGGGAAGGGATTTTCGCCCTTTCGCTGACCAGGACTTGACTAGGGGACAACCAGAGGGGACGGGGGACTTTTGACCACCAAAACTACAAGGACAATGGGACAGGGAGGACATAGGTAAAACCGTGCTTTACCATGATGTCGGAAAAATCCTAGATCAGTTTCAACGGCACTCAACTGGTCCCAAGCCGTCGCAAGGTCATAATTTTTAAGTGGCTTGTAACGCTTGGGTGAAGTACATGTAACCCGGTTACAAACCAGGCCCAGAGTTGCAATCAACTCAAAGCCCGCAAGGGCATTCCGACCTCGAGAGCTAGTCCCGAGTAGTTTCAACTAGCACGGGCGGCACGGATTTAAAAAAAATGATATTCATCAAATTACATTGACAACTAAAGAATATTTCAACGTCCACGGAGCGAATTGAGAGAGCCCCTCGCAGCCCGACGTCCTCGCGAGGATTGCCCGCCTGCGCGCGCGGGCTGGGAGGCAGGCGGCGGCGGTTGCGATTGCTGAGGCATGGTCGGCGAGGGTGATCGAGGACGCTGTCGGTTGTGAACGTCCGGACAGCGCGAATCGTCTTCATCGTTGTCATCGCGATGCGGAGAGCTAGTTGCCTGCAAAGTCGTTAGACAAGTTGAATGACTGAGATAGGTGGGACACACCTGGGAACAGCGCGCTCCGCGGTTGACGGCGCTTGAGCAAAGATATCGTCGAACTCGTCTTCGTCTTCGAGCTCGTCGCCCGCCGCGCCGTGGTCGCGAGAGATGTCCGCGTTGGGGAACAGGATGCTGTCCCAGTATTCGAGAAGGTCTATAGCCCAGGCCTTCTTGTCGCACAGCCCCTCGCGGATCCGGCGGACGTAGAGGCGGTGTCTATAGCCGTAATCGATGGTAGTCTCCTCGCCAACCTGGACGAGTTGAGTATCCGCCGAGAAGAGCCATACGGTCTGAAAAGATTAGAACCGGTATATTAGAGTAAAAATCGAACGCACCAGAATCACCGCATTAGAAATTGCGCCCGCGGTTGTCCGTTTGATCTTGTATATCCGTTCAAGACAACTGGCTTGCGGGCGCTTGGACAACCCTTCGAAAAGCCCTTCCGCACCTCGCTTGCCGCGGATGAGAGAAGCGTACACCTGTAAATAGACTCAGTACTGGGACAATTATTATGAAGGATTGCGCACCTTGAGCGGCATGGGGCCTCGGAACAGGTGATTCACGTCGACTTTTCCATCCCACTGGTCGTAGAGGATCGGTACCTCCCAGCGCGAGTAGCGAGCTTCTGAGTCTTCAGTTGCCGGTTGGTGGCCGATCAGCGGCGCGAAGTGTTCGAAGCGGCTCGCAGAGGTGGCGAAAGCCTTCACGTCGTCAACGATGTAACGAAGCGCCTCGACACGGACGCGATGACCGAGGGAGTGACGTTGGCCCGATAAGCCGTCCAAGAACTGTGACAAGGCATGAGTGCAGCGCAGGGAATAGAAGGATGAATGACGCACGGAGTCTTGAACCCACGACAAACCTATCTTGGGCTTGACGCTGTCAGGGAGGAGGACAGCGAGAATGTCACAGAATTGGCCCTGTCGCTCGTTCTCGGGGGAATCGAATTCCGAATGCTGAAATTGATGAAGACCTTCTCGATCTACGGGATGGTTCGCTCGCTCGCGACTCCCTGGTGACTTTCCGCAACCACCGCGATGTGGAGAAGGTCTTGGCGGCAGCAAGAGTTAGCAATGTCGCTGTAAGTCATTCAGTTTATAATACCCCGATGCGACTGATCACATCTAGTTTGAGTGCGAGACTCTTACCATCGAGTTTGAAGGAACCAGCCTTGCTGGCACGTACAACGTGGACGCCGAGTTCCGTGACCCATGGAGTATCATGAAACAGTGGATTTGCGATCCCACACTTGCGCCTGTCAGCACCTGGTTCTCGCAGGAGAAGTACTTATGTCTGAATGGGACTATCGACTTCGCAAATCCCCTGTACGACGAACCTTATACCGGCGAGACCTGGCGAAGTGTAGATGTAAGTTGAATATATTCCAGCGGCCTACATTCACTCATTTGGTGGAGAAGGATGACCTGCCAGGAGATAGTCATTTTCCGTCATGTTTCCTCGGTCTACATGTGTGGTTGGACAAGGGACTCGTTTCCACCAAGGTCAAAATGCACCCCATCCTCCTTCGGGGTTGCTGGATCAACTCTGCGACACGAAACGGCTCTGGTAATGGGGGCTCCGCGCTGGTAGGATTTGTGAAAATGGTGTGTGTGTCCCTGTCATTTGTTTGCGAACCATAGTTCATTTTTTTCAGCCCGATAATATGCGCCAGATCGATCCTCGCACCTTGAACGCTTCGTCCCGGGCAGAATGCGACCAACTCAAGCGTATAATTTACCGCAGAGTCTGCAAGACTGTTATGGCTTCGTTACAAGAACGTTCTCATCGGGGTGAGGCGCTGCGTTTCGGCGATGGTATCGTTCGGGTGGGATATCCCGGAGTCCTCATTGAATCAATGGACTTCGAGGAGCTAGCCGCGTGGCTAGCCATACGAAATTCGCGGTCCCTCCATCCGTGTCCACAATGCCTAGTCCACCATGATGACCTTCATCGCCTCGCACGGTCGTACGCGCCACGAACAGCAGCTGGCATGTCTGCAGCTCTTGCCAAGGCCCCAACTTCGTCAAAGACACAGCGGAACGAGTTTCTGAAAGCGTACGGGCTCCATGATTTTGAGGTAAGCTCCTACGCGCTTTATTATCTCGCCCCGCATTGAAATTGGCTACCGTATTCAGCATTTCCTATGGTCGTTTGCTCACTCGGACCCATATGAAGCTGCCGGATACGACTGCCTTCACTTCTTTGACGGCGGAATCTGGGGGCGACACATGTGGGTCCTCATGAAAGACTATGTTCAGACTCACAGGCTTGCCACTGTCTTCAACGGTCAAGCTATATCGTGAGAAGGAACGTGTCAATGAGGCTCGTAACACGACAGAAATACTTACAATAGATGATAAGGTAGCCTGCGGCCACATGCAACTGTGCCGAGTTTCGCATCAAATCAGTAAATTGCCCTGTTTGGAGCCATTTCAAACCGGATTTTCACGGGACCTGGTTTGTTGGAAAGCCGGCGCAATTTCAGTTAGAACTGTCTCTTTAGATTTCCCTCTAGTGTCCCAGGTCTTTTGCGGGAAAGATTTCTGCTGTGCATTCCAGGGCAAACAAATGCAATTTAATGGTGGCTTGGTGTGCCTAGTTTCGGGCTGTGCACCCAAAAATGCAATTTAATGACGGCTTGATGTGCCGAGTTTCGCATCAAATCAGTAAATTGCCCTGTTTGGAGCCATTTCAAACCGGATTTTCACGGGACCTTGTTTGTTGGAAAGCCAGCGCAATTTCGGTTAGAACTATCTCTTTACATTTCCTTCTAGTGTCCCAGGTCCTTTGCGGGAAAGATTTCTGCTCTGCAATCCAGGGCAAACATATGCATTTTAATGGTGGCTTGGTGTGCCGAGTTTCGCATCAAATCAGTAAATTGCCCTAGACACCAATATTTTCACATTCAATTGCATCATCTGGGCAGTATAGGGCACAAATAGAAAATACAGCGACGAGGTGACCTTAAAAACACGCCTATGTTTGCTGTAATCACAGCCTGGAGCATCGTATTGACATCTCCCCTTGTGGGAGGAGATCTGCTTGAAAGAGTAATATTCTCATACTACATTGTATACAGGTGGAATAAAAATAAACGAAGCACGAGGGGACCTGCGGAATTACATTGCCGTTCCGCTCATATAGTTTTCAGAGCCATACATTGAGAATTGAGGCTGCTGCGAGGGAAATGGTCGAAAAGATCAAAATTGTCTCAAAATGGAAAAAAAAAAAAAAACAGCCGCGCCCTATGTTCTGCAAAGAGCTGTAACCACTGGTGAACGTAGATAATGAATACACCAGAGTCGAGAAACTTCAGTGGGTATGGGTTTTCTCCCAGAATTCATTCAGTTCATCAGAGCTGTTTTCTTTGGGAATGACGCGCCAGCTGCATTACAGCCCTTTGCGGAACATAGGGCGCGGCCAATTTTTTTCCCATTTTGGGACATTTTTGATCTTTTCGACCATTTCCCTCGCCGCGCGCTCAGTTCTGAATGTATCGTTCTAAAAACTATATGAGCGGAACCGCAGCGAAATTCTGGAGGTCCTCTCGTGCTTCAATTTTTTTTATTCGGCTTATATAAAATGTACAATGATATAATCATGTTTATATGGAAATCTCCTCCCACAGGGGGAGTTGGCAATATATTATTTTGGGGTCTCATTAGGGAATATCTACACCTATTTCAGAACACAAAGCAGAAATGACTAACACCCAAAATTGAACTCAGAGCATATATTTGGTTCCAGGCTAAGAAGCGGGTCGCGCAAGAGGATTCAGGCGGGTAAGAGGTTTAGAAAAACCCCCTTGCATTTTGATTTACTTCTAGGTCTTGTCCCATTTTCTTTTGATTTTATTCCGTCTTGACCAATGTTGTGTGACTAATTGTTTGTACATGTAGCAAGAGAGGCCGAAATCCAAGTTCTCCAGGGTAGCCAAACCTGAAGGTTCAGCAATGATTCATTGTCTCAGGCAGAATATACAGGGAACTTTCCTACTAGCTATACATTTGAAGGAAGAGTTGTATTCACTATTCCGGTGCTTTATGCCCTCTGGAACACCTTCAAGTGCATCATATTAAAAATCCGGGTCAATCAGAGCACTACCTCTACTGTGCCAAATGTTCTACCACCAGACTGCCGAAAAGGCGAAAATCTGACCCATGAAATGATCCTGAGGGGCCGAAAAAAAAAATGTGATAAATCAGGCCCTGCGGATTTCCCATACGAATCGAATGAGCCTATTCCCGAGGAAATCGGATGAGAACCGAGCTCTTAGTGGCTGTTCTCGTGAAAACTTACCAAAAACAGAAAAAACGGGCCGCGCCCTAAGTTCAGCAAACAGCTGTAAAGTGTCTGTAAAATCTTGAAATTGAGCATACTCCACGCCCACATTTTATCTGGAGTCATTCGGCTCACAGACCACCCCAAACCGGTGCATGCAGAACATTATAGCACCACTGTACGCCTTTAAGCAAACAGGGATAATCCTTGTCCGTCGAGTATGTGATTCGTTCAATTAAATATTATGCATTCAAGAACGATGCCTGCGGATGGAGATGCCCAAACGGCGACGTACTCAAGTTAATTATTGACTGGATAAAATGTCGAACTGCTCCCATCCACTTCTGCCACATTGAAAAGGGCAAGGTAACGGACGAATACAAGGCAACCAGAGATCTAGCAGTCCACGGCGATACGCGCACGATCATATTTACATATTGCCTTTTTGGGACTTGGGCGTTGAATCGCAAATTAAATAAAATTCTCATGTCTCTCCTAGCCTGTATTCCTACCTCTCTGCTCTCTATTCCGTCAGTCATAGCATGGTGGAGAGCTTAGACCATGTTGTTTGTGCAAATATTGACATCACGTGAGGGCAGCCTCACTTAAATCATCTCGTTCTATACCGCTCAACCACCCATTCACCTCAGGTTTTTTGCACTGAATACCTGGGATACAGAGGATTGTGCTTGTGGTTTTTCATTGATAAAATTGCCCAAATCTCTAGTGCATAGTTGTGCACAATACAAATCCGCCTGTTGTGCCAAATATTCCCCAATTTTGAGGCAACCTCAAGTCTGCATAAAAATGAATGAGGTGCATTAGCATCCTAGGAAGGGATATACATAAATAAACCTAGTCAAAACATGCACTCCGGGTTGAGAAAAAAATATCGTGCAAGGACCGCGGAAAATGCAAAGACCGTGGATTGACTATTACATTTCGGTCCAATACATGCAGTAGGACTGGATTTGACGAAAGATCGAAGAGCCGCTCAGCAAGGGAGACATCATACGGCTACGTACCTTTGTGGGAAGAAATTTTCAAACGACCTTGTCTGCGGAACCTAGGCAAATGGAACTGAGAGAGTTATAAAACTTTTGTGAGATTTCGGTGAAATCAGGTCTGGTGATGGAGCGACCATCCAAATATGTAGATTTTTTGACCCATATGGTTATTTATGGCTGTATGAACATTTTCCTTCTGCAAAATGTGTGAGTATAAGTGTGAACTGGCTTCGAACGAGGCGAACGGCTTGAAGTGTGACATATGTCACGCATTCGTGACGCCTCGAATATTCGACCAAGTTCTGAACAGTGAGTATGAGGTCAATTCTCTATCTACGCCCGTCGGACTTCGGGTACACACTCAAGAATGCCTATGGAACAAGTCAGTGGGGTCAGAATCGTCTTGCTATGTTAAAGAATGGTTTAATTCATCTTGACTTGACTTGACTTGACTTGAGTTCTATTGTCATCGTACCTGGCTACAAATAGCTACGCGATGGTACTTCTACATATTGTAGGGCTGGGTTTTATATGTATGGTAACTATCGGATTTAGGAGAGGGAAACAGGTATAAGTAAAGAGAAAATAAAAGTAGACTACGCACAGGGAAATACTTGAGGGTGAGGTTTCTGAAAAAAAAAAATGGAGGAGAGGGATTGCGACTGGGAGGATAAGATGCCGATCTGGTACGGGAATTTCTAGAGATCAAAGAGAATTCAGTCCGGTAGCCGAAGATAAGGTAAAACTGATAAGAGAGGAAAGAGGTCGACTAGGAGGTGGGGTTAAATCGGTCTGTAGAATCAATAAACTTGATGAGGGCCTTCACGAGCTTCGGGTTGTTGAGGAGAGACGGAACGTCAACTGCACCCAGGATGCCGGCAGTATATGAGGCGGACTGAAGTGCGGGACGGAAGCGATCCCATGCGGGACAGTGAAGGAGATAATGAGCACGGGTCTCCGCAGATGCCCCGCACGCATCACATCTTGGAGAATCAGTTTGGCGGAGCCGGAATCTGGTCGCGTTGAGACTCGAGAAGTCGGTTCGTAGCCGGGCGAGGGTGGAGATCATGCGGCGCGGGATAGCAGCAGTATATGGCGAGCGGAGAATCAGCGACGGTGGGGAATGATCAATTTCTCTCAGCGAATGGCCCACGGGAGTAGATCGCCAGAGGTCTTTCCACTGAGCGAGAATCTGCTCGTTGATACGCCGTTTACAGGTCGTCAGGGAAACCGGAAGCGACGAGGGTGGTGAGAGGAAGGTGGCCGCCTTGGCAGCGGAGTCAGCAAGCTCGTTGCCGAGTGTTCCAATGTGGGCTGGGGTCCAGAGATTAGTGATTTGGAGGGAGGGGAGATGCTTCATTGCGTCGCGGATTAGCCGGTCATATTTGATGGCGCGGTATTGTCCTGAGCGTGCGGCCGTCGAAATAATCCCCTGCAATCCGGCCCGCGAGTCGGAGACCAGTAACCCTCGATCAAAGCCGGCCCCAACGATCCTCTCCGTCCCGCTGAGAAGCCCCCCTGTTTCCCCTTCCGCGACCTGCCCATCACCGAGCGGGATTAGTACCACCTCTCGCTGAGTACCCGCCTCAACTCGCACTGCCGCACCACCCGCGCGACCATCCAACAAGGAACCATCAGTAAACCACGTAGATTCCCGCCAACCTGCATCCCGAAGCATCTCCTCTAATACCTGAACCGCGTTTTCCTTTGTGGGAATAATTGTGGTAACCGGCAAGGGAGGTGCCCACGGGGGTGCGTAGACTGGTAAGATTTGTTCCATCCCAAGTGAATAGTCTAGATCGTCGGGGGGCAGCGACAAGTCTACGAGATGGGAACTCGAAGCGTCAGATGTGATCATGGGGGCAGGCAAAGAATCTTGCCTGTCCGCCGAGGGCGGAAGTTCACCCAGAGGATTAACCTCCAAGTGAACCCCCCCTCGCTTTGCCCGGGTGCCGTTACCAGTTTGGTCGACGCGCAATTCCGGGATCACATCTGGGGAACAGGAGTGGGTTGACGGCTCGGGGATCCGGCGCACATTTCTGGTACGAAGGCGTTGACCTTGCGCCGGGGCACTGCGAGGCCAGCGAACTACAGGAAGGCGTTCGACGAAGTGCAGGGCCGAGGCAAGTTTCGGATTCCGTGGGTGGGATTTGATTGCATCTAGGAGGAGGGGAGCAATACCATGGTTCGGAGGAAGGGACAAATACCGTGCGAGACGATGAAGGAGAGAGGATTCAAGCCGGAGATGAGCAGGGAGGATGGCAGCTTCTTTCTCCAAAGCTACGAGCGAAGCTGTCCGGTATCCACCTGTGATGCAGCGCGCTACAGACTTGTTTAGACGATCTAACGGTTTGAGCAGAGCAGGAGCCAATGGGAAGAATGAGTTGACTCCGTAGTCCGCCCGAGGTAAGACCGTTGCCCGTGCCAGATCACGAACCATGAGCGGCTTTAATCCCCACGCTGCGTGCGTGAGAGCGAGCGCCGCATTCAAGGCCCGAGCTGCCGATGCTGCGCGGTTCTTGATGTGCACCTCACCCTTGAGCTTCTCGTCGATCCACACACCTACCCATTTGACTGTTTTCGAGGGATAGATGACTTCACCGTCGAACTGAACAGAGAAATCAGATAGGTCGCGATTGCCAAGAGAGTGATGGATCAGCTCCGTCTTCGTGTTCTCGAAAGTTGCGCGATCCATACGGGCCCAGTCCACCGCTACCTGTGCCGCTTGGTTAAGTACGGAAACGTTCTGTGAGACGGATTTGCTGGCTGTGCTGAAATTAGTGTCGTCCACGAAGCCATATCGCCAGCTGGTGGAGACTCCGATTGCTTTCAGGCGACGAAGTAATCTGTTGATGAAGATGAGGAACAACACAACCGAAAGCGCAGATCCCTGTGGTGCCCCCTCGACCACGCAGCGGAAGGTAACTGTCCGGACCCCATCAATGACCACCGTTACTAAGTGATGATGGAGGAATGAAGCAACCCATCGGATAAGCGAGCGAGGAAAACCGAGTGCAGCCAGTTCTTGGATGATAACTTCGTGCGAGATTCGATTAAACGCGCCCTTCAGATCATAGAAGATTGTTGACACGATGTTGCCATGATCCAACTCCGATCTGACGCGGTGGATGTATCCGTCGACTGCTTGCATGGTGCTATGACCCGGGCGGCCACCGTACTGGGAAGAATCAAGGATTCCAAGAGTTTTAGCTTCGAAGGAAAGACGATCAGCAATGAGCCGCTCGAGAGGCTTGGCTAAAATATGCTCAAAGTTTTCGACAGGACGCCACGCCTTGGCCGAGGTTTTGTCCTTCTTTCCCTGTTTGTGAATTGGTGTCACTGTGTTGGCTTTGAATGGCGAAGGTTTGGTGCCGAGTATTACGGAAGCTCGGAATATACCCCGTACTCGGTCCGCAATGACCGGCCACGCGCGCTGAACATGACCCATTTGAACACCGTAGCGGTCAGCAGCTTTCCACGGTGGTGAAGAGAGTATAACACCGTCAATCTCGCCGTCTATAACCGTGGGACACGCGCGCTCGTCCGGGATTGGTATGGATTCCGCCAGAAGGATGGGATCTACCAAGTTGGGACTCGAAGCGTCAGATGTGAACATGGGGGCAGGCTGTGTGTCTTGCCTGTCCGCCGAGGGCGGAAGTTCACCCAGGGTACGAGCCCCCAGGTGAACCCCCCCTCGCTTATCCCGGGTGCCGTTACCAGTTTGGTCGACGCGCATTTCCGGGGTCACATCTGGGGACGAGAAGTTGGCTGGTTCTTCAATCGCGAAGTTGCCGAACCATGCACGCCCAAGTACACGGCCACGGTCCTCGTGTGAGAGCGCCATATTACCCGTCGCGGTATCGCAGATAGCGGGGAAGACTGATGATGATCGAGCCTTGAGACGTTCTAGCGCCTTGAACAAATCAGCCCTTTCAAGCTCCTCCACAAATGAATGCCAGGCGAGCTGTTTGGCTCGAGAAATAGCGACATAGAGCTCGCGCCGAGCATCCAACCAGGCAGTTCGCGCAGAGGGCAGGAGGTATTTCTGGAATCTACGCCGTGCTCTTCGGGCAGCTTTCAGGAGCATCGTGATGAGCGGAGTCCACCACCGTTTCGCTACAGAACAAGGCCGGTGGCGAGGGGTCGACCCTTCGAGAGCAGCAAAGAGAGCATAGCAGAGAGTGTTCGTGGCATCGTCCAGCTCGGCCTGCGTAGAGATAAGTGGTTGTGGTCGTAAACCAAGATGGTACCGCAAAATAGCGAGGTATTTTTCCAAGTCCATTTTGTCGGTGTTGAATTTCGTAGAGTCCCAGCGAACAACATCGAAGTCCAGGGTGTAGGTTATCGGGTAATGATCACTACCAACGCAGAGGTCAGCGTCAACTGTCACGTCGCGGACGGACATAAGAAGTGAAGGGGAGCACCACCCGAGGTCAATAACATTGCCGGATATGTGTGTCGGGACATCAGGAGGCGTGACTAGAAGAAGAGGGTGAGCCGTAAGGAGGTCATGGAGTTCGAAGTCAGCCTCGCAAGTCTGAGTTTTGGTCCTTGAATCCCAATGGACATGGTGGGAATTTGAGTCCATAACAGCTAGAACCCGCGCAGCCGGCTCAAGCTGGCGAAGGAGAGTCCGTAGAAGGCCCACACCAGCACGCGTGGTACAATCATTGTAGAGATTGACGACTGTTACCTTCACCGGACCAAAGGTAAAATCTACGACCATCAGATCGCCGGAGGACGAGAGATCCGGGCGCGGGCAGATGCAGTGAGGCGGGATCGTAGAACGTTTGACGTAGATAGAAACACGGTGATTATTTGCGTTTTCGGGGTGAATAAGGATATAACCCGGGTGTTCGGAGATATTGGAGGCTTCTTGTTCGTGGGGTTCTTGGACGCATATAATGTCGAAGTTCCCAGGGCCCGCTAGAATTTCCAGAGGGTTCCGGGACTTCCACGAGTTTATTTGTACTAGGTTGACCATTTAAACGAGTTCGTGCAGCCGAGGCGCAAGAGGGATAGTGGAGGTTGGTGGGTCCGTGAGAAGAGGCGACGTCGGGATGGGGAGTTGGCGAGCGGGGATGGATGATGATTCGTTGAGTTCTTTGGTAAGCTGTACCGCGCGTAGGCGTAGATGTTCAGCGATTCGTTTTCGGGTGGGGCAGCAAAAACTATCAGCGCGGTGCTCACCGCCGCAATTGACGCACTTGGGTTTTGAAGGGCAGGTTGGTCCATGGGCAGCTTCACCACACCAGGCGCACTTGCATTCCTTGACGGAACACCGAGCCTTTGTGTGCCCAAACTTCAAGCACCCCCAGCACTGGGTAACGCGAAGGTGAGGGAAGCCACGAGAAGCAGACGGGGCGAAGCCAGCCAGGATCACCCTTCCATCCGCAACAGCACGATCCACCATCTCCCGTGACTGAAGGCGAACGAAGATCGAACCCGCCGTTCGGATCTTCTTTCCCGCCGCAGCCGAGGCCGAAATCATGGCCTCACTCGGGGGTTTATTAACCCAAGTCGGCGTACCCACCACTGGTCCGAGCTGCGGATTGCGAGCCTCGAACTCCCGTGCAAGCTCTTCTAGACTCCCCGCAGCGGCAAAAGGTATACCGTCGACTTGGACATGACAGTGGGTGGCAGGAGGAGCAATCCGCGCACCCGGGAAGGCAGTAGGGCCCCAGAGATTCCAGCTCTTCTCAAGTTCCACGGCCGCCTCCTTAGATTCAGGGACGAGGAACACGCTTGACGCATTGAGACGTGATGCGTAAACGATGCGAGGGAGTGAGAGAGGCTGTAGAATTGCGTTGAGCTCTGGGATCATTTTGTGGTAGTCCAGCTGTAGGAGTGGCGCAGTTTCCCCGTCGCAACGAATAAGGAGCCTTTCGTCAGAGGGACTGGGGAGGGGGGCAGCCTTGGGTTTAGCAGATGGCTTTGGAGGAGCAGCGATACCGGCATTAGCAGCAGCAGCAGCATACGAGGATCCAGCAACAGAATGAGCAGATTTGACGCTCTCTACCGTCTTTGAAAGGGACTGGATGGCTTTATTCTGGGCTTGCACGAGCGTCGAGATCGACTGGAGCGGCGTCATGACAGATTTGGTTAAAAGCGCACCAAAGGACTCTGCAGTTTCACCGTCGCGCGGAAACTCGTGGTGGTTCTCGAGCCGAGCCTGAATCGACTCGAAGGCCTCAAAGCATGCCGCTGTCGGAGCGCTGGACTTGTAGTCCTTCATCAGCGAGACGAGCGCCTTGAGTGTCGATGCCAAGTCATCGAGGGTAATAGCCGACTCCGAGCGGGCCTTCAGACTCAAGAATGCAGACGCCTTCTCCTTGCTCTTCGTGGGCTTTCCCGTCTTGAGCTTCGCGGGTGGTTCAGGAGCGTCCATCGCGGTGATCTGCCCATTCAGTGCAACAGATGCTACGGGGGGAGCAGTCTGGGTTACTCGCCTGCCGCCGGGAGGCGGAGACAGACCCCGAGCATTACGCTCGTTGACTGCCCCCCCTCGCTTTCCACGGGCGCCGCTACCGTCCTGGCCTGCGCGCGAATCCGTCGTAACATCTGGGGGTGACTGAGGGCGGGATACTGTGTCGATATTGTCAGCGAGAGCCGAGAATGCGTTTGCGTCAGCGCCAGCACGGGAGGTCTCGGCAAAGACACGTAGTTGGGCAGCGGGGCGATGAGGGGGGGTATTACGCGTCGGCGAGGGAGACGGAGTATGGGATTTCGATGGATGGACCAGCGACGCGTCCGGTGGGAGCGTAGTAGCAGCGGGCGAGGCAGTGAGTTTCTGTGCTGCACGCGTCAAGATGAACCGGGGCGGTTGCTCCGATGCTTCTTTTGCCGCCATTGATGGTCCCAGGCCTTCAGATAAGATCTCGCGTAGATCATCGATATCCACGGCGATGAGCGACGACCGAGGCTGGGCCCGGCGAGGGCGAGACTTCTTTTCGGGCATTTTGAGCAGCGAAGATGATCGAATCTATTTGAGGGCGGGTGAAAACAAAGTATCAAAACAATGAGGAGAAAATCCCGCTTGGAGGGGACTTTTACAACACTGGGTTGACAGAATTTCAGCAGTTTTGTGTTGAACCAGCTATGCAGTAGACAGAGGCATAGATGCATCAAGGCACTGACAGGTTTGCAGAAAAGGAAGATGAAATCCAAATAATTTGAGCATGAGGGAAACAGGCCACAAATTGCTAGTGCGAAGGAAAGATGAGGCGTTTTTATATTCACTCAGAAATCCTCAGGCGGATTGCATGGAACTTCGGCCTGATAACAATCAGGCTGCACTCAGAGCCGCTGCACAGGAGGCAGCTTTGACTGCGTGGACTGCGATCTGTCAAGGAAAAACTGCGTGGAGGTCAGCTGTTCGTCGCAGATGAAAAGGCAGTGGAGGGCTGTGCTGAAAGGTAACCAAAACCGAGGATGGAAGGGTTAAACAAAATAAATGGGGAAAAATCCAAACATCTACAATGAAAAGCGAAGGATTTCGTTAAAGAACGGTTAATCGTCCCAAATCGAGCTCCTATAGGGTACGATGGCTCGAAGTTTGAGCTTCTTTTTGTGGCCACCAAAGACATGAGAACCAAATGTTCCATATGCAAAGGTTTCATTCAAAGTTCATTCCTACTTACTGCAAGTCCTCAACACATACATTATCTATTCTGAGACGAGGAAAATCATACGTAAACCTCCTTGGGTCTTCAATTCGGATTTTCTTCCTTTACTCGGGCTTTTCCTTTTCCTGTGGTACCTTGGTGAATGATTCAAACAAGCGAGAATAATAACAAACACACCTTTAACATCCTGATTTTCAGCGACTCCACGTTTAATCGCAGACACTTTCCCGACCCCAAAACGGTGCGGCGCGACCAAAGGAGGCAAAGGAGGTGCGAATGCAAGTGGATCGATGGCAGGTGCAAAATTAAACGGATTAAAAAGCGGTGGAACTGGCATGTCGAACTCCACCACCTGCAGCGATAAGTAAGATTTGACCAGAGCACGCGTGTACCCACTTACATATCGCGGGAGAACGAGTTCGACATGTTTCACGACATAGAAATGACCTACGCTTGCGCCCGTACCATACCACGATTCATGGCCATTTTGGCCCAGTGGACGAGGCTTAGCATGGCTGACTGTAGAGCTCGTGAGACATGACGATGCTTCGTGGTTATTATTTACTTACTTTCGTTTGAAATTCGACCAGTTATCACTGAAATCGCATTTGTCCAAAAATAAGCAGGAATTTTGAGATGAGGAAAGCAGCGTACCACGACACATGAACATTTTGTTGATTCCCCGGGCGTACCCAAGAGAAGCGGAGGCGGTCGGCGCGAGATATATACCATAACCTTCAGTTTTACCATTCGCCATTTTGCCGCCCGAGGAGACGCCGGAAATAAGAAACCCGCCCTAACGTCAAAGTCAAAAACAGTATTATTCATGTTGGGTTCACGTACTTTGAGTATGGGTTGAATGTTGTTCGCAGCCGTGCCGTGGAAGAGACTTGTCTCACTATTATCAATCCCAAGGGAAGCAAGGAGTTCCTTGGCGGCTTCGAATCGAGCTTCCAACTTGACATTCACAAACCAGGTAACTGATACGAGCGTTAAATGTCGCTGTCGTTCCGCCGATTTTGGTCACGAACCAGTTTTGACCCTCGGCCGCTGCGTCCCTACGCCTAGCATGTCCGGTCCCGGCTCTTCGAAAACACGTTTGACCAGTTCCAGACTAAAACTCCCGACGTAAGCATGAATAACTGGGAGAGCCTACAGAAAATTATCTGACTGCGCTACATTGTCGGGGTCTGGATCACCCTCGAGCGTGTTCCCGTTAGCGTCAACCACAACTTTGAACACGATACCATCCTCAGGGACAGCGTTGTTTTGACCGCCTTTGCGTCGTTTTTGGGGGGCAATGTGTCGTTTCTTGTCCATTTTCTCATCCATCGCTTGAAGACGTGCGATAAGCTGTTGGCTGCGTTCTTCATCTTCAGCAGCTCGTTTCCGCGCAACGCCATCTTCTTTCTCCCATTGCTTCTGGAGCGCGAGTGCGAGTGTATGGTCGTCGGGGGTCTCTTCTTCACAATCTAGCCCAGATCTTTGCCTTTTTGATGGGGGAGTATCGATAATCTCGATATCGGAGTCCGGAGAACGAGACCGACGGCGCGTGCTTGAGGGCCGCAGAGTCGTGGAGCTGGGGCCGGAGGGTGGCCGGCGGACCACAGGCTCTCGACTGGGCTGTTTACTCTCGACGATTTCAATGAAGTCTTCGTCTTCTCCTTCGCAGTCGACCCATATGATGGACTTCCTTGACGCCGCCATCTTTATCAAGGTGGACGCTTTTCGTTGCGAAAAAATAACCCAGTAAATAAATGCAGATGAAAAGAGTGTTTGAAGCCACTTACTGTGGCTGCGTATCTGGATTGACTCGAAAGAGCGGAAGCGAGACGTCAGCTAGGTCACTGGATCGGATAGGAGTCATGGGACTATCGCATGCGATCGACAATTTTTTTTCCTTGTGCTACTCGGTATTACCAAAAGTAACCGGGCATTTGGTTTTATCGGCACAGAATGAAGTCTTTTGACATTGCTATGCGTAAAAACCTAATCTAGGATGTGTTTGATCCCTACTTGAACGTTGTACCGTGAGTTGGCCTGTCGGGACCCTCCAGGTATAGAATGTTTTATACCTGTATAATACATGCTTGTATAATACAGTCGTATAATACGGACTTCTAAACCCGGCACTAAGCAGTAGGGAATCGCACCGTACGTATGGGTTACGGCTATACGTACGGTACGTACGTACGATGGCCGTACCGGGAGCCTTCGAGATGCTTTTGGCGATCTCCGTATGTATACGGCATCGACCCGTATCTTCCCGTACCGTATACCCGTATACGCCATATACGGACACTTTTTTTATCTTATCAGCAACTTCAATCACCGCGCCCGCCTGACTATGTTATGGCACATTTATCCCGTTGCGCGGAAGAGCGTCAGCCAACAGGAGGGGAAACAGGGGTGTCATTAGCTATGCAAATAGCTGTAAACACCGTCAAACAAAACAAATTTCAAACCCTGTTTCACGTCGAGATGCCCATTGTTTAAACAAACTTTATAGGGCTACTGACTGCGTCAGATGTATTGCAAGGCACATATTTGCCAAATCAGCACATATAATGCCTACACATACGACTTGAGCCTAATATTCCTTTCTGATCAAGTGATGAACCAAGATTGATTCACCAATATGAGCTGACCGAAATAACCGTCAAGGGACGCCTGTTGTAATTTGTCAACCAGGATTGATGCATCTCAGTTTTCAATTCGAAGGTTCAAATCATCCCTCAGTTGAAAACGTGCAGCAAACCTGAATTGGGAGGCCCGAGGGCTGGCCGAGATGCCCGAGATGCCCGAGACGTGGTTCAATTTTTGAGTTGCGTTGCAATTGATGCCACTTTGGATTATTATGGTATAACAAGCGGTTGCCTTCGCGGACTGGCATCCCCTTTGCTCAGGCCCTCAGGGTGAAGCTCTCAAGTAACTGTCGAGTTAATATTACAAAAGTAGTTCGTCGCAAATGATATTAGTACATTATTGAGCAAGTATTTTTTCGGATGAAAAGTGTTGTACCCGGGTTGACCCCATGATGCCGCGGCATGGGCAGGAATAAAAACAAGAACCTATGGCAATAACTGCACCTTTGCGTACAATGCCCGTGCAACACTCAAGTGTTTGCAGGCTCGTACTATCTCACCCGCAACGGTGGCCCGGTCCGTCGCCAAGGAAATGAGTTTACACCGTTTTCTGGCTGTCTCTTTCACCTCTTCACTGTCTCCTGATTGGGATAGCATCCAACGACTGGAGTAGGATCTGACCATTGGCGGAGCATCCGTGTCCGTAGTGAAGACGAAGATATCCCCGTTCCACCAATTCGCTACGCCGTACAAGAGTCAGCGGTTCCAGGAATGCGAGGCACTTGTTCCACGGTACTGTAGATATTACAAGTAAAACTTGTTGAGTCCTGGCGTGTTCATCAAAAACGAGAGATGAAAAACAGAATGAAAACCTTTCAGTGGCCGTCAGAACAAGGTTAAAAACCTGGATGGTGACAAAAAAGAAACAGCCCCGCCAAAAGTATCAAAAGTGTACTATTGTAGTGGTATCGGCATTGAATATTCATGCCGCTCGGAGTCAAGTCTACGTGGTAGTAGGCACGTAGTACGATAACCCCGGTTGTTAAAATTGGCATTATGGAATCACCCTAACTCACGCCAACTGGGACATTTCACCAAGAATCCGACTCGGTTCCGGTCAGAGATTATGATGTACCTTCTATTCAAGTGCGACCATCCGGGGTCCCTCGCCTTCCGTCACTGTCATCCGAATCCGAGAGCTAAATAATTGTGTACCATCTGTATCTTCTTTATTATAATATGAGGGGGGGGTATAACTATGATGGGCCAGACTCAGGCCCAGACCTACTTCTCACGGTCCTACCCGAGAACTCGGTAGGACTCGGAAACTTGGCTAGGGCTGGAACGCCAAGAAGGGTGCCGAGGTGCTCGGCAGGACTCGTGCCGGGCGACATGCACGGCATTCGGCCTGGCCCGGCCCGGTCTCGGGAGCTTAGCAGGACACGAAGAACTCTCGAGTTTGTGCCGGCCGAGATTTACGCCGAGACCTCCACGGCAGGACTCGGCATGCCGCTATCGGGAGCTTGGCAGGACTCAAGAACACTTGCGCAAACTGAGACTTACACCAAGACTTCAAAGGACTTCGGCAGTACTTGGCATGTTGGGTAGAGCTTGCAAGCATGCCACGATGGGAACAAAGAAGGACCCATCTCCACGGGAGTTCAGCAGGACTCGATGCACTGGGTAGAACTCGGAACCACGCTGACCTGTGGGAACTTGGCAGGACTCGAAAACAGGTTGAGAACACGGGAGCTTGCGCCAGCCAGGACTTAGGCCGAGACCTCCACGGGGGCTCGGCAGAACTCGGCATGCTGGGTAAAATTCAAAAGCACACCGGGAAGAGAACAAAGAAGTGTATATTGTGAAGTACTACATAAAATTCTCTGGCTACTTACGTGTCAATTTATTGATGGGCTTACACTATCTTCTTTATTATAAAATGAGGGGGGGATAACTATGATGGGCCAGACCTCTGGCATCCTCAGGATCATACCCAAAAACTCGATATGATTGGATGCCGAGCCGGAGCGAGAACATCGAGAAGGGCCCAATCGTGCTGAGGCACTGGGCAGGACTCCTGCTGGGCTCAGGATGACTCGGAAACTAAGATAGTGAGCCGAGAACGGCCCTTTCGTGCCGACGTACTGGGGCGTCGTGCACGGCATCTGACCCGGCCAGCCCCCAGGTGCTTGCCCCAGTCAAGACTCACCCCAGCCGAGACTCACACCGATACCTCCACGGGAGCTCGGCAGAACTCGCACTAGGTGGAACTCGGAAGCACCCTGACCCTGGGAACTTAGCAGGACTTGAAAACGGGGTGAGAATGCGAGAGTTTGCACCGGCTGGGACTTAGCCCGAGACCTCTGACACGGGGACTCAGCATAACTCAGCACTGGGAGAAACTTGGAAGCACGACAGGATGAGAACAAAGTACTATATAACTTCGCCTTGCTACTTCCCCGTCAATTTTTTGACGGGCTTACACTAGTAATGCATATAATATGAAGCCGTTTCCCTCCAAAAATACCGGGAAATTTGAGTTATTTTGATCTGAAAGTCAAGGGTAGAACACCGTGGACTTCATGCAACATTGGCGTGAATTTTGCCGTCAAAAAGTCAGTGAAGTCATGTGGTGAAAAGTAACGTTTTGTTCGTGAAATATTTCACATAGCTCTGACAATGAAATTCACTGTCAAGGAGCGAATTTCACGGTGATTTAGAAGTGAAATTACCCTCATTCGCGCGGCGAAAATATTCGTGAATTTCGCTTAGTCGGGGTTCCACAGTGATGGTGGGCATTTTGAAAAGCATGACCTGACACACTATCACCATGCCGAACCGCAGTATCAGCGATGACCTCAAGGAGGCCATGCTACGCATGGAAGAGCGCGGGCGCGATACCACCAATGAAATCCTCAAAATTGCCCAGTTTTCTAGGTCTACACTAATTAGGACGCGCAAGCGCAAGCATCTCACTGGCAGCGCCGCAAAGGCACAGGCAATAGGTCGTGGACGACCTCGCACACTTGCACAGGCCGATGCCGATTACCTTGTCCGTCTGGCACGGCACAACCCGACACTCTTTCTTGACGAGTACGAGGACGTTTGGAGTGCTACAGACACCTTCCCACATCTCTATCTACCATTCACCGCACTTTCGTTCGCGCTCGGATGAATGTCAAAGCGGTCCAGAAAATAGCGTCTGAACGTTGCCCTCTCGCTCGTGCCTAATGTTGCCGCGACTTCCGACTTGGCCCTACGAAGTCGACTTGGGAAGGGACGGTAGGCAAAGGCAAGGACCTTACTAAAGGAGAAAGAACGTTGATGGGTTCCATGTTCGGGAAAGAGGGAGCCCGGCTTCCTCCGACAGGTCTATGATGTAATTAGCCGGGAAGTCGCCGTGTCGCGTCACATCGCGCTCTGGGTGGGGACGGGCACCGCCCTTGATCGATCCGGCGGCTTTGTACTTGTTTGTTCTCAATTGCAACTCACTGATCGATGTTCCTCCATATTCTGACTTCCTCGTACACATTGAGGACATGTTACAACATAATAAAACCTTCATTCCATCGATAATTATACGGCCGCGGCAGAATCTTCGCCCATTCGGTCGAACATCTGCAGATATTCCCTTATCCCGGTGAGCTTTCTGAAATAGGTGAGGCCAAACTTGGTCAAAAAATTCCGAGGCACAACCATGACTTTCCTTTAGTGTTCAAAAATATTTCCAGACCATAATTAAGACCATGGAGCAATCTTGGTTCTCATAATTGCAGGTTCGGATGAGGTGTGACGCGTGTCACTGCGTGACAATGGGCTTCAACTTGATGGTGGAAAGTACGCATCGTTTCGTCAAATCTCAATGAAATGCAAAACTTTCGCGGAGAAAACCATCCAGAAATATCATTCCTACACGCTCCCCGTGCCAAATGTCTCTTTTTTCCCTACATATGCAAGGTGGGCATGGATTTCGCAGAATCTCGCATCATTGCTCGGGACGTGCATAGATTTTCAAAATTTAGGCACGAAGGCATCGTGTACAGGTTCTCCACCGACAACCTTCTCTGCAAAAACATAGGGATTTATGGACAAATGCCAAAAGGACCAAGGTTGCAAACTGGAGCAGCCTCATTTTCTCCTCTGCCTCAGTACCTCAGATGGAATTGGGTCTCAAATGGATACGAGGAGGTAGTAAGAAGTATTTCGAACGGTTTTGCACCGGTTTTGGGGTAAATACTTATATTTTGTCATCCCGTAGATGAATTTCAACCGCATTGGGCAAAATACCCATAACTTTTTTAATTTCCCATAGATTGCTTAAGTTACATAGCAAAAGTCATGGAGGAATTGCCACCCTACAGCGTATCCGTGCCGGATCTCTGAGAATCTGCCAGGTAGCCGAGAAATTGCGTGCTGTACCACCAATTCAGCTCTCATCTCACATATATGGTGAAATTTTCAAATTCCGCCACGAAGACAGGGTTATTTGCCATATTTCAAGTGAATTGTACGATTCAGATTTATTTTAGACTCGTGAGGTAAAAAGGTATCGGCCTTGCAAAACAGGAACCGATGCCTTCTGCCAACCAAATAAGACCAAAGCTGCCGCTTTCCGATCGGCCGATGCCCGTCCCCACTCTGGGGAGTTACAGCACAGCAGCCACCTACCCAGAGGGTGTCCGCCGCTCATGTGAGCAGATAGATAACGGTCTACGAGGCGATTTCAACACGATACGTTCAAACATCAACTTGTAAGTTGTGAGTGGCCAGCGTAAGTAACCGGAAAGAAAATCACGACTCTGCGTGTATATATATATATGTATGCATGCACGCGTTTCTTCTGGCTGGTGGAAAATTGTATCTGAAATTTACAAAAAATGTATACATATACTGCACAGTCTGATCTTGGAAAAGTACAAGTGCATCAATCGAAACAAAAGGCAAGACATAAATCAGCGTGAAATATGTATCAGTGACAGCTGTATGAATCTTTTCCTGGCGACATTTTTCCGGAGAGGGAGGTATTGGCAACTGCCCAGAGGGTAGATTTGTAGTACAAGGTGGGGGAGTGCGAGGAGCTGTACTAGCAGCAGAAGAGATCGTCACCGGAGTCGAGATACAAAGACGTTGCAGCTCGAAAACCAGTGATTGTAAAGGATCCCGAAATGACGCCAATTGGATCCGCTGGGATTCGGAATGTACTGCGTCAACGTTGCGAAGGCAAGGACTGAGTTCTCCCATTTTGGGGGCATGGCGAGATAGTTCATAAGATATTCGAGCAATCGCTTGATTATCAACTGCAACTGACGAGGATCCGGAGTGCCGCCGAACCTGAAAAAAGGGCCATGTTCATATGGGGTAAGTAAATTACAGCTCTTTGCGGAACATAGGGCGCGGCCCGTTTTTTTTTTTTTTTGTAAGTTTTCACGAGATTCCCGATTGTGAGCTCAATTCTCAACTGTTTTCCTTGAAAGTAGGCTCATTCGATTCGGACGGAAAATCCGGAGGGCACCTCATGGCCCGATCTTTTCTAACCACCTCAAGACCATTTGATGGGTCAGATTTGGGTGTTTTGGGCTGTACGAGAGTAGAATGGGTCTCACAGTACTAATAATGCTCGGATTGGCCTAGATTTTTGATACGATGTACTTTGCCGTATTCCGGAGGGCATCTCGTACCTGGATAGCGAATATGGTGCATACTTCAAATATATACATTGTAGGGAAATCCACTTGACATTCTGCACTCCAAAGTGTGTGATAGATTGGAAGGACAGGTAACATTCACTATCCCGGTACGACATGCCCTCCGTAATATACCCGAGTACATCGTTTCAAAAATCTAGGTCAATCTGAGCATTATTAGTACTGTGAGACCCAGTCTGCTCACATACAGCCAAAAACACCCAAATTTGACCCACCAAATGATCTTGAGGTAGTTAGACAAAACACGAATGAGCCTACTTTCAAAGCTCACAATCGGGAATCTCGTGAAAACTTACAAAAAAAAAAAAAAAACGGGCCGCACCCTATGTTCCGCAAAGAGCTGTAAATGGACGTAGAAACTCACAAAGTTTCCGACATTGAATTCATCGGCGTCTCCACTTGCATCCGTTGCAATGGTCTCGTTATCATCATCAGACTGAGCCGTCTCATCCTCAGGTTCTTCGTCGGATCCCTCGCCATCCACAACAAGCAGCTCGTTGACGGCTTGAGCAGCATGAGCTGTGATGTTGGTTAAAGCTGGGGGTATCGGGGCGGTGAATGCTCGTTGTGCTGAATTGAGTGCCAATCTCGCTTGAAGAACGCGCGCTTCTTGCTCCGAGGTGGGAAGGTAAATGGTGGGAATATCTGGGATGTGACAACGAAGGACCCCGAGTTTGAGGAGAGCAGCGCGGATGTGTTTGCATGCACCTCCGTGCTTCATGAAATCGGGATCGTTGCACGAAGCGGTACCGTTGGTGTCGACATGTACTGCATAAATGCGGAGGTAGAGTCGAATTCGGTGGCGAGAGATGAGTAGCAAGAGAACTTGAAGGCTCCAGCATCTAAGGTAGGTGCCGATATTTGATTGTTTGCGAGTAACTGAGCTGCGGCGGCATCCCGAGATTCGTCGGGTACAAAGAATGCAACGGGGATCGGAACATCTTGGCCCACCGCTCCTCTTGCAACGATTCCCCTCCGGGTAAAGAGCGGATCCATTCCGCTATGCGATCCTGTGCTGCGCGCTGCAAGCGCCGCTGCGCAAATACCGCAGGCAAAACCTTGGTTACAATCACATTGGTGAGGACGTCAACACGCAAACGACGGCCTCCACGACAAAATCTCGTTTGGACTCCGACGCTGCGTGCATGCAGAGTGCTCTTTGGCCAGAATAGTTGATCAGGGGGAGGTTGGAAACATGTTGGAGCCTCGCTCTTACCAGAGAACCGGCCAGAGTTTAGTTTACAGCCCTTTGCGGAACATAGGGCGCGGCCGTTTTTTTTTTCCTATTTGAGACATTTTCTATCTTTTCGACCATTTCCGTCACTGCGGGTTCAATTCTGGATATATCGCTCTGAAAACCATATGAGCCGAACCGCAGTGAGAATCCGCATGTCCTCTCGTCCTTCGTTTATTTTTATTCTACCTGTATAATATATAGTATGAATTTATTACTCTTTCAAGCAGATCTCCTCCCACAAGGGGAGATGTTAATACAATGCTCTAGGCCGTGATTACAGCAAACATAGGTGTATTTCAGAGGTCGCCTCGTCGCCGTATTTGTTATTTGCGCCTTCTGCTGCCCAGACGATGCAATTTAATGTGACAATTTTAGTGTCTATTAAAGTACAATGTTTCTGCATGATATATTGACCGGTTACTCAGAGGTTCGTTCTGGGCCCCCTATGAGGTCCTTAGAATGGACCCCACAACTCAGATTCTGGCTGCATGCCCTCACGATAGAACGCGACGCACCTCAAGTCAACATCAGTTATGCATAACTGCACCACATGACTGTTACAGATGGCAATATGGCGCGCGTCGCGCACTGGCGCAACTGCTGAGTGGATTTTTTCCGGGGGGAATGAATTCCGTGTAGCATCGCCGAGGTCTCTGGTGACTTTGAGACTACAACGTACTCAGGGCAATAAAATTCTCAGTAGACCTAATGTGGGCCCGAGACCACCGGAAACATGGGTTTCAAATACAGCAAACTATTCAGAGGAGGGGTCTCTCCTGCCAGTGGAAAATCGGGTAGGTGCAAACATCGAGCCGCCGACTCTGTAGTGACAGTTGCAGGAAACATTGGTCTGTAAATCGAAACATAAGTATGACTGTAAAGGGAGGGTGATATAGCAAACGAGCTAATAATGAATAGAAGTTAGAGCAAGGCAACAAATGTGGAGTTGAGAGGCCGGCTTACAACCCTCAGACAACACTCGAAGAGGCCATATCCCCATTTATTCAGTCTCTCAGGCTACTTACAGCCCTTTGCGGAACATAGGGCGCGGCGGTTTTTTTTCCCCATTTTGAGACAATTTTGATCGATTCGACCATTTCCCTCGCTGTGGGCTCAAATCTCAGTATTATGCTCCAGAAAACAGATGGTCGGAACCGCACTGGAATTACGCGTTTCCTCTCGTCCTCAATTTATTTTTATTCAACCTGTAAAATATGCAGTATAAAATTATCACTTGTTCAAGCAGATCTCCTCCCACAAGGGGAGATGTTGGTACAGTGCTCCAGGCCGTGATTACAGCAAACATAGATGTATTTTAGAAGTCACCTCGTCGCCATATTTGTTTTTTTTGTGCCTCTGCTGCCCAAACGATGCAATTGAATGTGAATTTATTACATAATGTCTACTCAAGTACAAGGTTTCTGCATGATTTATCGACCAGGTTCAAAGAGGTTTGTTCTGGGCCCCCTATGAGGTCTTTAAAATAAACCCTACGACTCAGATTACCGTTGAACGCCTTCGCGCTAGTACGCGATGCGCCTCAATTTGACATCAGTTACGCATAACTGCACCACGTGACTGTTACAGATGGCAAATTGGTGTGCGTCGCATTCTAGCGGGAAGGCATTCAACGGTAATCTGAGTCATAGGGTCTATTTTTAATACCTCATAAGGGGCCCAGAACAAATCCCTTTGAAACTGGTGGATAGATCATGCAGCAGCCCTGTACTTGAGTGGACATTAATATTTCACATTCAATTGCATCGTTTGGGCACAAAAAAACAAATACGGCGACGAGGTGACCTTTAAAATACATTTATCTTTTCTGTAATCATGCCCTGGAGCACGGTATCAACATCTCCCCTTGTGGGAGGAGATCTGCTTGAAAGAGGGATAATCTTATACTACATATTATACAGGTTGAATAAAAATAAACGGAGCACGAGAGGAAACGCACCGGTGTTGCCATGTCCTTTCGACAAACACACTTCGCTTCTACTCTTGAATTTTCAGCTTTGACCGCCAAGACTTACCGCTATATTACTAGTGCCGAACATATTTCTTGTTGCAGCTCCGAGTCTGGAGTCATCGAGCTCCAAGTTTGATCGCTACGCCGCAGGCTTCAGCTGGACCACTTCGAGCTAAGTTAAGGTAACGAACTGGGTTGGATCTCTTCATCCTCTCTCACCGGAAAGCTTCAAACGTTAACTGGACCCAAATGAGAGCTGTGATCCTCATTATCTTTGATGCGGACACCGGTCCGCGTGATTCTGAAAATTTGCAATTGCGACTCAATCCCTCTGAGATCTTTCGCTGTGGACCATGGACTCGTCCAACGAGGCACTGGCTGTGTTCAACAAAGTCGGCCTTCAAATCCGCGGAGTGCAAGTTACATCTGACGACCTTGCCCCTCTTCAAAAAGGCCGCAAACTCAAAATTCCAGGCACCACGCTGAACGCTGTGGGCGCATTGATTCAGCAGGTTGCGGAGCAATGAGGCAACACTGACTTTGCTATATTCTCCTCCTTGTTAGGGCCCCTGATCAGCAGGAAAATACCCCAGAACGACATCTATGGCACGATAAGGGGACATATTCTAGCTGCAGTACGCCTATCCTTCAAGTTATCCTAAAGTGCCAAGGAGCCCCTCTGAAGATTCTTTCGGCCAAAAGTCGATGGCTATTTCCCATGTATGGCGATGACCCTCCGCATTGGTTCCTTGGCTGGATCGAGCCTGGCCCTCGTCGTTATCACATATTCAATAGGGAGCCCTAATAAACAAGTTTCCCACTCAGCTTTTTCATGTGGCCCTCAAACCCAGGAAGCCGAACTTTGATGGGTCGGCCACGGGAGAACGTCAGGTTCGGTCTATGCGTCCGTCCCGCTTGCAAGTGGAGAATCAGAAGAGACAGATCTCTTCCGAATGAAAATACAAGGCATTTGGCCTCTTAGGTCTTTTATTCCAGGCAGTCTGAAGCGTTAAAGGTAAACTACAGACTACACCCCCAATTTGGTCGGAGCTCCCCGGGAGCTCCGAAATACCATATCGGGACTTATAAGCGAGGAGATCCGAGGAAAGCTCGCCGTGAGACCGAAAACGACAATCCCTTGAGTATTTTGGGATCTAGTATCCCTGGGACATCTGCGTGAGCTTTTTGAGGTCCCGCTCAAACCTCATATCATTCCATTCAATGCAAATAAAAATGGCTTGTAAAAAGATAAATTCACAATACTGTACATAACAAAAAAAATTGTAACAACTAATTGAACTAATGGTAAGTACGGGAAGAGGACTTTGACTGTCTTGTTTGTCGATTGATGATCAGCGCGTGCGCACGGACCTTTGCACCGAAAATGTGAAAAATCATCGTCTACACATTGTGGGTCTCGAATTTTCACTTATGGTGTTTGAGAGATGCACCGAGATACGGTATCAAGCTTGAATGGGAGCAAAATCTACAAAGAATGTATCTTGTAAAAATGTCTCCAATGGGACATCACAGAATGATTTTTGAGATACCCGGCTGAGATTTCGTCAGACCTCCTCCGATATCCGATGTCAAGGCTCCCATCAAATTGGGGGTGTACCCTGGAGGGCTGCCACCCGTTGCCGTGACGGCAACGGCCCGTCGATTCAATGGGAGACCAGCGGCAACGGCCGTTGTTTTCACGGCCCGTCGAGTGATTTTCCAGAGGTCTGACGGCACGGCACGGTCAACGGGACGGCCGTCACGGCCGCGACGGGTTGAACTTGAGTTTAAAACAATTTCCACGTCGAAGCGCCTGGAAAATGAGGGGTGAGAGAGGCCTGTATGACGCACAAATGACGCCTTAAACTTAATGTGCTGCCATGGACTTGCGAAGGGATTTTGAAGGCAAGTTGATCATTCGGCAAGTCGGCTGATGGTTCGGCGCGCTCGGCATGTCCCGGAGCACCGTGTCTTCGACTTTCCCCCAGTCCTGTAAGCTCGAGAAAAAAGTGTTGGTTGGTAGATCGTTCATCAGAGATAAATGTGCGTTGAAACAGTACGCTTGATGTCCAAATCTGCAGTCTTTTGGCAGAGACCCGTTGACCAACACCCGTGACGGCCGTGTTTCGACGGGTGAAAACGGGTCCCACCCGTGCCGTGACCGTGCCGTCGGAGAGCTTGGAAAATTCCTGACGGGACGGCAACGGCACCCGTTCGACGGGTGCCGTCGAACCGTCTCGACGGCACCGGGCGGCATCCCTAGGAATGGTGTGTGCTCCGTTGGCATCTTGTAGCTATATGTAAGGATAACCACCCGTACATTACTAGTTTCTCTTCGGTAGACTCGTTTTTCAGACATTTGAACCACACGAGTATAATAAATCCACCCCCCGCCCCCCTAAAGTTAGTGTGCATTTCTCCGCATTTGGTGTTGTTTGACAATGTTTTGGTGAAAAGCTCTTGACACGTGACCTCTTGCGCCACGTCTCTTCCGTGCTCTCTGGTACCGATGACCGCGACGCTGGGCGCCCCGGGAGTGACGCCCTACACCCTCGCTACACCTTCCCCAAACGCTCTAAACTCTCCACCGCAATCCCAGACGCTCACTTACCCGCCCCAAACGCACCCAACACCCGTTTCCTCTTCTTCCCCCGAAAATAGTCCTGCGGGGCATGAGCGGTTGTGCGCACAGCCCACTCAGCCTGTGACTTGCAATCAGGTGACTGAGCTTTGACCTATTAGGGCTGTTAAGGCTTTCCTCTGGAAAGGCGAAAAATGGACGAAATCTAGCCAGGAGCATATTGATCTGCGGGTAGGGACCGACGGTCGTCTCAGGTTGGAGAAAAGACTGCGTAAGACGTTCCCACTGAGGTTGAAGCACACTGTATTAACTGTTACTCACAGCAGAGGTGCAGGAGCTTTGGCCAAGCACCACGTGTGATAGAACCTTAGCGTTTAAAACCGCCACATACACTGTAGCGGTCCGATTCGCTAACTCGTCTGGTCGGTATATGTTCCCTCGTATCTTGAACGTGTCACTAACCTGCCAACCTACTAATAATCAAGATCGGTCTTGTTTCATCAGCGCCTTTGAGGAGGATATTAAAAAGGAGCTTTGGACGGAATTTTTGAAGGATGGCTGGGACAGTCAGAGGGGTTGTGGATGTGGTGGAGAGCGAAACGAGTGGCCTTTGGTGCCAAAGAGCTCCGAGGACCTGGGTAGGATTACTTGAGGGGATTTGGATGCATTTCTCACGGGCCAATGCGAAATTTCTGTGAGAAAATAACCCTTATTTTACCCTTATAATGTACCCTTAATAACCCTTATCTGATTATAAGTCCTTAACTTCCAGCGGAACCCTTAATAACCCCTTACTTTGCAACACTGGGTACATTCTGGTTTGAAAAGGAAAATTGATTGGCAGACAGTCTACATACGACAGGAACAGTACGATAGTCATCGACTCGTATTGGAGTACCGCACTAGGGTGCAGAAACGGTGCACACCTAACCGTCCAGACGTAGAAGACCTTTATGTTCGCATTGTAATCAAGCACATACATACTGAGATGCCACCAGTAAGGCCCTCGAAAGTGGGAGAGAGACACTCACCATGTAAATTTCGGCGTTGGCCTTGGGACCCCCGACACCGGGCACACAGAACGCCGCGTATGTCATCTGAACAGATCGCAGCGATACATGGAGCATCGGAGCGAGGGCGCAAGTAAACCCCGACCTGTATCCTTGCCAGCCGCTGTGCGAGAAAGCGGACATAAGGAAACACACCTGGAATGACTATCTCGATGCAGCTGCGTCATGCCGCCTACCACCCGGATCTCTCCTTCCCGCGTTGAAATTCGCCGCAAGCCCCGGGTCCACAAATTTGTGTGCGATGTCCCTGATCGGCATCTGTCCCGGTCTTCTTCGGGAGTGCATCTACAAGAAGCACGTAAGTGAGTATGTGCTAGGATAGAACTCAGGATAATACTGGAGCTCGACGGGGTCCTATGGATATAGGAAGCGTGCGTGGCAGCGGCCACGGGCCCAATACGGCTCTTGGCCGAGTAACAACACATCGATGGCTGGGCAAGCGATTCTTGATCTTGCGTTTTGGTTCAATACTTCTGGATCCAGGTCACAGGAGATAACTATTGGGCAGGAATGACTTGCAGTGAAGGACTTGGGCCCTATTGAAGGGGACGACAGACTTGATCATACTTCAAGCCCGATGGCTCTCGCGCCGTCTTGAAGCAGTATCTTGAGTCTTCGGAAGAGATAATCGAAATGGTTCAGCGAGGGAGGATATGGGCTTGAGGGTTCTGATTCGAAAAGATTTTGAGGGGTTGCTGGGATTTACTCTTGCCGTCTTTCGCGGGTGTTTCAAGGTTCCACTTTGGCGTACATTCTTATCCGGGGAACATGGCGGCTTGAAGTCCCATGAGGAGTCCGGCGCTGAGTTTCGAACTTGAGGGCACTTTGCCACGGCTTCAAAGAAGAATGGAAAATGTGGTGTGAGACTCAGGAGGAAAGAGAATGCGCAAGCCAACATGCGCGTGATATGTCTACACAAGAACAAACAATGAACCATCCGCGTCGCGGCGCGCCGTCTTGGACCCGGACCGATATCCCACCAAACTAGCAATCCACGTAACCCGGATACCTACACAGCTAGAAATTGGCACCGCTCGAGGGATAGCCGCACAGTGCGGCCCTCTGCGTGCGGCCCGCACGCAGGTTCGAGATTTCACATTGAACGCAATTCATTTCAAGTTCAAAATTTATGTATCGATCCTCGAGCTCAATCTCCAACTAAGTCTGAGGCCAGAACAATAAAGGCGAGGTAAAACACGCAGTCTCTCGTCCCTCTCAGCCAAAGCAGGGGCTATTTTCTGACAACTTACCTCCTGGCAGTGCAAGTTCAAGCCAAAATAGCTAATGGCCGGGTTGCCACACCTACTACATATGAGGATATCCAACACATTGGTACTCATTGCACCGGTAAAGGGAATATTGCCCCAAGATGATAGTACCAGTTTTTGTATCACATATCACTCACATGCGAGTCCAGCTGGTTGACAGCTGAAAATTTAACTGGGCAATTTAGCTGGCTACCAGCTGGCTGGTGTCTGGGTTTCAGCTTTCATAAAAGATGGAACCCAGGTAAAGGCTCCAGCTGGAGGCAGCGTGTGGGCACTTTGGCGGTGTAGCTGACAAGGCCGTATCTGTAGCGAGCTGGCCATCAGATGTCGCCTATTTCCTGATGTCCGAGTCATGAATGATTGGGATCAGGATTGGTCATCAATGGCTGTGCCCGTGACACGCTGGCACTCTACCCAAGTATGAGTCTCATGGAGCAATCTCCCCTCCCCGTCCTGCCGTCTGAGCTTGAGAGAACGATACTGGAAATCTGCGCGCTTGCTTTCCCTGTATCTATTCCGAAGTTGATGCTCGTTGCGCGGCGTGTCAAACTCTGGTATGTGTCCAATGAAGTTGCGTCGCCCTGCATGTTTTATTGTTCTTTAGGCTCGAGCCACTTCTATATCGCACCATCGTGATATTTGCGCCCACTATCTGTGGATATCCCAGGTTCAGCCGGGAGACAATCGAAGAGCTCATCCGCACGAGGGCCCAGTTCCTGCGCAATTGCGTTCGAAATCTCATGATAGGCAATTGGGATCCTGATGCTGAAACCGCAAAACGCATCCTCTCTGTGTGCCGCAAGGTTGAAAACCTCTATCTGCTTCTCGACGAGACTTCCTATTCTGCACTTCCAGGACTTGGAGCTAGCTCACTGAAGCGCTTACACTTCAATATGGAGGACCTCTTTGATCCTTCTCGGGATTTAGCTCGGGCTTTCACACACCCGGTCTTTTCTCAGATCACACATCTGGAGTTGTTTCATCCGGCGCAGAACCCAGACTGGTCCGGACTGGCGCTCCTTCCTTGCCTGACTCACCTGGCCTTCGATGGCTTGGGCCCCCTCCCACAGTACCTCCAGATTTTGCAAAAATGTACTTCCTTGCACATGCTCGTCGTCCTTCTCTCCTCTCCCAGTCAACTGGGTGCTGATTTCGAAGCGCACACCGCTCTCATTTCGGACCCGCGCTTCGTTGTGATGACACTCATGTGCTATTTTGCGGACTGGCAGGTTGCGATCCACACCGAACTCGATTTCTGGATGCACGCTGCAGATTTCATTGCGCAAAGATGTTCTGGGGAGGTTGATCGTGAGTTTCTCGCTTTAAACGTGTTGTCCTCGATTATACATCGTGTCCTCCAGGCCTTCAATACTTCCTGAGTGAGGACCCAAGTGTTGATTATACTAAATACATGAGGGAAGGCGATACCTGGTAGAAAGCCTTCGCGACTCTCGGACCGGAGGACCGTCAGCTGAAATTTATACTCGCCAACATGCGAGGGCTTATTAAACATCACATTTCGTCATTTTGGGGGCCGAGATTCGTCCGAGAAAGGACATTGAAGAGCAGCAGAAATGTAATACCTACACGGTAATTAGTGGGATTGCTCCACATACTGTTTACTGGATCCCTCAGATGGGTTTCGTACGGAGTTTGGAGGATATCTAAGTCGACCCTGTGAAAGAATAGTCAATTGTTATGACTACCTTGTCCGGAAGACTTTCCCGTCGAGTATTGCAGATCCGAACGGTCGCTTCTCGGATTTTTTACAAAGATGTCCTAAATCGTTTCCGCAAATTTGTTAGCAAAACCGGGTTCAGGGAATGCTGTAGAGCGGTTTGATATTGTCTGGAGGCAATATAGAGTCAAAAAGATGTATAAATTTCAGTAAAATCAACTAACTGATTCCAACGCACTTCTACCTTATTACAGAGACGGGCGTTTTTTTTTTTCTGCGTTCTCAATTTGGAAAAGTCCATTCCGGGACGCCGCGGGTTCGATGCCCGGCCGTCGCTCAATGTTTATATTAAACGAATCTTGCCAAATTGGCGTCGTGATTCATCTAAAAAGATGCTCGAACTCATGTTCAATGAGACTCGGGTGATTGGCTGGTGACGCGAACCGGGTTCTGGTGGGAGGAGCCGATATGCTCAACTATGGAAAGCCAGAGCACCACGCTCGTTTGATGGCCGGTGATGGCCCGACTGGGTAGTCGGACTGATGACACCGAACTGCCAACATTTTAGTTGACCGCCGATACATGGCCGCCGCCTCAATGCTAATGGTATTCTCTTCCAGTAAGTCACTTACGGAGGCCTTCAAAGTCCAGGTCAATGGAAATTCACGTGTGGGACCCAGATAAGATAAGATGAAAGATAAGATAAAATGAGACCCAACTTCGTCCGCGGCACGGTATCGGAAAACACCAGATAGAAGGTAATTAGCCTTCGAGAGTGTCTGCACCCCTCTCATTCATTTCACTGTCCAACGACCTCGACAAAAAAAACCGTGAGACGTCAATTCATGATGCTCGCTCCTATGACTTCAAGAACTATTCTTTCCGTGTTACACTTCTAGACAATAGGTGGTAAGGAGCCACTCCCCAACATTTTATATTCAATCTTTGCGTCAAACTCGTTCTATCCCACACCATAGTTTTTCTCCAGCTTTCTTTGCGCCAATTTAATTTCATAGGTAGCATGATTTCTCAAGACATAGAGCATACTTACACATAAAAAGCACACTACTGTGGTGTCTTGTCTTTCAGCTCACAAACTGGTGTAGGACCCGTTGGGGTTGTACTGAGCCAACAAATACTTATATGGGGTAAGTCTCCGAGTGAGACGTTTGACGAGTGGGCAGGTGTGGGGTTGGGATCATGGTGTTTCAGAGCTTAAATAACGGAATATCCCTTGTGGCTCGCGTTCTGTGTCTCGAAGGGAACATTCTCTCGAGATGTAGATTATCCTGTACTAAAATAGTTAGCTGTTGTATCCGGATAACGTACCTTTCCTTGAGCCTACGGGATTTTTACTTATAAGAGTGTCGATTTTGGCTTAGAGGGTGAGCGCGAGTAATGAGTAGTAAAGTGATGTATTGGGCCTTCGGCCCGTACTACGTAAGTAATACTATTACATGTTTGGTAGAACAGACACGCGTCTACTTAGACGCACGCTAGGAGAAAGAGGTCGTAAAGAGTTCATGAAAAAAGTAGCATAATGGGCAGTTGATAAAACTGCCAGCTGAACCGGTTGAACGGCAGTTAATTCTGTACAGAATGGGACATTACAACTGGAAGATCAAACCAAGCTTGTCGCAAATGTGCTGCTTTGGAAATGCGATGTGGAGGGAATTGCCCGACGTGAGATTCGTGGAAAGGGTCGGTGATCCGAGTAAGCGTAAAATAGATTTTGGAAATAAGATGGTGAGGTCGGTCCCGAGCCGTAGAGTGCGAAAATGGGAGGACGAGAGAGTACGAAAGTGCGAAAATGAGAGGAAAAGAAGGTGAGGTCGTGAGGCGTAATTTGGGGGTTCTGGTGGCTAAACAGCCCACTAGCGACTTTCCGAGAGGAGGGGGCGAGGTGCACCGATGCTACCTCTGGGCACTTGCCCTGCACTGGCCGCGGATTTGGTGGTACGAGCGTAAGAATTGATTGTTGGTCCGTATTTACGAAACAAATAGATGTGTAAGCTAAATAGGGGTTAATCGAAAGACTGCGAAGAGAAGCTAAATAAAATGAGAGTTCCACATGCCGGCCATCCAGCTTCGCCACAGCGAGGGGCACATTCCCTTCACGGAAAATTTTGGCACCATCTTCAATTGCGCTTGAAACGAGTCGTTAGATTATTTGTTGGATTGATACTTGAAAGACAACTACAGCGTAGTCAGTACTTTGACTCCAATAGCCAGTCGCATCAATCAGCAGACTCGAAAAATGGCAGAAATTCGGCGGAGCTTCTGTACAGAAATGATAAATACAACCCTCGGGGCTTGGAAAATTCACTGTACCCTGTCCCATGGCCCGCTTAGCCTTGAGGTGTGGGGAATGCTGAGACATCAAGTGTCCACTGTTGTCGGAAGATAGAGAGACATTAAACATTAGACATTGTCAGGGGAAGTCAATCTGACAGGATACATTGTACAATGACAGGGAGAAGCCATTCAAAGTAATCATGGAAGCTTCCCCAAGGAATAACACTGAGCTACAGGTTAGCAACATCTTTAGTGGTCCATAGTAGAGTTCATTGTGCGCTATCTACAGGGACTTTACCCAGACCGGAATAAATTGTCATTCTTCAGGACCGAGTAATATTTGGACACGGACAAGGCAGCCCGAAACGCGTCAGGACGCGGTTTCTAGCATGTCGAACGCGAGTCGGCGGCGAGACATGGATGATCACGTGATTCAGAGACAGACCCGAGACAACCATGGAATGTACCGGAGCCTCGTTCGTACTACCCTGATTTTTGTATAGATTACCTGGCCACAATACATAGAGCCCTAACACTAAGCTGGGACAGTCGGCACACTGAGCGCAGTCACAGCGCCGGTTCCTCAATTAAATGGGCCTTTTAGTTAGTTCAGCTTTTCTAAGTATGATAATACAAATAAATTGGTCCCAAACTCAATTTTATATGTCCGATTTAGGATCCACCCAAATCCGATATTATTTGTGTTAAGATACTTAGAGAAGTGGAGCTAACTAAAATGCCTATTTTAATTCATTAGGAGCCAATCAGAAATGTTTCCAATGCATTAAGTGCGCATTTTAGTTAGCTCCACTTCTCTAAGTATCTTAACACAAGTAATATCGGATTTGGGTGGATCCCAAATCGGACATATAAAATTGAGTTTGGGGCCAATTTATTTGTATTATCATACTTAGAGAAGCTGAGCTAACTAAAAGGCCCATTTAATTGAGGAACCGGCGCTGTGAGTGGCGTAATCGTCGCTAACGCCGCGGGTGTCAAAGGTCCAACTGCCAGATCAGGCAAGCGCCGGCCATCAAACGAGCGTGGTGCTCTGGCTTTCCATACTCAACCGCCGGGCGCAAGTTTTGGGGAACTACTATTCTTGGTCCGACAACACCGCGAACCGTGAGTTTGGTGGGAGAATACGCATGTTCTGGGCCACAGACAGAAGGTGATTGGCTGGTGATAGGAACCCCGTTCTCTGGCACATGTGCTCTGATACTATTCTTGGTCCGACAACACCTGGAACAGTCGTTTTGAGTCTTTGGTGGGAGAATATGCGTATTTCTGGGCTTGGCTGGTGACGCGAACCGGGTTCTGGTGGGAGGAGTCGATACTGTAGTATTTCACCGGGCGTGACGCGTGACTGATTTTACCTATTCAACAATTCGACACCGGCGAAAATTTCGCATGACACCCCCAAAATTTCGACCTCCGGAGCGAAAATTCGGTCTTTTTTGCGTCGCCCAGGGCGTTTCAGGCCTCATGTCACGCTCGGCAAATTCGACAGACCCTCGCGTGATGCGTGACCCCCACCAAAAAAATTCGACATCGACACAGGGGTGCGTGACGCGTGACTGTCGATTTGAACGAAATTCTACAGTTACATAGTGATCGTCACGGGCCTCCCGCGGGTATCGGGGCGTTGACCCGTACCCGTCAGCGCCAAAACCCGTACCCGCGCTGACGGGTACGGGTCGTGTCGCGGGTTGGCGGGCAACCCGCGACCCGTGCGGCCCGTCAAAGACCCGCGTGTCTTTCTCGCGTCTTGTATTGTATCTTTGAATAAATTCTTTACCACTCATAAAGAAACATGTAAAGCTATTGCTATGAACGAAAAAAAGCACCAAATATCGAATTTATTTAATCCTGGTCCTCCCCATCCTCCACCTCGGGCCCCTCCTCCTCAACCGTCGGGAGCTGCGCAACTACCTTGAAATCTTCGTCCTTGTCTATATTATATCTGCTGCGGACCACCCTCGTATCCCGGTGCACCCCTGCGGGTATCTGTGCTCCTCCCTCATATTCTGGTGCGAGCGCGTCGACATCGTCCCGGACTGTATTTTTTTTTTTTGTGTTTTGCTTGATACATAATATATATATGTTTTCTACTTGAATGGATCGAGCGACTCGGAATGGATTTAAAATGGTATATATGGTATATTCCCCGGGTGGATTCAAAGCAGCCTCTATCAGTGTGCCAGACAGGCCCACCCTTGCATAGATGTGAGATGTCATATGAGCCCAATTGTGTTTTTCACCAGGCTGTTAAGCCTTTTGCGCTTTTTGACCCTTATAAGGCCCGACATGGCCTTATCAGTTTCATCCGGTTTTGGTGATGACATCAACCAAAAGTGTTTGGTGCCCCAAACAATCACGCCATCTCGGAGTTTGAATGACTTCGTTCATTTTGAGATCGGACGCTCAGCCTTCAAAATCCCTTTCGGATAACCTTGAATTGGCTTGAATTGGGCTCCAAACAGTTTCAAAATATGGCGGTCCAGATGCACTTTTATTCCCGCCCCGCAAACTTTTAACCCCGCCCCGCAAATTTGCCTTTTTTTTGTGTCCCCGTGCGCGATTTTAGCCATTTTGATCCCGTCAACATGTTTTGCGCGGACGGCATGTTCTGGAAACCGGCGTTCGTTATTCGGACCGTGCCGTGTAATCCTACCTACCTACCTACCGCCCCGCGCGAATTTGGGAACCGCGCGCGCGCAAATTTGAAATTCCCCATTTTGCCCGCAAAAGTTGGCAAGTGTGCAGACTGTTTTTTGTTTCTTTCAGCTGGTGATTCGGGAAGTAGAGAAGCCCTGTAGGCGGGAGAAGCGGACCGGCCGTGATAGACCCGGGGAAATTGGTCATCGGGTAGACGGACCATATCCAAACGCACACTCCTACATAGCAAACTGCAGAAACCTTAAAACAAGACAAAAATGTACGATTTTGGGACTCGTAACGAAGTCTGTTCAACTAGATTTCTATTTGATTTCTATCGCGAATGTTCAGGGATTCCGACACCGTTCAAACGAAATCATACCTATGCAGCTGTCCCAAATAACTCACTAGTTTAGGCTAGTGTCTGAGTACCTGGTGGATTTTGAACTTTGACAGGTAAAAAAGAACAAGGAATGAGCCAGCCACCGTATAAATGGTACTACTAAGGATGATTATCAATATGAGGACCTCGGGTATGCCGGGAATCAAGACACATGATGAAGCAATAGTGCCAGTTGCGCTGAAACACTGAAGGGTAGTGTGTATTGTGGTGGAAATGCACGGAGGTCAAAACACTGAAGCTTCACTGCCAGAATGCCAAATTATGGAGGGAATTCATCAAAATCCTAGGTCTTCAGCTTGAATAATGGCTGCTTGCACAGCCATGCCAAAACTAGAGCACCATATCATCAGTGGCGAGGGATAATTGGCTGAACCGGAGGTTTAGCTACTTACGTGTGGAGAGCTTTGATGTGATGCCAACTTTGCTACATGTACAAACAGTGATTTCTGTCATGTTCTATTACTCATCGTGCAAACCCTCAGTGGTATACGGTTATTGAGATAGTGATTTAAGTTCAGGAGTAGACACCATTTTCCCTCTCCACGGCTTTATTTTTTCCTGGTTTTCTGTATATTGTGTGAGTTGTTATAGTCAAAATTATGTTTACTTGATGTGTCATTTCTGCTGCGGTAATGACTCCGGCTTTTTTGAGCCGGAATAATATCCGGTGCCCGAGCACAATCATACGTGCCTTTTGCTTTTGTTCCGCAGTATTTCCGAGAACGTATGCACTTTTATTTATCTATCCAGAGCGTGAAGCGTTTGAGAACTTTGCTGAAATTAACCGTGTGGTTAAACAGGAAAAGCGGACTGAATCCATGGCGAACGTCCACGTTCCAAGTGCGGAACCGACGGTAAAGATACCGATAATGAAGCCTATTGTCTCCGAACCCTTGCCTAAAAACAAGGGTGAACCAGCCTGGCCAGGCGACCGCAGAACGAATGGCTGAGCTCGAGAGCGAGCTCAGCCGACTGAGACAATCAGGTGAACCTGAACAGAATGTCTCGCCGAAGCCTTCGAGCAAGGCGAAGCGCACCGTTGAACAGAACATTGCTGATTCAATTCGCCGCAAGAAGACTGCGAGGACATCAAGCTCAAGGCCTCGAGAGGCAACTCCAAGCCGAATAGCGGCTGGAAGCTTCTTAGACAAAGCCATCCGTGGTGCTGCCAGGTTGAACCAGGATCCACCCCCATCTGAACCATCGGACAGCTCCTCGAGCTCTAGCTCCGATGAAGCCAGCTCACCGAACGCCGATGCTGCAAGTAATGCTGGGCGGCGTCGTTCCACCTCTGTGCGCCAGACGCCTTTGTCTTCCCGAAGCCGCAGAAAAAATCGAATGGTTTTGAAGCCGATACCGCCGACTAAATACAACGGTGATCCAGATGCCAACGCCTTCCATCGCTTTGTGCGCGAAGGGTCCGCGTATGTGAAGATGGGCCGTGTACCATCTCGGGACCACGGTTTCAAACCTACAGGTATTGATTCTCATATCATGAATGTCTTTTCGAATTTTTATGGCAATTATCAGCGGGATTTATCTCTAGCATCCCCCGGGCAGGAGGCTAATGGTCAATGACTGTCAAATCACAAACTATTTAGGATAACAAGCCTACAGAAAAATAAAATGGCTGGACCACAATCACCCTCGTGGAATACAACGAAGTTGAAGTGTGGTGGCGAGGAGAGTCATATAGTCGGTCGGTCCGCAGTCCGATAAAGCCGACTTTGCATTCTGTCCTTGATCCTGTCCGTCAGGCAACTTTTTCTTTCTTACTTTCCTTCTGGCTTTTTTGCTTGCTTTACTCATGGCATGCTTGCATTGCTCAGGCTGCCAGTGTGCTTCAGTGACACATCTACGGGCTAGGCAAATCACGATTCTCATGACTCCTCACAGAGAATTTGTCCAGTAAGCCCTGCAATTGCAAGAAAAATTATGCATCCCCAACCCCAACTCTCTGAACCCTGTCCACAATACTGGCATTTTCTTGGAGCAGATCCTTGAACCCGGCTGCTGTGACAAGTGTTTGCACTTGTTCTGCTCTCTTCTGATACATCGCAGCCTTCTGCCGGGCATATGCCCGATGTCCAGCCAGAGCATTGGTCGAAGCCAAGGACCCCCATATATCCACCATCCGCCGAAAACTTCTGTTCGTCCTCAGCGACTCCGCAAGTTTTTGTTCTCCTTGCTCCTGCCAGCGCTGCATCTCGGCCTCTGTGCGGAACCATTGAACTCGGTCACCTATAAGCCAAGTCAAGGGTTATCAAAGTACCAGATGATTCTGATTACCTTCGCTCGACCATTCCTCCATCTCGGCATCACTCATCTTGGTAAGTTTTCCGAGATTCCATAGCCATCCCGCTGGCCTTTCATCTGCCGGAACTTTGGCTACTGCGGGTTTGTGCATCATCCGAGGGCCTAGAAAAAAATCAGGTACTCTGACAAAGAAGATAAGTTGGACTAACCTGATTTTCTCCTAGCCATCTGCGTCCCACTGACTGACCCTGTTGGTGTCTCCGAGACTATGCTGTTCAAATTGTATAAAAATTCCCGCCCCCGAAAAGTACTGTTTTCCGCGGCAAGTATGGAAAATTACGCGCGCGCGCGGAGTTGATGATGCGCGCGCGGAATTTGGTGAGGCGCGCGCGCAAAAAGTAGTATTTCATGAATATAAGTTTTTTGTCGGAATACCCCGCGGTAATCTACCTACCTTGCGCGGTTTCTGAGCGCGGTTCTAAATGTTTGCGCGCGCAGAAAGTCAGGTTCGGGCATTTCGGGGATACCGGATTGGGATTAGCGACAGAAAGAGGGAATGCAAAAGCCACAGATGATGTGGGTTGCTACGATCTAATCCATGCATGCGCTCGAGCCGGTAAAAAAATGCCCGCCAGCGGCGTGCAAACTGGGAGCCGACTTCTACCCACAGGCGCTCAATGCGAGTATTATGAGTTGATCTGAATTGTGCAGTAAGCGATTGAGTTTTCTCGCACTACAAACAAGGCACTTACGACCCCCACACAAATGATGCCCGATTGAGGCCATTGCGAAGTATCATGTACACGGAAACAGCCTTGTTCTCCGCTCCTCGATCGCCTCGCATACGAGATGGCATTCCGTACTCCTTGACAGCAGCCAAAAAGACGCTGAGGACTGTTGAGGACCGGTTATTAGTGCTCGCCCGTAGCCCCGTAATCTGTCAATGAAACATGTAGCCACGGCGAAGAGGCACAAATACAATGACTTACCGTGCGCGAATACCCATCAACCATCCCGTGAATTACGAACCCCCACAGAATCAGTTTATGGTGTCCATCGAGGTGCCACATGGTATTTGGACGCGATACATAGTATCTGGTCCGTGGAATTGTGGCGCGTTTACGCAGAGTACGCCCGAGGCGGTCAACGCGGTGGACTGCTGAAAACACACGCTGCCGTTGGACCCGGTGGCCCTGTGTGCGAAGGAAGCCGATGAGGTACCGTATTCCAGAGTCTGGTTTCTCAGCACGGAATTTTTTGACAAAGGCGTCCAAGCCATCTCGGGAAAGGGTCGAGAACTTGGAGTAGACATTATGTTCCTTCATCCGAGCTATGAGGGTGTGGCGGGAGACTCCCAGGATCTTTGCGAGCTTGGACACCGAGATTCGACGTTTTGTCGACATTGCTTCGGCAAGGAAGTCTATATTGATGACTTTCCTCGGTCGACCGCGCCTCCCCGTACGCACAATGGTAACCGGCTCTGGCATGGCCACGTTTGTATTATCGCTGACCAGACACCCGTTAGTTTAAGGAGTTGCAATAATATTGGAATCATACCGCTCCATTGCCTTTTTCTGCGCATCACAAAGTTCTTTGACTAACCGAGCGACGGCGTGGGCACATTCATGGACCCAGGGAATGGGGAGGTGTTCTTCAGGGGCATGAGCCTCGAGAGCGACCAGAATTGGAACAACGTTCTTGGTCAATCCATGGGCGTGGAATTTCAATCGGCTTGCACTGGCTTCGACCAAGAGGACTTTCGCGGCCGCGTTATAGGTGTCAGAGACAATATTAAAAGCGTAGTAGATGTTGGGGGACCATTGCTGACCAGCAGGATTGGGAGGAAGGCCCGGGAGGGCAGGAGGCATGGACGCCCGCCTTCAAAAGGCGGATTTCCAAAAACAGACAACCTTAGCCGAGCGGAGATTCAAGGCAACTACACATTTTTTCAGCCAGGCAACACACCTTTCATCTTCTCTAAAAATGTCGCAGCCTCCCGACCAGCCAGTTCAGAACCCACCGCAACTACTGACACAAAGTTCCAAATATTGGATTGACGACGGATCTGTCACCTTCCGTGTATGCACCTTGATTTTTCTGCACGACTCAGAATTAATGTCATTCAAGGTTGAGAATATGCTGTACAAGGTCCATCTCAGTAACCTCAAAAAGCTCTCCCCTGTGGTCCAGGGTATATTCGAAATTCCCTCCCTCGGATCGGGGCCTCCGCAAGGCAGCGACGAAAACCCCATCCTGCTTGAATTCTTTACACCGGTGGTATTCGAGGACTTTCTGGCATGGATTTACCGCGCGTCAGCCATATTATCAATAAATACAGCTACTTGCTCACCTTAACTAGGGAGTGGCAACCGCTCGACAACACGGACTTGGTGGTCAAGCAACGCATGCTGGTCAATCTCCTCCACGTCGCAAAGCTGTGGGAGATCAGCGAGGCCGTCGAGTATGCAAAGCGCCATCTGAATCTCATGTACTTGCCTCCATCTCGTAGGCTTGAGCTTGCTCGGATGTATTCGCTCCACGACTGGATCCACGATGCCGTGGCGAGCCTTGTAACAGGAAAGCTGGATTGGATCACAGAGGTAGATCAGAATCGCTTCGGGGCCAAGGTCTACACCATCATCGCGAATGCGAAAGAGGTCTTGTGGTACGAAACACGGCTGGCATGTCGCGTCCCCCCGCAACTCGACCCGAATCCAGCGTGGGTATCCGACAACCACGATCACCGGGTGTGCACCGAGGTCTTCAATGAGGTGTGGTGGACCAAGATAGCAAGGAAGGTCCTGGATCTAGAGAAGCCCTTGCGCTTTTCCGAGATTGCTGCGGAGGTGAAGAAAACGGTCTTCCAAGTGCAGAGGGTCGGGGGATGGAAGATCATGGCAGATGCGTGCAAGGAGGATATGGTGGTGAAGATTGGGGCGGACGGGTTCTTCTCCGAGAAGGCGGTGATTGAGGCGGCGGCACGGGCTGTAGAGAGGTACTTCGAGAGTTTGTAGTCCTAGTCGTCGGGACCTCGGGTCGAGTTCCGAATCCCAATCCGGTATCCCCGAAATGCCCGAACTCTGACTTTCCACGCGCGCAAACATTTATAGCCGCGACCTCAGAAACCGCGCGAGGTAGATAGAAAACCGCGGGGTATTCAGACAAAAACTTATATTCATGAAATACTACTTTTTGTGCGCGCACCTCACCAAACTCCGCGCGCGCATCATCAACTCTACGCGCGCGCGTAATTTTCCATACTTTCCGCGGAAAACAGTACTTTTCGGAGGCGGGAATTTTTATACAATTTGAACAGCATACCGAGACTGTTGCGCCTTCCGGGTCTTGTTTGACGTTAAAGTATGTATATCCTGGGTCATATGCAGACAACTCACCTTCCATGTCAACATCATTCTCCTCCAGCGGAATCGCCGCACGAACTCGCCAGATGGCTCCATCTGTGTGTCCGGAATCACCCACTCTCCGCTTTTGCTGGACTGACTTCATGTATAAGTCTGCCTGGGTCTCATGTGAACCAGCATTATTTTGACCCATTTTTTTTAAAAAGCGTCCATTATGCTATGTTGACTGCGATTTTCATGGTTTCAAAGCTACAGGCACTGACTCCCATATCATGGATGTCTTCTCGAATTTTTCTAGCAATTATCAGCGGGATTTATCTCTAGCATCCCCCGGGCAGGAGGGAAAACACGTGCCAGAAACGTGATCGCTCGGGTCTTATGTAAATTCAAACCCAGATCGACCGGTCTCTCTATGAATGTTTTCCCACTTCATACGAGAGATCGGTTACCGGTCTACTTGGTCCGAGGTGTTTTGAGGCAATTGATCCGACTGCGCAAACTTCCTACAGTGTGGTAATCCAATGTCTTCGTTTTCGTTTCTCGTTTCTTGTACATACCCAAAAATGCACTATGGGTTACGCCCGCGAGGGCTCGGCGGACTAGGCCTGCGTTGTGATAAGGCGTCAGGTATTGTGCATGGGCGGTATCCATGGTGGAGAGATTGAGATTTCCATCCGAAGGGTCGGCAGGGGTAGGCAAACAACGACATGGCGACGGGGATAGCCAAGGGGAACGAAAATTCGGTCGAGTTATATATATATATTCAAATACTAATAAAGCCTTGCTTGACGTGTGAACGAGGACTCCATGATGGAAAAGCTTTTCAAGACTCTATAAGATATCTTACAGCACCTTAGTATGGCGGAGTGATATATCAGTTGTCTCTAATCTCCACAGAGTCGTGATATATAAAAGCCGCTAACTTAGATGACCATCTGATATATCAGGCCACGGTCTCATCCCATTTTATTTGGCAGCCATCACGCCATTGCCAGCAGCCGTCGCCATCGTGCTCCACGACGAGCACAAGTATCCGCATTTGGAAGTAAGCGATCAATCACTCTCGACGTCGTCCGCGACAACGAGCACAAATTCGAGGTGAAAAATCACGAAAATATTTGGGAGTGTGGGGACCACTAGATAGACTACATCGGGTGCATAATAATGATGTAATAACGGTCGTAAAGCAACGTAAAACGACATTTCTGCAAATGTAGGGAACAACGGTTCCGCTCCTGGCTCGGGCGATACGGCGTACGGCGCAGACTCGCAGCATTCAGAGCGATGCTGCGAGATGCAGACGGCCCGCGTGGGCAATGGCGGGCACGGTGATGGCCCGTGTCGTAGGCAGTAGGTCCTACACAGCAGCGCACTTCAGGGAGCTCCTTCTATGCGGTGCCGGGGTACGTGCACTGTCCGCACCGTCCGCAGCGGCAACGTGTGGCTGCGAGCGGGCCCAGCCCGCGGTCAGAGGGCGCAGCCTGGTAGTTGCGGCGAATCGTGTCGGTTCGTGTCAGGAGCGCGGGCAGCACTCGGGGAGCCTTGGCTGCGGTGGGCGCCTCGCCCATTGATCGCTGCGTCGCCTCACGCGGTACTGGCAGCCGGGCAGCACGGCCGCAAGCAACAGCTACAGGGAGCGTCAGCGAGCAGAACCGAGAGAGGGTGCGCAGGACCACCCAGCGGCAGTCTACATTGAGGTGGTAGGCACCACACCCGCAACACGGTAATGCGATGGAAGGCTTGGCCGCGGCATCTTGGGCCCGGGGTATTTGCGCGGTCCGCGGCCACGAGCGCGCTGGCAGCACATCGCGGCGAAGCCGGGTGCGTCCCGGAGGCGGAAGCACACCTCATGGAGCTGCGTGGTGTGGGGTGACTCGGGACGCAGGCCTTCTGTCAGAGAGTCGTGCCAGCGCGCATTTCACCCGGGGGCGGTTTTGCCGCATATGTATACTACGGACGACCAAGGGAAGCTATGAGAGGTATATTAAGCACGGAGGGGAAGGGAAATGGAGTAGCGCACGCACCGAAAGGCACATAATTAGCCTCTACTCAGCTCTGCTCCGCATTTCGAGCGCGATTTGCGAATGTGGATTGAGCGAGATGGCTCATTGCGCAAAATGAAACCTGCCATGTCCTGGATAGCGTTCCTGTACGTTTTCAGCTCCCAAATAGACCGGACAGGAGAGTTTGGGAGCAGGGTGGGGTGGCGGCTAAAATTCGCTAGAACATGAAATCAGCGGAATGAAAACGGCTGTGGCGCTAGAATACGAACGAATGCAGTATCTGAAACACTTCCCTCAACTCTGATGGTGACAAAAGAGGGTGGAGACCATTTCGTCGAGCAGATAGTCGCTGGTGAGAAGGAGAAAGTAACGCATGTCACTCTGGTGACATAGCGTTCCCACCGTTCTCTAACATGAAGTTCACGCTCGTGAAACGCTCTGGCACATTTTAAACAAATTCTGAACCTACAGAAAGTCCAGAATCAATGTGCCAAACTCATCTCAATAGGTATTTAAACCAAACTCCGACATCGAAAAATCACCAATATCCACTAACACAGAAGACCACCTCGGCGACAACCAAAATTTCTTCATATTCGTGTTCTAACATTATAGACAGTGTCTGAGAGGGTAACCAAATCCAAAAATGTGTTTATTTGGGAGAACTTGTGGCTGGATAAAAATGTTGCCAGAAAGGTGTGGGCAGGCAGGCATAAACTCAATATAGCAATAAGCCAGTCTTCGACGGAGTCCATGCTCCGATGTTCAAGTTCCAATTTTTTTGAAACTCTGTAATAGAAACAGTTCAGAAAGTATAATACTCGCTATCTGACTGCTCCAATGTGCTCTGGAAAGATCACAGCGACTCAAAGGGCGGAAATTTCGAGTATCATCAAGACACAATTATCAGCAATCAGGCCGATTCCGTCCCTCTCACTCGCGCTGGAACTGAAAAGCACATGGAATACACTAGTATTGCAATCATTATACACAGGAAATAATACAGAGTGCATTAATTACTTGAGTCTTCTGAACACCTTTCAAGGCATAGCGAGCAAACAATGTATATGTTCTTCGGGCTTGTTAAAACTGGCAACGGAATCAAGATAGTAAATGGCAAAAAAGCCAGACTTTTCATTCCGCGAGCGCAGAGGGTGGAGGAGAGTGGCGGCAGCAGGGGGCGCGAGCGGGTGCTGCGGCAGTGGCAAGCGGCGGGGCGGTTAGTGGCGAAGCGGCAGCGGATGAGGCGGTTGTCAGCAGCGATGAGGGTCGAGCATGGGGTGATTCCACCAGCAGCCGTGAACAGGGGCAAGAACAAGCGAGGGAAGTGGGCAGCGGAAGGGGACGCGCGCGTCGGGGGGAACACCGCCCGGCGTGCATGGACGAATTGCCAGTATCAAATGCATCCTGCCAAGGGAAGGCGTACCACGTCGGACGGGGCGTATTGGCGCCAGAAGTGGCTCGAGGAGGCGGCACCGATCCGGGCGGGAGCGTCGATTCCAGGCCCCTACAGACGCCATCCGTGTGCGCGGAAGGTGAGGGTGGGCCATAGGAATGCCCGTATCAGACCCCAGGCGAGCAGGCGGGTAACAGCGGGCGCGCCAGACCGAATAGAGCGGCGCAGCGGCGTGGACGACGACGAGCGCAGGCGGCGCACTACAAGCGTTTTGCCAATGGTATACAGGTGCCCTATGAGCAGGGTGGGCCAGAGAAAAGTTTCAGGGGAGCTGAGGGAGCAGAGCCGCTTTTACGCGGTGTGCCAGCGGAGAGGTGCCCGTGCGCACGGAGGATCCAGGGGTCCATCCACAAGGATCCAGGCAGTGAAGAGAGTATGAAAGCATAGAAATAACCATTGAATAGAGGTACGTGGAACAAGGGAGCCAGGAGGGGCCCCAGAAGCGGAGGGGAGCCAGCGCGGTGGAAGGGGGAAGAGGATGATCAAATACATCAGCAAAATGTCGAAAGTCCTGTGATCTTTTGATCCTTTTGTCCTGTAAGAAAAAAAAAAGTTCACAGAAGTGCTCCTTAGAATGCAATGGGATGGGTCACAAATTTTTTTTTTTGGACGTCTGGTGGGATTTTTGACCTAGCCTGCGGTCTGGTGATCTGGCGGTCTTTTTTGACCTGTAAAGGCCTGTACAGGCTTGTACAGGTCGTCACAGGACAGTTGTCAAAATCGCGATGTATGATCTGAATGTAACAAGTGTAAATAAACTGCCCGATTTGGGAGGGCGGAGCGCTTTGTGCACGGACCATCAACGGCGGCATGCGGGGAAGCGGCCGTAGGCGCAAAAACGGCGGAGCAGCAGGCAAAACAGGAATGCTGACATATCGGCTAAACCTCTAGTTAGAGGCTCTGATACATCACGGTTCTGCGCTGATTAGAGGACGACTGATATATCAGATCCCCACATACGCCTGCTTACAGGTGGTCGCCGCAATGTTTCAGATAGGCTGTCTGGTCATCGTGAAGGTCAAACAGACTCCGAAAAAGTGTTCAAAGACATGCTCTCTGAGCTTTGGTTGCAGGTTGCCAAGCCAGTTCTTGATGCACTTGCTATTACAGTAAGTCATTCAAGTATAAAATCCATGAATCCAGTAACTCATGTGGTAGACTCCATCAACAACCAATCTCCAACGTATGAAGCATCTTACATGAGATCCGGGATTGCACAAAAAAGATGCTGACCTGGGCGATATTGAGCCAATTGAGATTGGGGGCTGAAAATATGATGAGCCCGGTACCGGCGGAGGAGAAGAACGAGGAGATACGACTGTGTTTCCTCGGTCAGATGTACGAAAGTGAGGTGAGAGAGAATGTGGATGAGTGGATGGAGGGAGAAAGTGGCAACACGAATAGAGGACAGGCTCCCAAGGCGAGTGCACAAGTCAGAAGATGAAGGGGAACAGTGCGGGGGACATGATGGAAGACAAATTTAATGCATTGCAAGATACACAAACTCACCGCCAATCCCCAAACCACCTCGGCCACACAGAACCGCACTAGCGACCAAATTCCGATGACGTGCGTCGACCAGATACACAAGGACTACTAAGAAGAAGCATAGAAGGTATTCAGCAACAAAACTTTCGTGTCAGAGTCCACTACGGACCATTTCCCCCAACTCGGCTACCGATGTCGCAGGGGCGATCCAATTCGGTACAGGAGGGCAGCAGAAGGGGCAGAAGAAGGAAAGGTGGATGACTTACAATGATTTCAATAGGTTTTGGAGTCCATTGGGGCTGTAATGCAGGCACGGCGCGCCCATGTTGGTAGAAATCGCAGAAATCAGTGCCGTGTCCGCCTAGCAGCAGCAGCAGCAGCCCCTCGTTCAGCAGCTCATCTCCCCGCTCGCCCAGCAGCAGCAGCAGACGGCGGGGGTGCCGGACGCGACGGCGGCAGAGTGGAAGCACCATGCGCACGCGCGTGCGATTTTGGGGAACTTGATTGGGCCGAATGGGGAGCAGCTGACGAGCACGGACCCGTATGATACGACGGTGTTTGTTGGGGGCTTGAGTCCGTATGTTGGGGAGGAGACGCTGAGGACGTTCTTCGTGCCGTTTGGGGAGATTCATTATGTGAGTGGGGTTTTCACGTTCTTTTTTGTCATGTGCTTGCGCCGGCGTCCTTTTCTTTTTCAAGCCGTGAAATACGACACTGATGTCCTTATTGTTCGCAGGTGAACGTCCCGGTCGGAAAGCACAGCGGATTCGTGCAGTTTGTGCGCAAGGCGGACGCGGACTGGGAGCGGGCGATTGAGAAGATGCAGGCCGGCTGGTTCAATTTCGAAGTTGTTGCTTCCCTGCAACTCAATGTATTGACTGGAATATCAGGGTAGTGGATTAGATACGCAAATCCTCCTCTCCACTCAGCTTTCCAGTTGTACTCACATGAATCTGGCGTGTTACAATCCGTGAAACCACGAAGTTTGGGTGTGCCAAAAGCGAGATGAGCATAATTCTTACAAATCTTGTCCTTTGTCTGTATCAAATGGTAAGATCAAATCTCTCCAATTTGGTGGAGTCTTTCAAGGTCAAGAGAAGTATCAGAAAGCTCTATGAGGGAGCGGAATGCAGATTCGATCCAGGCATACCTGCGGGCCAATTGAAACTGAGAATTTGAATGACAAATGCTCGTGAGGTGGCTACTTGCCACCGTTCCCTCTGGCCAAAAATCTGTGATATGTTAGAGGACCCATCTCAGGCCTCCTGGTAATCAGCCTTGAAGGCTTTTGGCCAAAATTGATTGAGGACCCAAGTGACCGTTGTTTCTGATGGCTTTAATCAAGTGGGCCGATAGCATCACTGGGCTGTTAGATTAAACTAAGGATTCACTGAGTCATTGGGTCGCCTCAAACCGACGTCCTTGGTCTCCTAGCGTGCCATGGACCCTTGTGAGGCTCTTTTTTTTTGCTCCATTTTAATCCTATCTTATCTTATCTGCTTATCTTATCGGGGATTTCAACGTGAATGCCTGAGAAAGGGGATCGAAGAGAACTTCTCCCTGAATGTAACCAGAACTTTACGCATTTTTTGGAATACCTGACTTTGCGCCGCCGACTTTGCGCGGTTTTGGATTCCCCGACTTTGCGCGGTTTGATGACCGCGGACTTTGCGCGGAATTCGATTTGCGCGATTGCGCGTTTGGCCGAATTCGCGCAATTCAAGTACGTGGTTCATTTATGTGCGGGATTTCACTCAAAAGGGCTTATTTAGTGCGGAAATATGATTTCAGGATGTGTGATGTGCACGGGATTAAATGTGCATTTGGGCACTGATATTATTGCGCTTTCCAGAGCACAATTACTGGTTTACATTTTGAAACGAGTGATCCTGTTACCTTTTCAATGGTCCACATTTTGAAACCCTGCAGACCATTTGAATGCGAATGAAGCCCCAGGGCCATTTTCTAAGCCGCGCATGTCAGAAATCGATAGCCCTGATCACTGCGAACATTTACAGCCATTCAGATCGCACTCAGAGGCATTATTACGCTTTCCAGAGCGCAATTACTGGTTTGAATTTTGAAGAGCGTGATTGCCTTTTCAATGGTCCACATTTTGAACCGCGTGACTTGACATCCTGCAAATCATTTCAACACAATTAAAAGTCTTTACACAAATGCTGAGACAGTTGTAATGATTAACGGAGAGTTGAGCGAGCCCTTCATAGTTACTCACGGGAGGGCGAATATAGAAAGAACAGCGAACCGTATGTGACAATACTGTGCGAGCCTCACAAGATTTCCCATTAACTACTTACAGCTCTTTGCAGAACTTAGGGTGCGGCCCGTTTTTTTTTTTTTTTGGCATGTTTTCACTAGAACAGCTGTACCGAGCTCAATTCTTTCCCGTTTCCCTTGGGAGTTAGCTCATTCGATTCGTGCTGAAAATCCGCAGTCACTATACCAAGTGTGCAGGATTGAGGGAGAGGAGATTAGCAATCCAGCAAAAGCCCGAGTTGTCTTGGGGGATATCGGCGGGTCTTCAACAAAGTCTAGCACATTCGATTTGCGATCGCCATCCAGGGGGAATTCTCTTCTGCCTCTGCTGCTGCTGCTGCATTGGCCTTGGCTTTCCCTTTTCCTTTGCTTTTCAGACCCTGGCTGGCCTTGCCGCCGCCGCCTTCGGCCCAACAATCCGACTTGTAATGAGACGCATTGAAGAGCTCAATGTTCCTACAGCATTTCAGCCAGTTGGGTATCCCTCTACCTATTTTCTCTCTTACATTTATTTATTCTCCTTGTAGCTTTACTTCTTACAGTCGTTCACTGTATTGTGCCCCGACTGGGCTTTCCTTCCCACAGAACGGCGGGCAGACGTAGGTGGCACACAACAAAAAATTCTAAAGACTCAGTTCACTTCGGAATCATGCTGGATACCTTTGTGAATGGGTGTCGACTAGAGCCGTGATATTTTCTAGATTTTCACCTAAATATAGTCAATCCCGGTCCTTGCACCGGTTTTGGAAATTCCACTGCTCCTGTGCCAAAATCGGGCTTTTCAGATAAAACCAAATGTGTCGGGGATAGATATGTGAATGCAGACCCGGTACTCTAAAAACATCCAAAAGAAACGGCCGTTTTTCACTCTTTCCAGGCCCATCAACTGGGGCCAATTTGCACACATCACCGGTCCTTGCACATCTGTGAAAAATGAGGCAAGTCTTTGATTTCAAACTAAAACTATGCTTCTATCTTACATTCATGGTATGTATGACCTCTCATATGGCTTCAAATGAATCTCGATTCACCTTAGGTCTTCCCCTGACTCAAATTGTGACTTTTGCAATTTGACCAAAAAAACTCTGGGCTTTGGCAAATTTTCCTTCAATCTTTTTGTTTTCACCTCACGTGAACGTGGCCAGGGCTCGTTTTTTCCCGTTACACATGTCCTGGTCACCAAATGACCCGGATTTTTGGGTCTCATAGATATGTTGGTCCCCCTATGATATAAGATTTTTTATCCCTCAACGGATCTTTTCAGCCAATGGTCCCATTTAGTGTAAATTTGTAGCATGTTACCGAAATTGCACAGACACCACAGACCCCGGTGTAAGCAAGCACTACATTTTGAAAAGCACGATTGTATTCAGTGTATTGCCACCATTTTCATTTTGAAAAGCATGACTGCATTGCCGCCGCAATTCCGGCACGAATCCAGAGCCGGTTTTTGATGCGCTTGGACTTCAAATGGATAGCCCTGATTTTTTACGGTATTGCCACCATGTATATTTTGAAAAGCATGACCGTATTGCCACGGGTTACATTTTGAAACGCGTGCTCGGAATGCCAATCGTATTCCAATTGGCACATAAGTAGATAGTAATTATCGTTGCTGTATCATTAAAATTCCCACTTGATTACAGCCCTTTGCGGAACATAGGGCGCGGCCAAATTTTTTCCCATTTTGGGACATTTTTGATCTTTTCGACCATTTCCCTCGCCACACACTCAGTTCTGAATGTATCGTTCTAAAAACTATATGAGCGGAACCGCAGAGAAATTTTGGAGGTTATCTCGTGCTTCAATTTTTTTAATTCGGCTTATATAAAATGTACAATGATATAATCATGTTTATATGGAAATCTCCTCCCACAGGGGGAGTTGGCAATATATTATTTTGGGGTCTCGCTAGGGAATATCTACACCTATTTTGGAGGTCGCCTCGTCCCCGGATTTTGTCTGTGGGTCCTATACCACGTGAACGATGTAATTGAATTCAATAAAAACACCCACTTGTCAGACACAATGCTCTGGTATAATCTGGTCCCAAGGGAACGTGATACTCGTTGGGTGCTCTTCCTGTGGTGATTGAAAGAGACTCCACGACTCACATTGGTCATCCAAGTCCCCGTCCCCGTAGGCGACGCGTTTCAATCTGCACGTATTTCCATCATCCATGAAGAACTGACCGAGTTATAGGTAATTCTTTGAAAACATCCCAAGCCGGTAATTTTTTCAACCGCGCCCTCGGTACTGCCAATGGCTGTAAACTGCGCTCCTGTGCAGTCGGGCTTTGGGCAACAAAACAAAACAATGACACAACATTTTTGTATGTATCTGCCCGTGAAGAAAAGACTACAGTTCATGCAAACGAGTATCTATGACAGATGCAACCCATTGGTCCCTCCATCGGTCCCTCCATCGTCCCTCGGGCGTCGTTGCTGTTGGAGCCGCGGGAGTTGTATCCTCACCCGTATTTTGTGCTTCCCCTTCAATCTTGACATCACTGGTGTCGTCAGAAAACTCAAGGTGTCGCTCAATAGCCCTCTTCAACGTCAACAACAGCCTTTCAATCTGGATCTTGCCGCCGCGAACCATCTCGGAGGTGCTGCGTGCAGTCATGCGGTCGACAACCGAGTAGACAATGGCATGCCCGCTACCTTTAGGTACGGGTCTTATAGCGCCCTATTTTCAGGACTCGCAGACAATCACATTTTCGTCATTTCAAATGTGTAAGCGCTGATTCTCCCAGCCAAAATTCACCGGCATTCCTACTTCGGCGGAGAAGCCGACGATTGGCGCGGAGAACGTCCTAATCGTGCTGACGTTTCTTTCCGCGATCTCCGGCCTATTTGTTGCCAAAAATGCAGAGGCCCTGACAGGCCCTGACGTGAGCTGACGTGGCCACTTTTCTTTGCTCTCTCCCATCATGCCAATGCCCCGCCCGCGACCTTCTGCAATATCCCGCTCTCCACAACGTTCGATCCGGATCTCGAGAGGCCCGTTGTGTGCCTTGACTGGGTCTTGACTTCTGGGGTGTCCACCACTAATTCACTCATTTCTGGCCGCCTATACCTTCCATATCATGACACCGCCATTCTGTCTGCTCCCTCCGCATGCACCTGCCTGTATCCGCCTTTGATCTTGTTCTTGGTCGCGATTGACTCCAGCTTTGCTTCACTTCATTCGGAACTGCTCGCTTCTACCTGTCGTCCGGTGCCCTCGACTTCCGCACATATCCCGAAGGTACGGCAATTTCTCATTTCATTATGTGGCTCCGCCCCTTCATCTTCCAGCGCTCCCCTGGGGACAGATGCTGTTTATGCGCACCCAGGTATGTACATTTGTCGCTGTCCTGACCGCCGCGGGCTAATCAACCTCGATACAGATTGTGGTCCGGGCTCAGTGGCGTCTTCGTCGAAGACAACGATCCCATCCGAGCCCCCCACCAGTTCTCTTAACATTCTTCGCGACATTTTTGTTGGTCATCATTCTACGTGTTCACGCATCTCTGTATTTTATGCGGATATATCTACCCACTCTAAAAAACGTTCTCGAGCTCCATGCCATACCCCATAATAATAGGACTTTAAGTAAATGCCGCCATGCTCTCTTCCATCACATCATGTCTGGTGCTTGTGCCGACTATGAGATAGATGCCACGGCGTGTCCCCTGAACCTGTCCCATCAGAACCTGATCGGAGGACTTGAAAGCGCGTCGCCGGCATGTTCGGCTTGTCGGCAGACGCGACACGGTCCCTTCTCATCCATGTTATACACATTGCTCCAAGGTGGGGAGGCGAAGGGGTTTTGATACACCCCACGCTTTCAGAGTCTCGAACGACAGTCACGCTCCCACACCCCTGGGTCGTATGTATGACTTGGTGTGAATGCGAATGAGAACGTTCATCTTAAACGGATGAAGACTCTCTGCCAGACGACTGGACTTATGAGGGGGTTTCAGTGGGTATGTGACCCATGATAGATAGAAATGGGATAGGTTAAAAATTTTCGGGTCGGAGTCCCACACTGATTTAACAAAGTGCGTAACGGCCTTTCCTCCTGGACGATCTCACGGCGATCTGGCATATAACCAGAAACATAAGCGGATGAGCTTGGAATGCTTCTGCAGCGGCTCGACTCTCAGACACATAGGGTGGAGAACTTGAAGAGCAAACTCTCTGTATGATGGTAGAGGGTTTACAACCCTAATTCCGGCGCACTCAATTCAAGCGAGGAATAGCGAGTCGGCAACCCCCGGCTCGGCGCCGGGAGCCCCAAGAAAGATGTGTATGAAGGAACGGTATGACTATATACATATCTTCGTGTAATTACGACCGAATTTACTAATGAGACAAAGGAAAACTCGAGAATGCGGGAGGGCGGGTCCCAGAAAAACGGATGAGCGCGAGGGTGCTGCTAAGGCGAGGAGCGTTGAGTTCTCCTGAGGACCCGGTCCTCTTTTATAGAGGAGAGACGCTGGCCAGGAGTGACTCAGGGCGGCTCTGTTCCCGTGTTTTGCGAACAGCGCCCGGCGCCGACGTGGCTGTGTGAGGGGCCGCTGGCCAAGAGTGACTTAGGGCGGCTCCATTCCCGTGTTGTGCGAACAGCGCCCGGCGCCGACGTCAGGAGAAGCGAGGGAAAAAATATGAACTGTGTCCTAGCGGTATTAGACTACTGTAAAACAAGTTCTAAACTCGATTAAAGGTAGAGAGGGTGAGTGGATTGTGAAGTAATCTAGCTTACTCGACGATTACCGCGTGAGTGAGGACATTCGACCGATTCCCCAACGACCATTGGCGGAGACCAGTTGCCGGACCATTCCCATGACATCCACATATAAATGGCAGACTGAGTTTTCATTATCCCAAACGCTCCCAAAATAAATAATAAATAAATAAATGTTCATTCTATCAAAATGTCCATTTTATCATTGCAGAAGCTCGTGCCTGCAGAATGTGGAAGACTGCTTATTATTTTTTATTTGGTGCAGCCGACGGAGCAGAACGAGCAAACCGAACACGATACTCGGTTCTTTGCGGTTATCTATCCCTAGTTCTTTGATGGTCAAAATAATTGGTCAAGTTTTTGTTTACTTGTTCATTGTCCGGAGCTCGATTTGCTCCCGCATTATTTTGTGAGCCTCCACCCACTATGTTGTTCACCGACCTTTCTTTGCTGCAACTTTCACTGCACGAGATCTAATTTCAAATTTGCTCTGATGCACTGCCACAGGATCCCATTCTACCATTAACGTCCTTGCTACGGTGAGACCCGACGACGTTTAGTCGGAGGATATTGCACCTGCATAGGAATGAGTGTCACTCATTTTAGCGTTCCTCGAGAGAAGAAATACCCTGATCGTCTCTTTGGGCTTACTTCTGCCGCTTCGCTCGGGCAACAAAAGCACAGTTTCGGTGCCGGTATCTTCCTCCTTCACCAGCAGGTCCCGCTGCGAAACTCGTTCTTGCCGCTGCGAGGTCTCGTCTCCTACCCAGCCACAATCTCGAGGCTCCACTCGGGTTAGCCGTTTTCATGCATGGAAGATCGTGCGGGAGGTACCTGGATGTGGGGAGCAGACTGCATTGCGGCGGGAGGAGTTTCCGCAACGACAGGTGGTAACTAAAAATGGGAGTCAGTACATTCCACATCCGAAAAATGGTTGTCGGGCCTACTACATGAGCTTCTGAGTGTTCATCTTGTTCCAGACACTTATCCTTCCAGTGATTCAGCTGGTGCGTCCAATATCTACGCTGGAAACTGGTAATCTATGTGTCATTCATTTATCAGCGAATGTGGTGAAAGGAACAGCGGCCCGCCCTCCACACCTTGAATAGATATATAGATAAATGGCTGAGTTGAATCCTTGGACACATACTGATGGACGCACCTCGTCGTCGTATTCTGGGGCCGGGATTCGAGATGACCGGGACGTTCCGGGTTTGTGGGAGCCACACAGATTTCGATCCTCGCCCTCATTTGCAAGATCACGTCCGTGAGAAGCTGGAGTTATCGTGCGTCGTTTCATGCCGGATGAATTGAACGGATCTTGAATCTGAACAGCAATTCGTGAGGATCTCGGAGTCGAATATTGAATGTGTCTCTCGGGACTTTCCGCCTTCTGCAGTTTGTGGACCCGAAACGCCTAATGATACACGGTATTGAGCATCCACATGGACAAGGGAAAACCTAGAGTAGCTCGAGCGTACGATGAGGGCCTCAACGCGACGGTCAAGATCACTGAGGAAGTGAGCATCTCTTTTTTTGTTTTCGCGTTGGGTTTCGAGTTCATATTGGGACAGCCCGTGCCTTAGTTCTTGGATCACGTCGCGTTGGTTAACGGTCTGTGACGCGGACATGTAAATGGCACGACGGATGAGACCAGGTGTGAAACGCACGGCGGTGGTCGCCTGGAGAAGCTATGGACAAAGATAAGCCCTCGAATGCAGATCGTGCCGCAAGTCATACCGAAGTCTGAACCAGTTCATGATCATGATGGTTTTTAATTCCCTCCTGCGCCTCTGACAGCAGATCCAGCAAGGTGTCGTTACAGTTCTCAAGGGCAGGCAAGACCGCTTGCAGGAGCTGAACCAGTGAGGCCGCCATGTTTAGATGAGCAAGTGAGGACTCGGAGGATGCTCAGGCTGGCTCGGAGTCGGAGGCAGGAATCGAGTGGGATGCTCACGTGACAGATGGTTGCTTTTGATCCTGGCAATGATCCAGTTCCCACACTGTCCCACGGACTTTAAACCCGCGGCCGGGAACTCTAGTCACACGTGACTATCACACGCCTCAAGGGTAGGATGTAAATAGTTAGATCCTGTTGTCGGAAAAATCCAATTTGTCTGATCAGGTCCTGACCGGACTCGGACCTGACCGACATATAAGGTCGAGTAAGAGCTGATCAGGTTGGGTTAGGAGGCATATCAGGGTCCATCAGGTCATGGTCAGGTTCTGTCAGATTCCCCCCTCTCCGAAGAAAAAAAGGTTATGGGGAAGCAGACAAAACAGGCATAGACTCCCCTACAGGACCCACTCGTCGACGTCTTGCGGGGGACGTGCTGTCCCTACTTGACGTGCCGAGTTTCTCAGTGAATCGGTAAATTGAACTGTATGCAGCCATTTCGACCCGGATTTTGACGGCGTCCGTCTGGCGTGATAGCCAGCGAAATTTCAGTTCGAACTGTCTCCTCCGATTTTTCCTCAGCGCCCCGGTTGCTTTCCAGGGAAGCTGAGGGCTCTTCACGTCAATAGGGTGTTTCAAATATCCGATTTCAGGTCCAACTCGGGGCTCGATTTCGAGTCCAACTCGGATCCAACTTGAGTGAAGTTGGGACTGAAATCGGGACATCAGTTGTGAACCACCAGTGGCATATTCCAACTTCGGCTAGGAAATAGCTGTTGTTCTCTGTTGTAGTTATGCCAAATCAAGCCGCCTGCTTTCTTCCACTACGCACACACGTCAGTTAACCGGGAATATTTTTTTTACCTTCTGTGACTGTCTCCAATTACTCGGGGTCAGTGGTAGAGTCGTCCTTAGGTTGGCGGGGTTTGGCGCGCTTCTTGCGAGGGGCAGATGGGGAAGAGGGAGCTTTTTTGGTGGCAGAGGTGGCGTGGTGCAAGGAAGACACGCTGAGGCGGGAGGTTACAATCAAGGCCCAACGTAAAATTTTAATCGAATATGTTACATAACGATGGCACGGGACGATGATGGCACTCAAGTTGCAACTGAAGTTGGGACCTGAAGTTGGACATCAAGTTGGATGTCAGATCGAGGGGTAGTGCACGATTTGACATCCCACTTCGTCTTCCGAACTATTTCAGGGTTGGACTCGAAATCGGGCCCCAAGTTGGGCCCGAAATCGGATATTTGAAACACCCTAATGGAAACAGTTGCAATTGAACGGCAGTTTGGCGTGCCGAGTTTTGGTTGAATTGCAACTGTTTGGACGTCGAGATACCGTTGTAATTGATTATGATCGTGGAGCGCGAGGTCCTGCAGCGTCGCATGCTAGGGTTCTAGCCCAGAATTTATAAGAGTAGGACGATATATGCAGTAGGCAATCTAGAGGGTTGACAGACCAGGACAAAACCAGGACGGCTGGATACCAGAAGTCGGCAGATTCTCGTCACCGTGAGAGATTATAAGACGGTACTGGATCGGGTCGGGTACTGCGGTCGTCCGGGGCTGCCGCCTGTCGCGGACAGCCCAGCCGATGTGCCGCCAGGATACACTCTGGTGTCTCTACCACGTAAGCCACTCCGTGGCGCGGAGGGGGTGTGACACTTTTAATTCGGGATCATATCAACGTCATCAAGTCAAACTTGATCTCTGATATTCTACTCCTAGACATGGGTTCTGTATGGCTGAGCGGCGCATATATCCCGCCTGTGACGTCCCGCTGCAAGGCTGGACCGATGAAGACCATTTTTGCTGAACCTTTAGGTTTGGCTACCCAGAAGAAGATCGATTTTGTGCATCAGTTTGTCATGCAGAATTGGTAATTTTGGAAAGCAAGCAAGGAAAGAGGAAAATAAGCAATCAAAATGCACTGATATTTCTTCAACCCTCTTACTGATTTAAATGCCTGTGTGCCAGCCCGTTTCATTCACAGAAGGGCAAGAGATTCTCTAAGTTCAATTTTAGGTATTAGTCATTTCTGCTTTATGTTCGGGCCATCCGTTGACGTGAGAGAGTTTCTAATCCGGCTTGTCACGGCCGGAGACACCCGAAGCGCGGTGGCACGACCACGTGCTGCAAGCAATGGTAAGTATCCCACGTGTTTCTGAGGTGCGTCAAACCCGGATGGTGGTATATTTTTTCTTTACAGCTGTTTGCATAGAGCATGGCAGTAGTGAAATAATTGTAAACAAGAGCAAATTTGATCCCGCGACTTCTTCGCTTCGTTTCTTGCTCATTTCTTGCCGCCCCGACCTCTGACTAGGTGCGTTCGAACCGCATTCCAGAGGTGCTTCTAACCATACCCATCTCAGCTCCGCATCGCATATTCTCATTTTGACCAATTTCGGCGTGGATCGCCCGAGCCGCGTACTTGTCGCGTCTCTCCCGAGCGCAATCCTTGGTGGATTTCTCTGATTCTTGGTGCGTTCGGCAGCGTTATGAGAGCGCTTTCCAACCGTGCTAATCGTTACGCCTAGATCGAGCTTGTGTACTATCCCAAATTACCGTCTGCCCGCCGCGGCTCTATCTTGTCGCGTCTCTTGCACAACCAATTCTTGATCGAATTCTATCAGCTGGACCTCGTTCGAAAGCCCTTATTCCCCCCCCTCCTTTTCCTTCTTCAGCTATCCCCTTTCTGAAACCTACGCTTCTTCTGCTGTCCGATTTGCTGCTCAGAACTACTTCCTCCTACGTATGTGCGTTTGGGCTCCTCTTTTATAGCAGAGCTCATCCGTTTTCCAGTTTTTCACCAGCATGTTGGAGACGTGCAATCTGGCAAAGCCAGACTGCAGCCCAGACAAAGCACGCAATGTGGTTGAGAGCAAGCTATATGATGATGTCTGTTTGGAGCCATTTCAAACCGGATTTTCACGGGACCTTGTTTGTTGGAAAGCCAGCGCAATTTCGGTTAGAACTGTCTCTTTAGATTTCCTTCTAGTGTCCCAGGTCCTTTCCAGGAAAGATTTGTGCTCTGCATTCCAGGGCAAACAAATGCAATTTAATGGTGGCTTGGTGTGCCTAGTTTCGGGCTGTGCACCCAAAAATGCAATTTAATGACGGCTTGGTGTGCCGAGTTTTAGATTTCCTTCTAGTGTCCCAGGTCCTTTCCAGGAAAGATTTGTGCTCTGCATTCCAGAGCAAACAAATGCAATTTAATGGTGGCTTGATGTGCCGAGTTTCGCATCAAATCAGTAAATTGCCCTGTTTGGAGCCATTTCAAACCGGATTTTCACGGGACCTTGTTTGTTGGAAAGCCAGCCCAATTTCGGTTAGAACTGTCTCTTTACATTTCCTTCTAGTGTCCCAGGTCCTTTCCGGGAAAGATTTGTGCTCTGCATTCCAGAGCAAACAAATGCAATTTAATGGTGGCTTGATGTGCCGAGTTTCGCATCAAATCAGTAAATTGCCCTGTTTGGAGCCATTTCAAACCGGATTTTCACGGGACCTTGTTTGTTGGAAAGCCAGCCCAATTTCGGTTAGAACTGTCTCTTTAGATTTCCTTCTAGTGTCCCAGGTCCTTTCCGGGAAAGATTTGTGCTCTGCATTCCAGAGCAAACAAATGCAATTTAATGGTGGCTTGGTGTGCCTAGTTTCGGGCTGTGCACCCAAAAATGCAATTTAATGAGGGCTTGGTGTGCCGAGTTTCACATCAAATCAGTAAATTGCCCTACACATTCTGTCCTCACATGACTTAAAACCCCCAAACCTGACCCAATAAATTATCTTGAGGTGGTTAGAAAAAATCGGGCGACGAGGCGCCCTGCGGATTTGCTGTCTGAATCAAATGAGCCTACACACAAGGAAAACGGTTGAGAATTGGGCCCACAGAAGCCGTTCTCGTGAAAACCTAGAAAAAAGAAGAAAAAAAAGGGCCGCGCCCTATGTTCCGCAAGTAGCTGTAATGGATTAGTATGCTCAAATATTGACCCATACATCGGTGGATTTGATCAAGGATTTGGTTGCTAATGGAAGTATGGAAACTACTCGGAAATTTTCACCCCTATATCATGGAAAATGGGAGCATGGGATTGTAGACACACGAAATCCGCATTAACTACGAGGTTGCAACATACCTGGACGCTTTTTTGTGTCCATTCAAGCTTCATGAATGCATGAGTTCTCCCACTCGAAGGCCGTTGCATTGGATTGGTGTGGGTTCCGCGTTTAGATTAGCGACTTTACGACTGGCGCCCGCAGCGGAGTCATCTGCCATCTATTTCACCTCTTGTTTTCACTACTCATCCGACGTTTTCACGCGTATTTCACGCCTCAACATGGCCTGACAATCCAGGCGGACCAAACAGCTTCGTTCAAGTGCTCTAAAAGCCTGTCCAGGATGTCCCAGATGGCTATCTTGGAACGTTTGCAGAGAACTAGGGCATGGAACAAGTCCGGGTCACCCGCGAGTTGTTATTACAAATGATGACTCTGCCTAATGAACGCCTCAAGTAACCTCTATTGCCCTTATATAGTGACCGACAGCCCTCGGGATTTTTTCCCCCAATTTATAGAGCAAGGAATCAAGACTGGTGTTGACAAACGGTGCATCTCAGCCCCAATAAATGGTTTAAACCACATAACGTCTCTGCCAGTCCGAAAAAGATACATACATATATGTACGTGTGCATGATGCGGAGTTGCATTTCCGGATTCCCGCCCCGATTCCAGATTTCTGCCAACATCTGCCCAACCTGGTCCCACCGCCGATGCACTCCATTCAGTGACGTCTTCCAAAGGCGATCGCACGCCTTGACATGGAGTAAAATACGGGCCTATGGCATAGGAACGACTGAAAATTAATAGGGGTTAGTACGCACTAAATTTCAAAGAGAGACCTAGCTCCATTGCGAATTTTGATGAGGGTAATTCGGCGACGGTGCTGTCCTTCGCATCCATTTCCTGGAACATCCCATGGACAACTTCACCGGGCGGGATATCTCCCTTTTCCCACACAAATTGACGGAGCGTCAATCCGTGCCGGACAAACGAGTCAGGCGAGCATTTGAAATACACATACATGAGAGGGAAATTGCGGACGTTTCTTGGAAATGGGAAGGTCCAGCTCTTGTTGACTCGGCGAGCGCCATCAATGAAATCGTAAAAATTCTCAAGCAGAGTATTGTTCCCCCGGCATAGCTGCCGAGCTTCACCACGGATGCCCCACTTGAATTGCTTGGAGACAGCTGGGTGAATGCAGTGCCCTCCGTTGACATGGGCCATGAAGACCACCTAAACTGTGAATGAAAACAAACGCAGATAAGAAATCCCACTCACCAATGCTTGTGACCCCGTGTCAATGCAGACCCTGGAAAGATACCTGTAATCCGTGGCCTCTCCCAGGTCCGCACCCTTTTCATTGTGCTCGAGGTGACCAAGGGCCGAGCGAAATATGTGGAGTATATTAGAAAGTGTCTGGAGACACTTTGGCCAGAGGCTTAGGATCAGACCCGAGTGGTTGTGATGGAGAATTCGGCCGATGGATTATTTGAATATGATTACGAAGAGAATGAGTCCGACCGGTTCCGATCCGATACAAATGGGGTGCTATGCCGTGCTTGGGAACCGCGACAGTGTTGCACATGGAATATCAGCGCGGGTCCTCTATACCTATTAAATTGGGTATAAAAACCCGAATAGCCCCGCCCAGAACTGATGAAAATTCCTTGAAGCTCTAAGCTTGGAAAGACTTCGCGTTCCAGTTATCACACCCCCGCTCAGTCCCTGTTCTCGAACAGCCTTGCGAGACGATCTTGAGAATTCCTCCGCCGAGTTATAAAACTCCGCGTAGCTATTTTGAGTATCATGGACCCAGAAATTGAAAGTTGAATTCAAACCTCTTGAAGGGTGATACGTACCCTACCTCCCCGAACACACGCACGAGTATTTGAGATTAGTTGTGAATTTTAGTTGATTGAGATGCTGGTGATAGTGATTTATTTGCTGCGCTACATCGAGTCACCTAGATTTCACGGCTGCACCCAAGTGCACCGTTTCAGCGGGCATGCTCCATCAAGACCAAGGGAATGATTGGATGCACAAGAATCGCGTTAGAAGCAGCTTAGAATTTCCTTAGAGTTGGCGTATCGGGTAAGATCCGTGCGTAGAATAGACAGATGCACAGCATTAGATTTTATCGGCCACACGCCCGGCAGTATGCTTGCTTGGAACCACCATGTCGATTTGGAAAACCCCTCGCAACTCCCTCGCACTGGCCTTGGCACACTGGAAGCTACTTGTTTCCTGGATACCGCTGGCCGTCACATTGCAGATTTCCGAGGCCCACAGTTCTCGTATGGCTCTTCGGTATGTGCTCGCATATTACAGCCTTTTGCGGAACTTAGGGCGCGGCCGGTTTTTTTTTTTTTTTTAGTAAGTTTTCGGCAGAATGGCTATCCTGACCTCAATTCTCAACAAATTTTCTTGGTGGTAGGCTCATTCTACTCGTGTTGTAAATGTGGAGGGCATGACATCTTACGATTTTTTCTGAGAACCCCTAAATCATTTATTAGGTCAGATTGGGGTGTTTTGAGCTGTCTGAGAGCAGAATATGCCGCAGAGTAGCTGTAGTGCTCAGATTGACCTAGAATTTTGATACAATGCACTTATGGGTATTCCAGAGGGCAGCAAACACCGGGATAGTGAATGTGACTTGTATTTCAACTGTATCATACATGTAAACATGTAGGATATCGGGTGAATTTCCCTAACAGCAATAAATTTGAAATACAAGTCACATTCACTATCCCGGTGTTTGCTGCCCTCCGTAATACCCATAAGTGCATTGTATCAAAATTTTAGGTCAATCCGAGCACTACAGCTACTTTGTGGCATATTCTGCTCTCAGACAGCTCAAAACACCCCAATCTGACCTAATAAATGATTTCGGGGTTCTCAAAAAAAATCGTAAGATGCCATGCCCTCCGCATTTACAACACAAGTAGAATGAGCCTACCACCAAGGGAATCCGTTGAGAATTGAGGTCAGGATAGCCATTCTGCCGAAAACTTACTAAAAAAAAAAAAAACTGGCCGCGCCCTAAGTTCCGCAAAAGGCTGTAATTCTCCGTTCGAATATACTGATGCGCTTCTCTCAGTCAACCTACCGCAGACGACGTCACTCAGGAGTCTGAGGATCAACTTCTTGATGATACCGAGAACATTTCCACTAATTATAGCACTCCAAACTCTGTGTTTGCTGTCCTGCAGGATGATGAGGATGACTTCGGAGATGAGCTACCGCCCGCTCCATCTCCGGCCCCCATTCCTGCAGATGACGACGAATATTTGGAGGAATTTCCAGAGGGTATAGCGGCTGCGGCGCAAATGGATGACACGGATGATGAGATCCCACCATCCGAGTTTCCGCCCGGATCTTCAGATTTTGTGGCTGCGCAACCACTCAAGCCTCCTACTGCTCAGCAGGACTGGGATTTGCCGCTTGTTGATGGGCGGCTCACGCGGTCTCGGCCCAAACGACGTATCTACGAAACCTCAATTGGTATGTGTGAATGCGACAAGGTTGTCACCGCTGCCGAGCGAGCAAATTCCAAAGTCGCGGTAAGGTGTAGCAAGGCTGGTTGCGAGACAGAATGGGTGCGTGGTTATTTTGACGCTGAATTCATTTATTTATGTGTGGCGGGCAGTACCATCTTTCATGTCTTGGTGAATCACGGGTCACGAAAACATGGGTTTGTTCATCCTGCTCGCAATATAAACGGCAGAGGAATTAGAGGAGCTGTGAATCGATTTCCATATTAACGTACTCAAATTGTACTCACGGGCTACTTTTACCATTATTACGAGAACAGATTTCAAGTAGCACTTGCCTGAAATCTCAAGACGTCATAGAACAAGACGCTGGGCAGAAATTTCCGACTTGAGATACACATGTGATCGAAATGAGGGTGGAGGATCGCGGAACTACCCAATCCTGTGGGAATCCGTGTTGGGAGGATTCCCGATCTTATCTCTCCTCACCTTGATTGTGTAATTTACAGCCGTTTGCATAATTGATGACAGTCGGCGCGAAAAAGAAACAATAACAAACATTTGATCCGGCCCCTTGCCGAGGTCAAATCTCATTCATTTCTGAACCGATTCCTACGAGTGTGGGCGCGTTCAAACGGCAGGAAGCGGCACTTTCGATTTAGGTCACTCTTAGGATGCAAATACCGATTTCTCTGTCAATCAAATTTCACCCTGTTTGGTTTCAACCCTCGAATGTTTGTCTCATTGCTCGTTCAATTCATGGCCGATTTGCTTGATTCTGGACGCGTTTGAACGCTGAGACTCGGAGAATTCCGGTTCGCGAAATGAAATGTGTCGCATCAGTCGAAAAATACCTGGAGCCACAATTTACTGCTCCTTACATACATTCAACCAGAGCGGGGGCATTTTTGTATGAAGCCATTTTCTCTGCTACTCAGTTCATCGGCCTCAGCACTGACTTCAAAATGGACCCAAACTTGAAAGAATTGGTTCAGATTTGCTTGAGCAGCGGCCGCGACATGTAGAGATCCAGTTCAATTGTGAGGATTTTGAAAATATTGGATGAATTGAAATTGCATAGTGGACTGGCCGAAGAATGCAAGCACTGCTTATTCACTTGCTAATGCGCCCAAAATTGCGTAAATCGGCTTCGAAATGAGCGAGATCTGGACCCGGCAAGTCGCCGGACCAAATGTTTATCTTTATTTCTTTTTCGCGCCGACTGTCATCAATTTTGCAAACAGCTGTAATGCGTGCATGTCTCATGACACTACCTGAATATTTTGTGCTTTATTCATACAACCCTGCTGGTATGTCTTGCTTCGCCTGGCGCGGAAACTTTCGCCAACGGCTGTTCCCCAAAAGGGAATTTGATGGCATCAGGTGGCTGTGAGGGGGGAGGGTGTCGCCGACCCTCCCAGAAAAAAAATTTGTAGGTGATATCCATTCTTCTTATCTTTGGACCCCCTTGTTACGCCCAGTATGACCTCGCCATGCTGGAACGCGACTCTTTGCGGGCCGGGCCGCCTGTTGGCTTAAAGACTAGGGTGCAGGCAGATCATATTACAGCTCTTTGCGGAACTTAGGGCGCGGACGATTATTTTATGTTTTGGGACGTTTTGCTCAGGACAGCTGCCCCGGGCGCATTCTTCTCCGATTGCCTCGGGATGTAGCGTGTTGGATTCGCACCGAAATTCGCAGTCGCCAGTACCATTGGTTTTGTTTTTTGGTGCCCTGGTGAAGTTTTCGACAAAAAATCCTGGTTTCCAGCAAGACAGCTGCGGTGCCGGTAATAATGCCCCAACGGACCTAGATTTTTGGTACCGCACACTGCAACAAATTCTCTAGCTCATAGCCTCTTACGATAGGAAATTTCCTTACCCGATTCAATTTTTTGCGGCGTATGCTGAGGAAAATATTTACATCCCCACAATGTAGGACTCTGAACGGGAAACTGAATATATGACATTGTATAAAAGGTACAGTTGAATAGTAAGCTTAGAGAAGTGTAACACACCCAACCATTAGGGTAATTGGTGCAGTATCACGAGTGCTACAGCTGTCCTGCCTGAAATCAGGATTTTTCTGGCGAAAATTTTAATAGGCCAGGAAAAAACGAAGCCAATGATACTAGTGACTGCGGATTCTCCATACGAATTCAACGCGCCGTATTCCAAGTCAATCAGGGACGCCATGCACTCCGGATTCGCATTACCGTTCTGTACATATAGTTTCCAGAGCGATACGACAAGTATTGAGCCCACAACAGCACAGAAGAAAATTTGACCAAAAAGCCCAAAAAGGAAAAAAAAAATTCGGCCGCGCCCTAAGTTCCACAAACTGCTGTAAGCCAATGAGAACATAAACTTTCTACAATGTGGCACATACCTGGCGAAAATCACTAACAGTGATTACAGCCTCTTGTGGAACTTAGGACGCGGCCAAAAAAATTACTTTTTGGTCAGATTTTTTTGTTTTTCACTGTTTTGCGCTCAATATTCACTATATCTGTCTGGAAACTATATTTGAATGCGAATTCAGAGGGCACCATGTGCCCAGACTCTTTATACCGCGCGTATAATGAATGTAATCCAAGAATACACTATTCCGACAGAAATTCCTTGCCGTGCGATGAGATGAGCTCTTGGATCCCTGCTGTTAGCCTCAGGAAGACCACAAGACCGGTCCCAAGGGCACCTCAAAGCCGGAATTCCTTCCTCATGCCTCCAGTGATTCAACGAGGTAAGCAAATTTATCGGATAATTGAATGATATTGTTGACGCCATGGAGGGGTCATGAACAAATTCGGACTTCGAGGTGCCCTCGGGAATGATCCTTAGTGTATTCTAGAACCACCACAAGTTGCCCAAAACATACCTGCTAAAGAAGTATTTGAAAGGATACTGGAATAGGGCAACTGTGTGCCTAGTTTCGCATCAAATCACATCTATCAAAATGTAGCAAAGCCTTACCTAACAAAAATCCACATCATTCATCCACGAAAAGGCCCTTCAAACCACTTTCTCTGAATATACAATATTTTTACAACTTTCTTTCTATCACTAATTCCGCATAGATTAGCCGAGTATTTCTATATAGGTTTCATGAGAATGGGTGCAAAACCCACTGAGATATTAGGAATTCTTTAAAAACATCCCAAAACAGAACATTCTCGAGTCATGGCGGTGGACCCTCTGGTGTCTCCATCGAGCGACCAGTTGTATTGCAATCGCCTGAGTCGTCGTCTCTTCTGCGGGCGGATGCCAGAATTTTGTCCAGTAAATCATGGTTATTTGACCAATATGACGACCAGGATTGAACATTGTGATGTGGGAACCTAAACTTGCGGTGAGATTGCCCGAAAAGAACGCTAACCCCGGCGCTGCTTTCCAACTGTAAGAAGGAAACTCAGTCGGGCACGAAGAGGCGAACGACTGAGGGATGCTCCTGAGTAACTACATTATATATATAGGAGATCGGGAAGTGGGTAGCGGAATAAAGATGTTACAAATCAAGGAGATAGGTCATACGCGGCCGGGCGCTAATCGTCGGACCGCCGATTTTATGGCGCGTCGAGCCGCTACTTCAACACTCCCCCTGGTGAGTACGAGCCGTAAAGTATCAGTATAGTAGAGAGAAAGATGGATAGAAGTATCGAGGGAGAACAGAAACTCCCCCTCGAGAATGAGCATCTCCGCTCCACTCCCCTACTCCGTCAATCCAAGTGGCGTCGCGGGGGAGGACCTTGGCGAAGATTTCCGCGAGATTTTCAGCTAATGGGACGTGTTGAATCTCAATGTCCCCGGCCGCGACACGCTCACGAATGTAGTGCTCACGAATGTGGGGCGCGCCGTGCCTAACGTGCACGTCCCATCCTCGAAGTGGATGATCCATCCCTTCCGGTCGAGGCAGCTGACCGAAAGCAGAGTAAAGGCGAGATGCGGTGAGTAGTATGCATTTGTAAGGAGCGCGTGCGTCGGCTTTTCGCCGTCTCCCATCGGGAGAGGGACTTTTAAGTCCCCACGACCTGTCGCACTGAACGTGCGGTCACCCCCTTGTATGAGCCTATTAGGCAAGTAGTAGACCCCGTTACGGAGTTCCAGCTCGGGTGGTTCTTTGACGGTCCCACGAGCGTGGCGTCGACGTCCTTTTGTCACGATGGTATTCCATATCAGATCCTTGTACTTCCCCCAGTTAGACCCATCGTCCTTGAGCTTCGGGACTTTGGTGATCTTGAGGAAGGAAGACGACGGCAGGCTGTCGGACTCTCGGGGACCATAACTTGTAGACCGAGGGAGGAAATAGAAATTAAGTAGCGCTAGGTATAATGTTAGTAAAGTATAGAATGAATATAATGACTGGACGTACATCTCAGTAGGCGTATAACGTGCCAACTGAGATGTACACACACGTGAGCGACTGGAAATTCTATGGGGCAGTAACTAAATGAGTCCGGTAACTACGAATGGAAGTAACGGCCAGGGGAAGCGCGCCACCAGCAAGAACAGCGCGACGACCAGCCGCCCAAAGAAGAATACCGCCGCCCAAGAGGCACAGCTCGAGATAGCGCGTCTCAAAGGTGCCTTTACCCCTTGAATACTGCCCCGTACTGAATCGGTTTCAACAACGCGTAGAGCAGCTCGCCAAGGCCGAGGCCGCCAACAAGGAACGCGCCGCTCGTGGTGCTGCTGGCAGCGACTCGCCTGAGGAGGACATTTTACCTATCCAGAAGCCGAAAGGTGTTTCCGCCTTGATTGTTCAGGGCCACCAGGAAGATTGAACCTATCTGTTCGGTACAGCTTATATGGAGCGTGTTGGGCACTTTCATGGGGAAACTGCGGAACAATACTGGCTGGAAGCGAATCAACTGGGTCCAATACGGTGACCAAGCAGGTCGTGGGCTTGCGTGAGGATATCTTTGGGCGAGAGGGTTCGAAGATTACAAGCAGGAGGGATTTTTGATCGTCGCGCTTGAACATTCGCTCTCCTGCCATGTAATATTCGGAGGGGCCAATGCCGAAGATATGGGAAAGGAAGGGGGCAGTGAGTTGCAGGCCGGCATAGGGGTGGGAAGAGGGAGGCATTAGAAGGGATTGAACATAGTGAGCTGGAGCATAAATGCGGTGAGGAATGAGGAGTAAAATGGAGGAGAGTCGCTCGCGGTCATCGAGAACGTGGACGAGGACGGCAGATGAAGAGTGGAAATGGAGGAAAGGGAAGTGAGAGGAGGAAAGCGGGAGGGAAGGCGGGAGTTGGGGGAGAGAGAGGCCGGCAAACGCTGGGTTCTTATGCTCTGAGGAATGTATTATTGGTCTGTTCAATATACCCACATGGTTTTCGGAGGAATGGTTTTTATATGCAAAGAGTCAAAGACGCCGTGGAAGTGGCGTAGTAGAAGACAGAAGGCTGACTGACATTCAAGCGGCTCACTGCCACCTCACGTTAATTGCGCTTCAATGTAGCGCGGATCCCATGGAACCAGGTAAGGAGTGTTCAGGCTTGATTAATGCTATACTATTTTACCCAATGGGTCTGGATTTCTGATTTTTCTCGCCCATTTCTCAGTCTTTCACCTCGGAGGTTTTTGCGGTAGACACATGTACTATAGCTATTCAAAATATCTAAGGGATACGGTCAGAGGAAGCAATTGAGAACGGGTTGCCGGTACATCAAACTTAGGCTGTTTGAGGAAGGTACCAATGTTCTTGCCTGCTCTTGCTTACCTGGCATGCGTTGTGCCCAAGTGTTGTACAGTTGCGGCAAAAAAAGATGTCCCAATGCCGTTCGGACTCATCTCTTTCGGAATCGCTTCAAATAAAATTCTGACATGAACTTTTATGAATTTGATGAAGTTCTGGACGGTTTGGACCATACCTCACCCGCCTTAGTGCCTCAGAAAGAATAAATGGGTGTGTTCTGAAAAATTGAGTTTCTGAAATCATCCTGAATGAAAGGATGGTCAGTACAGCATGAAAGCACTTGAAAAGCCGAGCATAACCATATGTTGGTTCACCTATTTTTATTGAGAATTGGGCTCATACCGGGGCCTACAAGTTGGCTATTTTGGGCCATTCACAGCCAAAAACGCTTTAAATGGCAGGATTTGCCCCAATATTGTGAGCGCCAAACCCCATCGATTGCAGTGAACTAAAGTTCAAATATGGTCACCTTTGCAAGTACTTTCATGCTGTATAGTCTACTTCTGTACATGAGATGATTCCAGAGACTCGATTTTTTAGAAAACACCCATTTATTTTCTTGTAATGATGCAGGTAGGATCTGAGCCAAACCATCCAAGACCTCATAGAACTCATAGCTGTTCACCTCAAAGTTTTATTTGAAGTGATTCGGTCAAGAAATGAGCCCGAACAGCATGGGACATCTTTTTTTGCCGCAACTGTATAAGGGCCGACTGCTAGTCTGAGAAAAACGGCATCCGAACATCTAAAACGAGCATCTATAACCCACGGGTTCTTCTGAGTCATGGAAAACTCGCGTCAAATGGGAATAACTCGACGTAAACAGGGCTGTGTGACAATCTCACACGCCATTACAGCTCTTTGCGGAACTTAGGGCGCGGCGTGTTTTTTTTTTTTTTTGGTAAATTTTCACGAGAACAGCGATTGCGGGATCAATCCTCAACCGTTTGCCCTGGAAGTAGGATCATTCGATTCGGACGGAAAGGGCGGAGGGCCCCATCTCCTAGGTTTTTTTATGGGCCCCGAAAATTTCCTTTTTGGGGTAGATTCCCGCGTTTTTCAGTGGTTGAGCGGAGAACACGTCCCATGGGACCTATTTTGCTCCGATTGAACTATATTTTTGTTATGGTGCACTTGAACATATTCTGGAGGGCCTGAAATACCGGGATAGTGAATGTGAATGCTGGTTCAAATCCATCATACACTTTGAGATCAGCAATATGAAAGGAATTTATCTGTGACCTGTATATTTGAAGTATTGATCACATTCAAAATACCGGTATTTGAGGCCCTCCGGAATATGTTCAAGTCCACCATAATAAAAATATAGGTCAATCGGAGCAAAATAGGTCCCATGGGACGTGTTCTCCGCTCAACCACTGAAAAACACGGGAATCTACCCCAAAAAGGAAATTTTCGGGGCCCATAAAAAAACCTAGGAGATGGGGCCCTCCGCCCTTTCCGTCCGAATCGAATGATCCTACTTCCAGGGCAAACGGTTGAGGATTGATCCCGCAATCGCTGTTCTCGTGAAAATTTACCAAAAAAAGAAAAAACACGCCACGCCCTAAGTTCCGCAAAGAGCTGTAATTCCAGCATCGATCTTCTCATGGCAGACTTTGGGTAATTCTTCTTAATCCCCTCCAGCTTCTTTCTGACTCGACTGCGGAGCCAGTGATGGATATTCCACCTCAATATTCTCGTCCGCTCCGCCGTCAAGTATCCCTGAAGATGACGATTGGTCATCCCGGTACGTGTCTCGTTTGTATTTGGTAGTAGTTATTCACAACTTTCAGCAGGTGGTCATCAAGCGGGTCACGTCCAGTTTCAGCGGCGCCATCGAGTGATTACGGCGACCCAAGTGATAATAGGCCAGTATTTTCCGTCCAGTTCTTGGCGGGTTCACATGTTCATTTTTACCCCACCAGCCCGCCATCCGTATCTGTTGAAATCGGACAGTGGGATGGCACAAATTGGGCCCCTGCTGACTTGCCGTGTTTTTCTCACCCATGTCTTGAATCTCGCTGACACCGTTAATTTCAGCTGCGTGGAGGCGGATTTACATCTTGCCGATGAGGCTACGGATATGGTTGCGCGCCTTGG